>JAQPZY010001465.1:2592500-3095829 GCA_029931535.1 Margaritifera margaritifera
GTCTATCAATCTACGTGTATCTGGTATATGCTCATGGATTTTGACCTTAGACCCCTTCCCAGGGATCCCTTGGGTGGAAGCCAAGAATATTGCTCCTCTTGCACACTGTTTCCATATAAAAAAATAACTACTACGTTTCGTGAATTTCCACCCTGCGGTTTTGTAAGAGATGTTGTAACGGATGGATGGACGGAATGACGGATGGAGGGACAGACGGAAGGTATCACAATATCCCAGACTCTAATGAGTAGAGATACAATTAAGACAAACCAGTTAAAACAGTGAACAGAACGGAAACTTATTCAGCCTAAAAATAAATAGCGCATCATAACTGGCCTTCAAAACAGAAAATGTGTAAATGATAATCCAAATGATAATCCAAATGATAAGTTTACCTTCAGTAACTACTTCTGTACACAGACATATACACATACATTCACACACAATGATATATACAGGTCGGTTCTCTGTGTGATAGATACAATAATCCGCTAGTTTAGTATTGTTAAAAAACTTTTTATATTTATATCTCTTTGTATTCCCCCTAGTGATTTTGAGATGTAGGAGTCCAGAATTTTTCTTAGATTTTGTGTTTAGTGTTTGTTTTGTGTATGTAAACTATTCCCCTGACGAAGAGCTTATTTAGCTCGAAACGTTGGGAAACCGTTTTTTTAATTTGCGCCATTATAAATTTTTGTGTCAATATATATCTATCTATCTATCTATCTATCTATATATATATATATATATATATATATATATATATATATATATATATATATATATATATATCTATATATATCTATATATATATATATATATATATATATATATACAGAGAGAGAGAGAGAGAGAGAGAGAGAGAGAGAGAGAGAGAGAGAGAGAGAGAGAGAGAGAGAAAGCGAGTCATTAAGTGACTCCTTACTAAAAACAACAGATAATAAGCTTTTATTTCAATTGCGGTTCGCTGTTTTTGTTGTTGTTGTTGTTTTCAAAATGTACGGGCGACTTCAAAATAATTATCTGGAATATGGAAATGCTGTCTAGGAAGTAATAGTTTGCGTCCAAGTCATTTGTTACACCTACTATTTAAATGAAAGTTGCTTAAAACTAGAAACTTGACATAGGTTCAAAGGCATTTACCCCTCCTTTCTACAATTCCGTGCCTATTCCGACCATATTTTATAACTTTGTGTTGTATTCTCTATAAATATTTAAATGCAAATAACTTTGAACTAGAAATCTGACATAGGTTTAAAGGCATTATATACATTCCTTCTGCGATTCCTTGCCTATTCCGAACATATTTCATAGTCTGAAGTGTGTTTGAAATAACGTTTACTGAATTCACTTCTTACGTCTTTTACTATAAAGTTATGCAAAGTTGTGGGTGCTTTGAAAATGTTCTTATATATATATATATATATATATATATATATATATATATATATATATATATATATATATATATATATATATATATAATTCTATGATCGATTATTAATCCCCATGCAATTACTGGAGACGTTATCACTAAAACTATTTAACTTTCTTTCTGCAGATATGGAGAACAAGACTAACTCACGATCGGTTGGAATTATCGGTACCGGTAACTACGCACGTGCCCTGGCCAAAAGACTTTTCTATTCCGGATATGACGTTACATTGGGAAGCCGGAAGCCAGAACTTTTACAACTGTCATCCATTGATGAATGTTTCTGTAATATCGCCATTACGACAATCGAGAACTGTATAAAAAAGAACCAGATTTTATTTATAGCTATCTATGCTGAAAATTACAAAACAATTCTGGAAAATCACGAGGACATTTTGTCAGAAAAGTTGTTGATTGATGTTTCCAACAGAAAGACACGATGCAAATCACAATCAAATGCAGAATATTTAAAAAGCATAGTCCCATCTGCAAATGTTGTGAAAGCCTTTAATGTTGTATCAGCATATACCATGGAATATGAGTACAACACCAGCAGCAAAAGGGTATTCATAGCAGGTGACAGAGCATGTGATCGCGAGAGTGTTGCTAACATAGCACGTGAGATGGGTTTTCTTTCCGTTGACTTCGGTTACCTCCGGTCTGCACAGAGAATTGAAGATTTCACTCTACATCTGTTTCCCGAATGGCGCGCTCCTCTTGGGTTCACTTTAGGGGTCTTCAACATATGGTTGCTGTATGTTATTTACATCTACTTCATAGAAACAACAACTTACAGGTGGGACCAAATATTTGTTAAAGTCCTGAACAAACCTGTGTGCATGACTGGAATAACCACATTATCTGTTACATATCTCGCCAGTTCTGTGGCTGCATTTTTTCAAATCTATCATGGAACAAAACACATCAGCTTTCCGAAATGGTTGGACAAATGGCTGAAGACGAGAAAGCAGCTTGGAATTGTGTCTTTTACCCTGATATTCGTCCATGCCCTAATGTCTATCTTGATCATGAGTCCCACATACCTAACTTCCTGGTATCAGTCAACACAAATCACCATTCCGGACAACCTGACCCAACCGCTAGAACTTCCCATGAAGACATGGATGATCTGGAAGGGAGAAGCCGCGTGTCTGACAGGAATTATGGCCTTTCTTATTTTGTGCTTCATCGCCATTTCTACTTTGCCGACTGTGGCAGATACGCTGAATTGGCGAGAATGGCGATTTGTTCAGTCCAAGCTCGGGCATCTAGCCCTTTTCCTGGCTGCTCTTCACGTCATCATTATGGGTGCACCTGGATGGGCTAAAACACCAAACCAAATTTTTAAATCGATCACGTTTTTGAGCTCCTTACTACCATGGTTGACTCTGCTTCTTAAGTTCATACTCTCCTCGCCATGCTTGAACAGATATGTTAACAGAATCAGACGAGGATGGGAGAGACATCCTCGGGAGTGCAAGGGAAAGTGTACCCGAGTGAGGTTAAATGGCCAGGGATATACGTCAATCAATTCCCGACCCACTAAAGAGTCCTGCAAATGTGCTGGGGATGATATCACCATGGAAACCATTTTAGAAGAGCATTCATGCCCATGTGCTAATCACGAGCTTGTGTAGATTTGTGTGCAGTATGTATGTATGTATGTATGTATGTATGTATGTATGTATGTATGTATGTATGTATGTATGTATGTATGTATGTATGTATGTATGTATGTATGTATGCATGCATGTATGTATGTATGTATGTATGTATGTATGTATGTATGTATGTATGTATGTATGTATGTATGTATGTATGTATGCATGTATGTACGTATGTATGCATTTGTTATCTAGTTAGAGTACCCACTTTATTGTTTAATTGGTTGTATGTATGTATGTATGTATGTATGTATGTATGTATGTATGTATGTATGTATGTATGTATGTATGTATGTATGTATGTATGTATGTATGTATGTATGACCTAAATCTTGTGCACAATAACGTCTTATTTATTGAAGAGTCACTTTCAACCCATGTTATTTAATTAAAATATATATTACATGCATCTATAGTCAAGGATATACTGTTTATAAATAAAATTTAGCATTGTGCTGAATTGATGATATATCAAGATATGTGTTGATATTTTGTATTATTTTACTTTGTTTTCTTACAATTTTAGACATTCTCGTTGAAATCAGGAAATTGGGCTTAGAGTTTACCCAAAGCGTTGAGAATTTATTTCTTGTTAACTTTCACTAAATTTCTCAATTTGAATATTAATTACACTTGAAATTTCGTATTTATTTAAACTGTTTTGAAAGGAAATGTAAAAAAAAAATGCAAGTGAGTAGTGATTTAAAATGACATCCTATAAGATGAATGTACCTGTAGTACTTTTGAGTTGAAAGTGAAAGATGTCTTTTAAGAGCATAGGTTTTGACAAAGTGATATCATCTACACGGTGGTCCAGCTAAAAAAAAAAAGAAACAAAAAAATTAGTTCCCAGTTTTCAGTTCAAGCCATCTACATGATTTATTCAGTATGAGTATTGCATGAGAAAATGCAAAATTCAAACAATAAAGTTAAAGTAAAAAGGAAAACTACATTTTCCTTATAGAAATTCGTGACACACACACACACACATACACACACACACACACACACATATATATATATATATATATATGAGAGAAATATATATATATATATATATATATGAGAGAAATATATATATATATATATATATATATGAGAGAAATATATATATATATATATATATATATATATATATATATATATATATATATATATATATATATATATATATATATATATATATATGAAAGAAATTCATATTCCACGTAAAGCAGAAACAAAATATACCACTGCCATAGCATTGTTTCGACCTCTAGGTCAACGAAACCTTTGTTCATCGTCTCTACGGATTAGTACACGAAAGGTTCTCTTGTTCCGCTAATGTGCCGGCTTAGGCACATGGGCATGTCCCGCTTTCGGGACATTGTGCCGATATCGGTACATTTGCATGTCCCGATTTCGGGACTGGTGCCATTTGCATGTCCCGAATTCGGGACATGGTGCCATGTCCCGATTTCGGGACATGCTGGTGCTTTTGTAAATACTTACACACCATGCAATATTGCGAGCGACGTACATACATACAAACATACATACATACATACATACATGCATGCATACATACATACATACATTTAACGAATTTGTGTAAGCTTGTCTGGTTCCTACCACTATTCGCCCTGCGTGCATGAAAATCCCATACGGAACGTGGATAAATGTAGAGGCACAGACGCGTTGCATTGTTACGTCATTTGTATGTTATGACGTCTGGGAACGTGTCTTGTGTTCCATCACTGAAACTAAGGAATCCTAGGAGCTTTTTCTCTGGCATGTTAGGCAAAATCTTCAGATTCGGAACCAAAGACAAATACGAGCTAAACCCATAGTAAATACAATCTAAAGTAAGTATCATACAGTTTTCAAAGTGTTTGGTTTCTCAAGGTGTCAATTTATAACCAGATTTAGAGCACTCTGGCAGTAGCGTTATCCTCCCATGGGGAGGTAACCCACTGGAAATTGAATGTTTGAAAACAGTTTCATTGGAAATGCCTACAGTATCCTCCATTAGCTTCTGGTGTTTTGCGCAGTACCTAATGTTCATCATATATTATTGTCATAGTCATGGTACGTGTTCACCGTTAAAAATCTGTAAGAATAGTAATCTTTTTTTTTTTTTTTTATTCAACAACAAAATCAATACATATTTCTTCTCAATCAAGAATATTACTCTACACAGGCAAAGAACACGCATGTGACACAATGCGTCACATATCCATGACGTCGCGAACCTCAGTTAGAACACACACATGTCCAGCAAACTTCAGAAAACTGCAGCAAAGTTGCGTTAAATTGTTTTTACGCTTTCATATTCATATCGAGAAAACCGAGGCTTAAATTTATAATAGCTACTGAGGATTAGTGTAATTTTCACGTCTATCGTATGCTATTTTGTTTACAAATATCACTTAGGGGCTATAAAACTTCCCCACCCACACAGGAACTAAAATCTGGCTCATTAAATAGACGGAAACAAACAGTGAAAGACAAAGCCTAGAGAACACAGCTGACTTACATTGTGTGACGTCGTGTGCATTCTGACTGAAACCGCGAGACGTGATGAAGATCTATTTCGTGTAATATGGCACGTACACATTCCATCAGGAAATTATTTTTCTTTTTTTGTTATAAGTGACTTGCTTTTCTGAACTGAAAATGTTTCCATAACAGATTATGAACTATTACATCTTTTTCCGAACATAAAAATTGCAAATATTTTCGAAATGTTCGTCAATGTCCGCGTCCTTTTGACTAAAAATTACAAATAGACCTCCATGCACCACAACTTTTTGTTTTGACTCGATATTTTAAAATTATATACTCATATTTTGACTAGTTCAAATGATCTCGCTTTCTCGGCCATCGTACACCTGCTCAAATTACGATTTTTCACCACCCTTACCTTCGCGACAATCAAACGACTTATGACATCGGAAACTGTTCTAACTTATGCTTCTGAAAAACGAAAAGTAATCTCGTTTAACCAGACTCACTCGTAACACTGAGAGAGAGAGAGAGAGAGAGAGAGAGAGAGAGAGAGAGAGAGAGAGAGAGAGAGAGAGAGTCTGGTAAAGGACTGTATAATTGATTGCTACCGACTAGTGTCGCCTTATGTTAAGAAATTAAAAATGTTCCATTTAACGAAACTAATCCATGCTACTATAAAAGTCTCGTAAATACTGTACATTATGAGTCTGTTCCTAGTAATTGGGTAACTGCACGGTTAGAGAAATATCTTCCCATGATCTAGGTAATAGTCACTAAAATCTAACACAGCTATAAACAGAGACCTAAATACAAATAGCACATACCCTAGTCTATTTACAATATTTGTATGCGGCTTGTTCAAATATGAAAACTGTGCATGTAAATGATAATTTATTTTTTTAAAGAACACTGACTAGCCTCTCAACCAATCGGCGACTTCACCAGATATTTGTTAAGTCTCGTTTTGAGCATTACGAACGTTTGTATAGACCTTAGCAAACCTTCGTATGCTAAAGATCTCACGGAGCTACGCAAGAACGCAAGAGGACTGGTTGAACGAGACGAAACAAAAACAGGTGTAGCACAGCGCAGAAGCCGGCATTCGCTTGGCAATTTGCTATAAAGAAATGTACGTTATGTGAATAGCTTGTTTGGTGTCCCTTGACTGACCATAAAATACCATTTTCGTCCAAATTGTACTTTCCACACAATTTGGAATCAACTCTCTTGTTAAATTATCTTTGGATGAGCTCCTGAACTATATTTTAATAATTTCTTTAAGGTGTGATTTACATGTTTGTCTAAAACTGAAATAGTTCAGATTTAAGTATTTTGCATCATTTAATACATAGGCGCTGGTCAAGATGTGATTGGCGGCTACCCTGGTATAACTTGTCATTACGTGCTGGGGACTGTTGTGCTGGTCCTAAACTTTTCACCTACACGAGCACAGTTACTATTATTAGACAGGTTATCCCTTATAATAGGATGTTCCTCTTGTATGGACAACCTGCTGTGATAGATGCATATACATATGAAGATAACAATGAACAAGCTTTTTTATCTTGCAATTCAAAAATTGCAACATACACATACCAGAGTTCGTACTTATTATTTAACTCAAATTAGTATGAACATGTTTAGATTTGCCTTGTAATTGCATGCAAATTTCGATTTTATTGCCTGCCAAGGTGCATCAGACAGATTATATATTACGATAAATAACAGAGCAGGTATATGATAAAACTGAGTACGTATTATTAGTATATCAAGTCTCATAGGTGACATTATGTGTTGGTTCGGATGAACTGAAAATTTAGATATTTTTTGGTTAGGATAATCCATGCTCAACTGTACTTATTGTCTAAATATGTCACATAGGCCTTGCAGGCTACCAGGCAAAGTATTGCTCTGTGCTCACAAGACTTTGTCAAATGTTTCCGAGTTCACTGCCTTCTCATTTCATGAATAAAATATCGTATACAAATAGACATATTATATATTTTTGGAAATAAATTATCTTGATTAATAGACATACTTTTTGTGTATTTTGTACTGACTGTTGCATGCTTAAATACTTTAAATGAATTCCGTATTAGTTCTCGGTGATGAAAAGTTTAATGAAGAGTGGTTACGTGCATAAATATATTGATTTTTGTTTAAAATGGTCAAGACACGTAGGTAAAGGTTTCCATCAAAATAAGCATGTTGTTTATAAAATTTGTAGAAATGATGCGGATCCGCTATTAAATATGGCCACCGTTATTAAAATTAGGAAACCTTTTAAACTGCATTTTCTAAGAAAACTCTCATCAGAATTTTACCAGAATTGACAGAAACCATTCTTGCTTAAAGGACTTTCAAATTGTAGAAATGATGTCCGTCAGTAATACAATATAGTCCCAGTTGCTAAAAAATGAAAACCTTAAAGGACTGCTTGTATAAAAACATTCTGATACAAAGAATTTCAAGTTTGCAAAATAATGATGCCAATTTTCCATTAAATGGGGCAGCTGAACCTAAAAAAAATAATAATAAAAAAAGCTATACACTACTTCTTTGCAAGAAACCTCCTATCAGAGCACGACCGAAATTGATTAAAAGCATTCTTGCAAGAAGGCCTTTCAATTGTATGCAAATATTGCTTATCAATATGGCCGTCATTACAAGAAAGAGAAACAAAAGAAAACTCCAACAAATGGCTTGTTTTTAAAAATTGGTTAACATAATATGACTGCGCTTGACAGAGAGCATCATGGCATAAAAACCTTTCAGCTGTGCACAAAGGATGCCAATCTGCCATCCAATATGGCCGTTGTAACTTAATATAGAAAAGCCTTGATGAGACTTCTCAAAAACCTTTTAACCGAAATCGACAACATTTGACAGAAGCATCCTGGTTTGAAGATCTTTAATTCTGTACAAACGATGCTGATGAATATAGCTGAAGATAGTAAAAGTAGAGAAACCTTTAAAAATCTTACTTTCATAACCAATCAACAAAATTGGAAAAAATTGTCAGAGAAAAGCATCCTACTAACTCCTATTTTTTGACCAACCGCTGATTCATTTGGTTCTTAGGTAGGTGTCAGCCAGGTGAGCAGTTTAAGGTCCAGGCCTCTTTTTTCAACTCGTTCAAAAACTTTCACTTCCAATGAAAGCAAGTCGTACTCTAGTTATTATTCTAACACACCAAAGATGTAACACGCTTTCTGCTTGGTCGAACGTCAGTAAAATCCACGTTATACTGTCGGAAAGTTTGGGACCATTGTGATGTCATGGCTCTCCCTGTGGCGTGGTGCCACGGAGAGCTACATATTTTTTATATTTCCAGTCAAAGTTTTAATACTGTGTTGAACTGAGAATGACAGTCTTGTATGTGCAGATCTGAGGATCCGTCGCCGGTAATACCCAATGTGCGACATGTAAAAAAAACCCCCATTAATATCCTTAAATCCTCAAATACAAGGTCGTTATCCACTGAATTATCGGCAATGACTGCGTTCCTCGTTAATTACTTATAATATAATTATTAGCATCTCCTTTAACCTTTGTATCGACGAACAAAACACACACACACACACACACACACACACACACACACACACACACACACACGCACACACACACACACGCACTACCAGATACGATTTTATATCCTAAGCGTGGTATTACCACATGTAAATCATGTTCAGGTTTAATACTACTTGGGTTATATGTAATACAATGATCTGTTGGATTAAGATGTGTTGCACCTTCTGGTGTTTTCTCTTTTTTTTGAGGAGTTTTATATTTATATATTTTCCGTATGTGGCCATTTATTTAGTGAGATAATCGTTCGTGCACTTGCTCTTCAGTTTATGTTGTCTAGGGATATATAGAACAGAGTCAGGATGAATAGAAGAATAAATCAAAAGTTCCATCAAAATTATTTATGTTCCGAGTAACCAATCCGTGTTCCCTTGATCTTTAATTCAGGTGATCGAGCGTTTGTTTTCTTCTGGAATTCCTCAATTGATTCAACCTGTCTTATTTTTATTTCATTTGCAACAGTTGGATAAAATAATTGAAATATAAAGCTACTTCCTGTGAATGCTAAGGCGTGAGCAATTGTTCCACCAGTCATAATTGCTGCTGCCTGTTGTCATTTAATGGTAACAAAGTTTTATACTGCATCCTATATCAAATGAGAATGTATACACTTCTTTATTACCTCTTGTCATCATTGAATATAAAATATTGTTCGCTTCGATACAAAATGTATTTTAATCTTTTATTCTTTGATATTTAAATTTAGTTACTCATTTTCAGGTTCGGTTCACTAGTGACATTTAATGAGTAAGAACATTTCTATCATCCACATGTAATTCAATAGGAAATATAATATGAGTTTGTGATTCAATGGTCATGTTTTAAAACTGATTTTATAAACATAGTTTATTTATTTGAATGGAATAGTAATGTGAATTACTTATTATTGTTTTTATCTTGTGTTCAGTAAAACCTGATAGAAAATTGTCAAATCCCAAACTAGTAACTATTGTTTATGGTGTTGTGTAATCAGATAATAAACTCAACAAAACCTTTTTATCTGTTCAAACACATTTTGCAAAAAATTGTTGGACTAACTATAGCAGCAATATTTGCAGTATTTAGAAAATCATAAAGTAACATACAACCAAGTATTAGTTCCTGATCTAATTTATTAAGAACATGTTTGAACTTGTTCGCTTCTTCAATTTTACTATTTCTTGCAATACTCCTTATTCCAGTTTATGTGTTTAATTCAGTCTTAAATGTCTCTATGTCTCCTTCTATTTCGGATATAACTGTATCAATTCTTTCATTTAATATTAAAGTCCTTTTTATGCATTTGAGTATTATTTGTATATGTTTCTGTTAACTTTTGTTCAATATCATTAAAATAATTTTTTTTATTAGTTTCACTCTTGTATATAATTTGTCAATACTTCCTTGTACAAAACCTATGTTATTAAAAAAATTCTACATCAATGTATTCTTTGATATCTGTTTTTTTATATTTCTATTCTAGCAGGAAGTAAGTGTTTGCTGTCGGTAACGTTTGATCAGTTATCAATTTTGTTTTATCATTCAAGTCAGTAATAGATAAATCGTAAGTAGTTCTCATAATTGTAAGCATAGTTTCTCTCGCACTTTTTTAGTTTTGTTACCATTCATATTTTTTAGTTATTTCTACTAACATTTTATTTTGTATCCACATATTTCTTTATTCTCTACTATGACTGAATATTTGTTATGTTCTCGGCTCTTTCTTTTGCAGTCTCCAAAAGTTCGTAGACGATTTAAGAGGGCATTATATTTCTGTTTAATTAACTCATGTCCATCTATAATATTTTTCTTGTTTTAATTGATCTGTTTTTGTAACTCGTCAATTTTAGCAGATTTGTTTTCTTTTATAGTTTGATCAACAGTTGTTAATTTATTATCTACATGTTCTCTCTATGTTTTTATATCTTTCAAACTATTCTCCTCCAAAGTCTTACGTATTTGTGCGTCAATACGTTATTGTACAAACATACTATTATCAGTTAATATTACAGGGTCACCTATATTTAAAATGCGGTTATTAAGTTTAGCTCACTGTTTATTGATTGATCTAGTGACTTGTTCGCTTCGCTCTTTCACTGGATCTTCTCTTCTTCAACTGCTTCACTTATCTTTCTAAACTCACTAGGACCTCTTTATGATTTTTCTCCATCCATCTATTTACTTAACGCTAAAACAAACATTGCAGGCTTTCTTTGAAAATCCAATACTCTCATGTCTTCATCATCGATGCTGATATTTATTCTGTTTATGGTACCCCTTCGTAATTGATTGTAATTTCCATCAACATTGTATGACACACAGTCACCATGAAAACCATTTTTAAATGGTAAAGACTCAAGTAAACATAAATAATATCCATTAGAATGATTTTTGGTGTTATATATTTGGTCCAGAAAAACTGTATAGATATTTAGCTTTAAAAGAAAACAAACAAAAAAATGCATCCGATTCAGAAGTTGTCTGTAAACAACTTTGACTATTAAATACTAGTAATTTAGAGTTGCATTTAGTTATATAAGCTGTATAATTATTATTTGGAGTTACTGAAACGTTTTAATTGTGTCTTAAACACTCAATATCAATACCTTCTTCATTGTCGTTGTTAGGAGTCATTCCCTCTTTGACGTTTTTCATTTTAATTTCAAGGTTATAGAATGCATCTGAAATTAAAATAATTTTTGTTTCATTCTTAGGGTTAAGAATATTTTTAAAAAATTATTATTTGAAATATTGTGATAACCAACTGAAAAATCTATTCTCTTTGATGAAACTGATAATTTTCCATCTCTGCTTTCAATTGGATCAGAAAAATAATTTCAGTCTCAGATGACCTTCCAGCGTTATATAGGTATCCATTTAAAATGATTAATAGAGTTCAAGAGTGCAAAGCGAGAAAGCCGCTAGTTATCGCACCCATCCATTAATATAAGAGATTCTCTGTTTGCTATGGATTTTCTTCTTCTTTTAGAATCTCTTTCTCTTTAATATTTTTAAACTTATCTATAAAAAAATAATCAGTACATCAGTATTTTAAATTTCTTTATTGTTTACTTTTTACTAATTGCATTTTCCATCTCCTTGTGTCTGTTATACTAAGTAATTATTAAATCAAATTTCTTATGAGCTGCACCATTTTCGGTTATTGGATTACTAACCATGTCATCAATACTGTTTCACTTCATTATACTACAGGCTACGATCTCATCGTGTTTCAACTTTACTGTGTGCTATCTTTTCCTTGAAAGCATTTGCGAAAAACCCTAGTACAATTGCATCAAATCCAGTAAAAGCTAATGGAATAATAAACCCTGTTGCTATTCTTGAAAGTCCTGAGCAAACAGCAGCTATACCCATACCACCTCAAACTGTTTCCATGCTAATTTCTACCCAGTTAAAAAAAAAACCCCCAAAAAAACCAAAAAAAAAAAAAAAATTAAAACCAAAAAAAAATTTAAAAAAATAACCCCACAATCTTTTTATACTTTCTTCTAACACCTTTGTAATGTTCACTATCTTTAATCTGTTAATTTTTAATTGATAGATTTATCTGCAACTTAAAATTTTTACCATTATCTGAGAACTTGGGAAATTGTCTTGTTCACTAGAATTCTCTTCCACCATTTGCATCTAATTAAGGCATCTTAAACTTAGGTTTTTCGATTTTAATTTTCTTTGGTTCAAAATGTTCTTTATCGCTTTTGCTCACTAAAACTGTGATAGCTTTTATCACTGGCTTGCTATCTATTACTTTTGAACTAGAACTAAATGATTTCTCTTTGCTTCCCTTCTCTCTCTTAATCTTTATCCATAATTTCTTATTCCCCTTAGGTCCAATAACACTCATTTATTTACCGGATTTTTTTGCTTGGTAATATCCCATGTGCAATAAGATAATCAGTAATAAACTGACGAAAAGATACTGAAATAACCAGATAATAAACTTCAAAACTCAGATTTGATGGCGGCCTAATTTTCATTTTAAATATAATGTTCAAAAGCATGCTGTAACCAACGGTAAGACCTGAATATAATGATGCCTGATAAGTAGTGTTAATTATGTTTTGTCTTATGTTTCATTTATTTGTCTAAAGAAAGAACCAGAACTATCTATTATTTGTATCATAACTTGATCGAATAATAAAGACAATAACATACATGGTAAAGCAAGGAGAATAGATAACTTGAAAATATTGGAAGATTTTTTTTATCTGTAAGAGTTATTGATAAATTAAATGCACTCTTCAAAAGTCTAGTATAACCATATGATAATGTGATGACTAGATTGAAATACCTAAACTTAATGTATATTGGGCCGTGTATATCATAATCCGTGTATTTCAAAAGCTAAGAATTTTTATAACATTTCTGTGGATGGATTTACATTGTTCTCTAGAAATATAAGCTTACGAACTTGTCTCAGAACATGTTCGCATTGCATTCTTGCTTCACACATTGATGCAAGTTTATATGAATAGTTTTAGAAGTTAAAAAAGTATCGCTCTTTGAATAAACGCACAAATTGCAGTAACAACAAGTAAACCGCCTATGTTAAAATAATATATAGCTGATTGTTCATGTTTTGAAAAGTATTTTTTATTTTTCTCTTCTTGTTCTTATTTTAACTTTTCTGCTTTTTCTTTTGTAAATTCGTGTGTTTCCGAGTTGCCTTCCAAGTTCAACTTTGTAAGGATCTTTCTGCTTTTGTCAAGTTGCCTTATTAAGTTCTTCTGTGCTACTTTCACGAAATTGTTGACTTCTCTCTTATCCTTCCATTTAATTAGCAAAAGAGAAGCTAGTTAGAGTAAAAATAAATAACCTAAAACTTATCTTAAGAAATAATGTTAATATCTTATTCTCCCTTGCTATCTTCCTGATCACAATTTTAAAAATGTTTGTGTTTAAATGTTATTAAACATGCACTCAATACAGAAAGAGGTAATTCTAGTCTAAATAATATAAATCCAGTAAAATGTTTTATTTCATTAGATGTTATTTAATCTTGTTTACTTATCAGAGATGTTACAAAACTAAATATAGATCTAACAATTACTTTTTAATTTTTCTGATCTAGCATTTACAAAGATATCATTTTAAAAATTTATTTTTCATCTATTTTTTCCAAACTTTTTCAGTTAAAGTTTTATCCATTTATCTCTTTATATAATCCATTATCAAGGTTAATTTTGAATTCCTGTTAATATTATTATTATTGTTCTAGAACTAGTGAAACTGTTCGCTTTTCTCTATTGCTGTTGTTTAAAAGACACAACTTTTTGAAGTTGTTTTTGATCCATTCAAATAGTAAGAAGATGGCAAAAGGTGGTGGTATGTAAGTTGATAATCGAATTAGTAATCAGTAATTAATGAGTCTTATACTGATCATTTATCAAAGGAGATATTTTAGACACCTGTAGAACCATCTATAAATATAGATGTAGTTGATATATACAAAGAAAATATTAAACATGGTTTAAGTAAATATTGAGATCAGTATAAATTATTTAAACATAATTGAACAATATCATTAAATAATAGTTTACAAGAAAAAAGGTGGTAAATAAATAATTTCTAAAACGGTAAACTAATTAAACCGTTATGTCATAACTCCATAGCTACAAACTACAGAAGTTAGAGCGAATTTCTAAAGTCAATAGGTAGGGCAGGAGAAGGAAATGTTTGGAAAACGCCAGATAAACGTAAGAGAATAGCGTAACAAGCTATTAATCCAGTTACACCAACAGCTCAGCAAAGGCAAACAAGAATAGTTCTAGCTGACATAGAAATGGAAATATTAAATGATATAAGATAATTGCATGGTACTTTTAGTGAGGAAATACTGATTCTGATAAAGAAATTAATACATTAAAAAAGGTCTAGAAGGAAACACTTTTGAAGGACAACATTTTAGCAGAGTATTATCTCCATAAGAAAGAGAATTAAGTCGTTATGTAAAGGTTGTTAATGTAGCAAATTCAAAATAATGCAAATGAAATTAGATATTGAAATGTATGACAAACAGATATATAAAATGAACAAAAAGAAATAAGTAATGTAAGAGATTAAAAATTGAAAGTTAATTGAAAGAAGTATTACAGGGTACTGAAAGTAAAAAGGGTACAAATAGTTGGACATGTAACATATTTGAATAAAACTTTAGAGAATAGATTATTAATATAAATCTAAAGGTTAAAGAAAACAATTACCATTAGGTGAAAGGTTAAGACAACAACAATTGCTACAATGTTTGCATCAATAGGTATGACTACAACAATTTTAAATTTAGCTGGAATGATTATTTCTTTAATGGATGATAATATTGTTTTGGTTATTATAGTAATAATTGGTTTATTGCCTAAAATTTTGTTTTAAGATTTAGTAACAGCAACAAAAAGGATAAAATTGCTCCTAAAAATGTGCTACTATAAAAATAAAGCATAATAGAGTAGGGCCAGAGCAATTTCTATAAGGTCTTTTTTATATAGAAAAGTAAACTGTACCAGCTCCTACGGTCATAGTCATTCATATAAAAAACGTGCTTATTTGTTTCATGATCTCTATTTTTTAAATGGTATTTTATTTCAATCATTATAAGGCTCTCGCCATTTTCAACATTTGTACTGCATCTTTGCTCTATAAATAATTATTACTAATTAAACCTTTCTTATTTATCTTTTGACTAATTTTTACAGACTTATTATCAGTTAATGGAATTAAAATCTTTACAACGTCAGAATTTATATTAGTGTTCATTCCTAGAATAAATGTATACAATGACGTTTGCAAATTGTTATTGTATCCTACTGTGCTTTCTATTTTCATTATCATTTCACTTGGCACAATAACTATTCCATCACCACCAACAGCATAGTTTAGTCTAACTTTTGAATCTGAAATATATTGTTGAAATAATAATTGCAATATTTTCATCTGAGTCATCTCCTTGCTACCATAAAATTATTTTGTCAATTAACTAATTTTCAGTATCTTGTACAGTTGATATAGACTGCGTAATATATGTACTATTTTGTACTTGGCTGCTAAGATACATATTACGTAAGATATTATACTTTGATGTAGCCCAGATATTCCGTCATCTGTTAGTCCATTGCTATCTTGTAGAAAAAAGTGTGTCCAGTCTTTTAATTCTTCTGGTGTTGTCTGAGGATAATATTGCCCAGAACTGTATCATATCCACTATTCTCTCTTCCACCACTTGTCTGCTTCATATCTTTCCTGTCTACTTGCTTAATCATCAGACATTTCTCTAGGCTTAGGTCCATAATAAGAATTAAATTCTTCGCTTTTTTGTATCCCCAATCATGATGTAGTAGAATATTAAAGTTGTTGTAGATTATATTGAACTATTTAATGTGTATAACATTACTATTTGAGTTAAATGATAGATCATCTGGTAAATACTTAACATTTAGATATAAGGTTTCTGATTTGAAAGTACGTGTGAAAATCATATATGGGTGTTACAAAGTTAGGAATGTTTGGATCAGATAAATGCCAGCCAGATATTCTACATCCTGGTGTTGCCATCCACACTACCCAGGTTTATCTGATTTTGCCAAACTTTCATATCACACTGTGCTCTGTAGCTGTTCAATGAATCATCATTGTCAAATTTTAATGTGTAATTATCAAAAACGTTCAATGTTTTGTATATAAAAAAAGGTATTTTCTGGTTAGTATATCTTTATCTCTTTCAATTCATTTTCTATTCCTTTATCAACTGCAGATCTATCTGAATTGCAGGACATGGATAAGGCTGAATTGTTCGTATTATTTTTTAAAGTCTTCTGTCCATTTATTTTATAAAATTGTACTAAGTGATTATATGAGTTAGTGAATAAATAGAAAGCTAAAATTTGCCCAAAGTTGGTAAACATTTTGCGAGATTTTTTTCGATTTAATGAATTCCATTTTATAGCCGTCAATACGAATTTGTACAAAAGCCTACTCCAGGATTTGGAACTTTGCCCTGCTATATCTTTTAGTTCCTCAGTATCAGAGGAACATAACGGAATCGCTACCACCGGCTTTACACCCAGTAAATAGTGTGAACGGCTTCAAAGGCGGGTTCACCCGTAACCATTTCAACTCATGTGACCTTTGAGGCCATGTTCACATCGAAAGTTTGGCCGTACCTCCCTAACAATTTGCAGATTCCAATAAATATAATAGCCCAGCTATCCAATTAGTGTCCCGCTCATCTGACACCAGACATTACCACAGTTATTTATACATACACACTGATGTATATATAAACCATGCCTATACATCAGAATCGTGTTTGTGATGTAGGTAAATTTGCATATAATGTACGGATACTATAAATAGATGCAATAAAGATAAGTATCTGTGAATTTATTTCATAAGTTAATACCATTTATATAAATTTGTTGTGAATTTAATAAATTAACTGGAGTACTGAATTAATAAGTGACTTCTGTGATTCTTCAGGGCACACAGTTTTTAGTATATTTTAGTCATTTTTAATTTCTATAATTTTATTTAAAGACCTTTTTGTCTCTAGAGCTCACCTGGAAGTTGGAACTAGCGACTTGTTCTCTTTGCAATCTTTCGTTTATCTATCTGCTTTTTGATATTTAAGTGACTTTCATGTTTCGTTTGGATTAATGGACTTGTGAGAATTAGGACTCGTAATTTTCAATATGACCTTGTAATCACCAATCTTCAGTGTTTGAACTAACTTTTATCTTGATATTTGAACACAGTTGGCTAGATTATTTTTTTTAAATGTTGAAAATGGTGGCTTAGAATTTTGTAAATTTTGAATTTCACATTTGGACAATGATTCGCGGTATGTATCTACTAATGTTATGTGATATACATTTTGGTGGTGACTTCTGCACTGCAATAAGGATAGTCGTAAATAATGTGGATAATACATTGTCATTTTGTTTTTATATATGTCTTGCGTGACATACTGACATAGCAAGCAAATCTGACAGACTGTAAAGCGATAAGATCCATGTTATTCCGTGATACATTGTTTGGTTCGCCGGACTAATATGTCTCGTCTAATTATTGTTTTGTGAGTCATGATTGGCCTTCACGAGAGATAATGATGAAGCACAATAGTACCGTTTATGTGAAAACAGTTAGTGATTTTGGTGACATCAATGACAAATGAAAATGTTACCTCTCAAGATGGGGTGAAACATTTGCAAAAGTGCAGAATCATGAACATTTAAGCACTCCTATACTGCAGAAATAAGCAAAAATCTAACGACGCGGAAATCGTCATATTTTACAATATATAATATAATAGAAGTATGTGTGTTCTATGGTTTTACAAATAAGAATGCGAAAACATCAAAGACAAAGTAAAATCTTAGGATATAAAACCCTTCCAGGTAATTAGGTAATTAGCAGCCAATTTAAAGCCTCCTTAGTCATAACTTTACCTGTATGACGAAGAAGCCGACAGTTGGTCCTAAATAAGCCAATTAAAATATTCGAATTTCAAAAAGACATACAGATAGTTAATCTGCACACAAGTTATTAATATTAACACTGAGATAAAGCACTCTTCTGTCCTTTCAATTCTCTCTCTCTCTCTCTCTCTCTCTCTATATATATATATATATATTATATATATATATATATATATATATATATATATATATATATATATATATATATATATATATATATATATATATATATAAGGGTTTGGTGCTTACAGGCAAGGCGATGGGTGACGTAACCCGCGGACCTGGGTTCGAATCTTGGTAGAGTACGAATTACGAATTAAAAATTCTCTAACCTGTATGATAATATTATTTATTTGTATTTATATAAAAAAAAATGTTATCAAGCATTCTCCTGTAGGATCCAGTAATAGCACTTTCCGTTCTGTTTGGTATATATTTGTAATTCTCTCTCTCTCTCTGAAGAATTATATAAACTGTCATCTGTCATACACAGTAGAGTAAACAGTAATATCTGTTAATCGTCTATCAATACGGCAGGCGATGATGTCATGTGTAAATGGTTTAGCGTTTCCCCGTACAGTACGTTTCTTGTTAAATATTAAATGAATGTGCGTGCACAATTAAAACTGCAAGGCAGCTCCTGGCCTTGGGATAGATATGAATATGTCAACTTCATCTTTCATGAGTGCTCTTTTAAATTGATATTTATGATACAAGTTTAATAATTTCTAACTGTTGCGACACATGGCGAGCAAATGACTGAAATTATTCAACTCGTGTCATAATTATGTTTGCAACAAGCACACATGGAAGATTATATTTATTACATGACGAAACTCAGTTATTTTATTATGAAAAATGCATAAGTAAAGTGAAATGACTTTAACACACTAGTACATTCGTATGCCTCGTATAGTACTCATTTGCAGTACATGATGTCATAGTACATTCGGATGCCTCGTATAGTACTCATTTGCAATACATGATGTCATAGTACATTCGGATGCCTCGTATAGTACTCATTTGCAGTACATGATGTCATAACGTCATTTATTAAGTACCCATTTAATTTTTGTTGGATACTGATGTTCAATCGGTATTTTGGTATCGCACACCCAGATTGGAACTATTTTGGTGTTTTACCTGATGTCCGCGCGTCCCACTCTGTCGAACTTTTTTAAGTCCCAATTCCATTTGAATTTCGTTCACGCTGTAAAGTTAAAACTATCTAGATTGCATAAAAGAGGGAGAATATAATAAATAAAAAACTGCATTCGTGTTTTGTTCCGAGTCGTTGGAAAGAACTCGTTTGATGTGGCGTATGAATACAAATACGGCCTCGACGTATCCCTACGCCATATCAAAATCTTTCTTTCCGCTAACTCGTAACAAAACACGTATATAGTTTTGTTTATTTGGGAAACCGTGACTTTACATTTGTCACTGTGTGAAATTCGTTGGAGTAACGATATCCTGATGATTATATGTGATAAACACTCGTATTACACTATATCAACATTGATTCTCGATTTTCCGGTTGTAAGTAATAAACGACGTCAGGCACGATAGACGGGTCATCTCCAAAAAAAAAATTGAAAGTATAGTTTACATCAGGGAAGATGTGGCACCACCTGTTGGATGGCATCATCAATAACGGCTAAAGTTCATGAGAACTGTGTTCGTCGCCACATGGATTCCAGGCGGTACTTCCCCGTTTTGTACGGTCGAACTCCAGAGGATTTAAAATAGACACGTTGTTGGTCCTGAAAGTGTTTTCTGTTACTCACCTGGCCGAAGAATACGTGAACTTTTTTTCTTGTCCTGAGTTCGCCATTCACTGCCCATCCGTTACTAAAAATATAATTACCTTTAAATTACTTCCTTGAATTACACCAAATATTATTGACGGCGTTCCGTTTAAAATGTATGAAAATGACATTAAACCTCTGTAGCGTATTAACGGGAGGAGGGGGGGGGGGGGCGGACGGCGGTTGCCCCGGGCGCCAGAGGTCTTGGGGAGCCAAAACAGCTGATAAAATTTCGGGCCTCGTATTCTGGCCCTTTGGGCCATCATCGTCGCCCCGGGCGCCATTTACCTTAGGACGCCACTCTTAAACCGTGATCAGCTATGTCAGCCGTTACCAAATAGAAAACAGTTAAACGATTTATCTCTAAAACTATTCAACAAACTCGAACAAATTGAAAGAAAATAGTATGGCACGGAGACTGTCAAATTTATACAAATAGTGCCTATCCGACATCAGATATAGTTGTTACTAAAGTCTGGATAAACTCTAAAGCAACTTCTTACGAAAACAGACAGAACAAAATTTAATTTAATTTGATAGAAAGCACCAGGGCATCTGATCCGTTGTCAAATGAGACCGCCATCCATAAAGAAAGATATTTTCTTTTCAAACCATTGAACATAATTTATCAACTTTTACAGAAAGAAACCTGGGAAATACAAATAATGCTGATCTGCCATGAAATATACCCGTCATTAATAAAAGTAGTGTAAAACCTTAAATGACTTCTTTTCAAAAACAACTCAACCAAATTTTGCCAAATTCAGTGGAGTATTCTAGAACTAGCGGAGCCGCAATGATTG
Organism: Margaritifera margaritifera; assembly: GCA_029931535.1. Classification (NCBI taxonomy): domain Eukaryota; kingdom Metazoa; phylum Mollusca; class Bivalvia; order Unionida; family Margaritiferidae; genus Margaritifera; species Margaritifera margaritifera. The sequence goes on from JAQPZY010001465.1 coordinate 2,613,756, forward strand.
TTGACAATAGGCCAATCTCAGCCACACCTTTACTCAGAAACACAGCCGTTAGTGGTGTCATCACCGTCCGTAGCGTTTATTGCGCTTGTACCTTTTGTACAGAGCGCGCCGTTGTTCTGCTTCTACGCGCAGAAAAGCTTCAACCTCTTTAAAATGTAACAAAAAAAAAAAAAATCACAAATGCAACTTTCGCCTATCGTTTTCAAAATAACGATGCTCAAAAGATTGAAGCAAATTACACAAATGCAATATTGCATCTTGTGCAAATAAAATAGAGATTTTATCTTCTATGTGAATGATGAATTAGTGAAGCAATGTAGTTACAAAATATGTATCAAAACAACCCCCTTTTAACTCCTAAAAGTACTAAAATACGGATCCTTTAATCTCAGATACTAAGTACCATCATTTGCACATACCAAATTGAATGGATGATATTTGTTGGGGTAAAAGATCTTCGGGTTACTTTATTTAGTCAATATCGATTAAGTTATGCACGACGCGTGTATTTTTATGTCATATTTTCAGTTTGGTCCCGGACGTGAAAAGCCATTATCTTTTCTAAAGCATAATTTATGATTTCGCAACATGCTGAGAGGTATCTCAGATCTTTCTATTTAATTCCTGACGCGAAAACTCAATGACTTTTAAAGGACATAATGTTATATTTTATGGCATTCTGTGAATTGTATGTAGGATACATAATTCACAATCAGTTTCTGATTTCCTCAACAGTGAAATCACTGTTTTGTGGACGGCAACAATGACTCAAGTGTTCTCTACAGAAACTCTTAAGGTACAAAATCAAGACAGTCAATATACGCGTCCCCTTGTTGGTAAGATACCATCATGATGCCCCCAAACTACGACAGATTATTCTGGAACACTGGCACAAGCACACAGCTCCCTTTCCTCGCCCCCTCCCCCAAATAAATAAAGATAAAAATAAAAGAAATACAAATTAAAATTAAAAAGAAATAAGAAACTCCTATGATTGCGACCGTAGACCCCCCTTTACCAACCCCCGGCGCTAACGATCGGCTGGTACAGGACCAAACTATTCCTGGGTCGTACATTCGAAACAGACATATAAAATTGTAAAGACAAACGCTGCCTCATTTCCAAACATATCCCCGAGATAGAAACATTCTGATGTTCAGTAGCAACCCAAAATTGGAATGTTGTAACAGAAATGTCGTCTACCTCCTGACACGCAAGAATTGTACCATTCAATATGCTGGACTCGACTTTAGAAAAATAATGAACAACAACAAAAGCTGCATATGAAACAAACTAAATATAAAATTTGTAAACCACTGCAACTCACCCGCGCGTTCTGTCCATCTCGTTGAGAAAACCACGAGGAACGAGACATGTCGAATTATACAGCTTAAAACACGTGGGAAGTGCAATTTTAATGAGAAAATCTAACATGCTTACTGCAGCTTATCAATATTAACAAATAGACACAAAGTTACTTTTTATTATTTTTCCGTCTTTCATTTTATTTTCTCATGATTGACGTTAGTGCGTTTAAGAATGTCCTCCTTATTCATTATTATTATTATTATTATTATTATTATTATTATTAGTAGTAGTAGTAGTAGTAGTAGTAGTCGATTTTTGGTTTTTGTTTTGTTTTGGGTTTTTTTGGGTGGGGGTGGGGGATGGGGTTACGTTTAGATAATTGTACCCGGGATATAATTCTCAGCTTATATATTATACATTATGAGGTCATGTATTGTAAGTAAAATATTTTTTCCCTCAACCCGTCCTTGCTTTCTTTTCCACATTTTCTCGCAGATCTTTCGCACTCGCTAGTCAGTGCTGTGAGTTCTCATCACTTTACGTAATTCCTAAACATTTTTGATACGTTTTTTTATGTTATCTTTCTTTTTTTTTCTTCTTCTTTTTTTATAGATTATCCAGTCACATTGGACGAGACAATAGCGTATTGAGTACAAATTGGTTGCTTTTATTATTATTATTATTATTATTATTATTATTATTATTCAATCTTCATATATGTATATACATAAATAATTTAATTAATTTCTTTTTTATCATGTAAGAATAAAGATCATAACTGGTTTGAAAGTGTAAATATTCGCCGAAACACTTCGGAAAGACTTGGAACCCTCGCGCCTAAACTCTTCTCTAGTGCTTTAAATCTTCTCTCGTGCCTTAAATCTTCTCTCGGTCATAAACTCTTCCCTCGTGTAACGTTTACATATATCAAACCGATTGTGATACCTGTGTCATTACGTTACAGTCATTGTACATTTAGTTATGTACTAAAGAGTTAAATATAAAATTTATATCGCTAAAATATTTCCTTTTTTAATTCTGATATTATTCACTTGAAGATACGGGTCCTTTAATCTCAGGTACTAAGTGCCATCATTTGCAAATACAAAATTAAAAGGATATTTGTTGGGGTAGATAAAGAATTTCATTTCCCTGTGTATGTTTGTTCCAGTTACGATGCAACGAAATTCAATTTATATAAGTCATAAAAGATCTTCGGGTTACTTTATTTAGTCAATATCGATTAAGTTATGCACGACGCATGTGTGGTTTAAAAAAAAAACAAACAATTTATTAGTATTTTTTATGGCATATGGTTTCGCAACATGCTGTGGGGTACCTCAGATCTTTATATTTAATCCCTGACGAGAAAACTTATTAACTTTTAAATGACATAATATTATATGTTATGGCATTCTGTGAATTGTATGTAGGATACATAATTCACAATCAGTTTCTGAATTCCTCAACAGTGAAATCACTGTAATGTGGATGGCAATAATGACTCAAACCAGGTTCTCTTCAGAAACACTCTTAACGTACAAAATCAAAACAGCCAATATACGCGTCCCCTTCTTGATAAGATACCATCATGATGCCCCCAAATTACAAACAGATTATTCTGGGACACTGGCACAAGCATACAGTCCTCCCCGTCAACAAAAAAACCCCAAAATAAATAAAGATAAAAATAAAAGAAATACAAATTAAAATAAAAAAAAAAACTTCTATGATTGCGGCCGTAGACGTACCCACCTCCCATCCCCCAACGATCGACTGGTAGATAATTTTCAGGCTAGATATTAAACATTATTAGGTCATGTATTGTAAGTAAAGTAGAGCCAATTGCCGATTGAGTACAAATTGGTTGCTTTTATTATTATTATTATTATTATTATTATTATTATTATTATTTTTTTTTTTAAATCGTCTTCATATATGTAATACATAAATAATTTAATTATTTTCTTATTTATCATGTAAGAATAAAGATCATAATTGGTTTGCAAAGTGTAAACATTTGCCGAAACACTTCGGAAAGACTTGGAACCCTAATGCCTTAAATCTTCTCTCGTGCCTTAAATCTTCTCTCGTGCATAAACTCTTCCCTCGTGTAACGTTTACATATATCAAACTGGTTGTGATACATGTATCATTACGTTCCAGTCATAGTACATTTAGTTATGTACTAAACAGTTAAAAAAATAGAAATTTTGATCGCTAAAATATTTCCTTGTTTTAATTCTGACATAATTTGCTTGAAGATCTTTGTATTTTTCGCCCGTGAAAAATGTATATTTTCCATCATACAATGTGACACCAAAACAATTTTTTTCTTATAATATGACATTGAATTTCATCGTATTGTAAGCACAATAATATGTATTGATATGTACAATGAGAAAACAAAATTTCAATTTATAGCATTTTACAATTTATATATCATCAATTTTAAAAAAAAAGTAATGCTTTTAAAACATTGTAACTGGAACGAACTGAATGAAAAATAGAATCCTTGAATAAATATTGTACAATACTTGAATTTTCTGCAATTTGACGTGATTTAATATTTATTCGTCAAAGATATTGTTGTTATGTGCATAATGTAGTAGTGCACTGTACTGTTTGTATGTTATACTAAGTTGGAGTTCATACCGACGGCATATACAAGAAACATTTCTTGATCTAAAGCCAATAAGTGGAATCTTCGGTACGGAAGTAGTATATAAGAATCTGCATAACCTATATCACTTTTAGGCGAGGATATAATTTTTGATGAAGATTTTTGACTCGTAACCGTTCGCAATTCTACAAAGTTATGTCCCCTGTAGCTATCTTCGTGATCAGATGCTGTCAAATATTTCATCGTATGATATATTGTAACAGAGTGTGTGATTCAAAACAGACTATTCTCTTATATCACTGCCTTGTTTATGATAATTCTCTTTGTGTAATCTGACATTTTTATCGAGATGAATAACTTACAGGGGAGGGAGGCAAGAGGAACGTTTACTTTGCTAAATTTCAAATCAAGGACAAGATAAGGCATATGATAAAACGACAGTTTTCTTTTTCCAGTTGTTGTTTGGTTTAGCGCCATTTTTCAGCACATAATAGGCTATACATGGCGGCCAGTGTGCTTGGTAGAGGACGAACCCGGGAAGAACCACCAACTCATGGGAAGCTACTGGCAAACTTTCTCACATACCCACGTTGGTCGAGCCGAGACTCGAACTCGCTCGGACAGAGGTAATATGTGTGAGTGATCTGTAAAGGCGAATGTGTTAGACCACTCGGCCACCCGGGGCCTTAGACCACTCGGCCACACGTGGTTCCTATTTTTCCAGACTTAGTGTCAGTGATGCTTGATCTTGAACACAAAAATGTCATGTTTTAAGTCAAGACGACGTCACTAGTGAAAATATTGCATTTCTTGTACCACATGAAAAGATATATTCGATATAAACTTAGGAAAAGAAAACATCATATAATTCCCGAGAATACATTTAAAAATGAGTGACACGTCATCAATATGGAGGCATCTGTCAAAATACAAACTCGAGTTTCAAGCATTCCTTATTACAACTGATGGTATTTTGTTGTGTGAAGAATATAAGGCAGCCAAGAAAAATACGAAACATTTCTGTTTAATACTGAACAAGTTGACGTTTTTGTAAAAGAAAGAAATTTCGGGTTTGATTGTAATAATAAATTATGACTAATAGTAACAGTTCTGATATTTTATTTTTTCCTTGTTGATGGGTTAACTATTAAAATAAATCAACACAAGTAGAAAGAAGGTAAGTAACGCAAGTAGCTTAATTGGACTATATAGAAGCTAATGGGAATTTACCATTATTTTTGTGACACTATGGAGTCTATTGGAAATTTAACAATACGTTTGGGCCACTGGCACCCTATATAAATTTGGGACAGTATGGAGTCTGATGAAAATTTAACATTACGATTGGGTTGGTAGCGAGTATCTGGGAAGAGAATTTAACTGCAAGTTTGGATCAGTATGTGGTCTATGAGAATTAGACATTACGTTTCGGAAGGTATGGTACCCTATGGAAATTTAACATTATGTTTGGGTCGACATAGCACCATATGGAACTTTAACACTGAGGATCACTATAGCACCCCTATGGAAAATGCACACGATTGGTCAATATGTAGCCCTGTGGAAATTTAGCATGGGAATGGAACACATGGATAGACAAACGAATACACATCTAATTACAGATAACACTCACACATACAAATTAGGCAGAGATTCTTATGGTGTGACAGGTACAGTTTGTTTTGTCGTCTTAAAACCAATACACCTGATGACACCGCTTGATCAAATTGTTATAGTGCGATAGGTAGAGTTTGTCATCTTGTCACCAATATATTTTACGACTCCCGTTTCATAACATTTTTACAGCGCGATAGGTACAGTTTGGTTCTTGCTTTCACATTATTACACTCGATGACCCCACTTGATCTCTAACTTTTATAATGCAATAGGTACAGTTTAGTTGTCAGATTGTCACAAATATATTTGATGATATCCGTATGATCTTTAACTTATATAGCGCGATAGGTACAGTTTTTGGATGTCGGATTGATGACACTTGATGACCCCTGTTTTAATAGGAACGTGGGTGAGTGTGGAGTTGTTCCACACTCTCAATAGCGGATACCAGTTGTTAAATGTGTACTTTCCACCACAGAACAATACCAACATGACGGATCAAGTGCAGACATTTTATCAGGATCCGTCAACGAGTTCCTAAAATTGAAATAATTGGCCAACGGCTATCCGACGTTAAGACACACAGAAGAAGAGAAAGAAACAATCAAGCAATGGTATCGATCAGTGGAGGGAATCGAATTGTAAGATGTCCAACTTAATGGAGGAAAACTGGATTTTGCCAAAGTCGTGTTGAATTATTTGTGGGGAAAACTACCCCACCACCCGATTATGACCAACATGAAATATTTTACGGATCCAAGCTGATGCTTTCTGTTAGTAGATGATATTGGAAAACACACCAAACTCACTGAAGATGTACGAGAAGATCTGGTAATGATCATTTAAGAAGAGGCGGTCGAGTTTGTCGAACATAAAGAGTTTTCCAATATGATTATTGCTGCTTACGTGACAGCTAACGCTCGTTTGAAGTTGTACTCGGTTCTGGAATCTCTAGGTGACAGGGTGCTTTACTTTACTAATTCTATGTACATTAATCGATCTGGATATTGTCACGCGCACGTCCAAGATGAATATTTAGAAGCGTGAACCGACGAACATCCCGAATATACCATTCTCAGTTGTGCAAGTGGCGGACCTAAGAATTGAATACCATTACCTAGATAAGAAAGGACAAATCCAACCTAAATGCAAGATGAAAGGACTCACATTCAGCTACCGTTCCAGTCAATGGTGAACTTTTATGTGCTGACACAAGTATTGAAATCAAGACAAATACGTACTTGCTTAAACCCATGATCCACACAATATACCTTTAATCATATCACCAAGTTATTAGTAAACCGTCGAAGAAAGTCAACGAAGAGTGAGTGCGACTCCCCAATTACAGCAGCATGGGCTGCCTGAGGAAACTGATGAGGATAAGATGTTAGGACAGGGTCCCAGACGCTGAGGTTCTCACACGGGCAGGCATTCCAAGCATCCACATAGGTGATGAAATCACAGTTGAGATGGGCAGGCCACGACACCGGGATGTCAGAAGAGCGATTACGAAAGAAGATCTTCTACGGCGAGCTGAAGGAGGGAAAGTGATCTCCGGGTGGTCAAAAAACGCTTCAAAGATTCCCTCAAGTCATCCTTAAAAACTTCAACATTGACCCTGAGTCTTGGTAAGATCTCACATAGGATTGCTGCACCTGGCTTAGTCTTATCAATACTGAAGCTACAGACTTTGAACAGAGGAGAACTGCAGAGTCAGTGCAGAAGTGTGAGCAGCGTAATCTCAGAACTGCAGTACGTCCTCTACTGACCAAGCAACCCCAAGCGGCATCTTTTGTAAAGAGTGCCACAGACAGTTCAGAGCACCAATTGGTCTGATCAGCCACTCAGGTACTCACAGAAACCAAACCAGTTAGTTATGTCATGGTCATCTTCGAGCTCGAAGGACGAACAACAACAACAGCAACATGCCTCACGACTACCATCGAGTATTAAAAGTTAGAAACGAAGGGATGAAACTGTTTTCACGGATACATCTACAAATAAGTTTTACGATTGGCGATGAATACAAATCTACCCCCGGATTCACAGTACATTTTCAAAACATCATAAATAATAATTTCGTGTAGCTAGAAATCTTCACCAAATTACTCTACACTGGAATGATCAACGCGACTTGAAAAGTCTTCGATTCAATGCTTGGATACAAGACTTATCCACATTTCAGATGTCTTTCAAAGTGGGTATGAATGTGTACACTACAACCAACAAGCAGTAGACGTATCCATACGGACCGTGCAGTGACACAGGAAAGAGAAACAAAAATAAACATTTTTTTCCGCGGCTACTGCTGCAATATTGTGTTCATTTGTTGTAAAATATCTCAAATAAAGCCAGGTTTCGTACCCTGCATAAAATGTATCGTTTGGTATGTTTAGTCTCAGAATTCAGAAAATCTGTAGTAGTGGTTGCATCGTCTGTTCTTGATGTGATAGACGAAATGTTAGATGATCAAAGTTATAAGGTGTTGTACTTCCATTTCACATGTTAATTGCAGGATGTAGCGGTTCACGTAAACCTGAATTTGTCAAATGTTTGATTGAACAGAGACAACTCTCGTTCGATCGTCCTTCCCAACACATTGTGTGGCGTTACAAAGAGCGGCAATCTTCTTACTCGTTACTGAAAGAAAATCAATGGAAACAAATGTGATTTCTGGAAGGTATTTCTCACGAAGACAACGGGTTCGTGTCTACTTCCAGTCAAACTCATCTCGTCATCTTCGATGACATGTTTGGTAAAGATGAAGAAGAAATGAAACTTTGGATTACACAAAATAGATCTAGTATAATTTACATTACACAAAGCGTATTACAACGAAGCAAAGAGCACTACATCAACCAATTGCACGTTATTTATTGTTATTCAAAAGTCCTAGATACATATCTCAAGTACGAAAATGTTGGCTACACAATTGGGATCGCCGTGGCTAAATTATGTCTATGACAATAACATTTGCTTGCAACACGCATATTTACTGCTCCATTTGAAACCCAATACATCTGATTGTTTTTTAGATTTCTTACCCATTTGTTTCCCAATTGGTGTCACGGTTGTGGTGCAGCTATAATTCAGAAAATTCTCAAGGCCTCGTCGTCATTATCATCGTCACAAGACTTATACAAATGGGAAAAATTCAATACCCCATATTTACCCAAACATTCGGAGGTGTTGTCGCTAAATCACCAATGCAAAAACAGATAATTTAAAATGGTCGCAAAGAAATCATCGATACATTATGTGAATGTTATTTGAACGTAGTACAAGGAACTGCTTCATTGGCAGATATACAGAAACAGCAATTAGGATGACATCGTTACATCCTTCATAGAAACAAAAATTTCCAGTCATCCAATGGGAAAAAGTGCTCGTCCAGCGAGAAAAGTTTCTTGCGATGTTGATGGTACCATTGCTGGCCAAAGTAGTTACTCCCATGTTAGGAACGATAGCTGGTCCTATTTTAGGCGAAGTTATGAAATCCGCTTTCTGGAGAAAAAAAAAGACGGTTCATCCTCGAAATATTGAAAGACACCAATGATACAAAACTTTACTCTATTGAAGGACGGAAATTAACGTTGGTCCCTTAAAAACTGTGGTTGGTCCTCCACCTTTGGTACGAACAGCGGATACTACAATTATCACCGAATCCTAATATCACTGAAACGGCTTACTTACAACAAGAGTTACAGGTTTTAATGGATAAATCGAACTTGTCAGAAACGGAAAAATTGCAACGATACGGAAATTATTCCAAAGTGTTCGAGCATTTTACCAGAAAGCTGTAGACAAGACAACAAAACCAACTCTATTGAAATTAAGAATTTTTGATGACCGAAGAAAAAGACAGGTAGCCACGGAGATGACGACCACGGCAACCGCAACGTTTTACAAAACGATGCATCATGAAAGCAAGTGGGAGAAAGCGTTCCCAACTTAATGCATAGGAAGGCACGTTTGTTTTTACGCGTTCTAAACTAGCTGCCCCATATGTGTATCAAGAAAAAGCGATTCTTGGATCAAATGTGATGGATTTGATCATCGATGCTCTCATACCGTCAACGATTTGAACTTCTGGGTTGGCAGACATTATGTTGAGAGACAGCGCGGAACAGGAGGAAGGGCATGAATTGAAAACCAAAGAGAGAGAGAGAGAAGATATGAATGGCTAACCAAACACAGCCAATGAAAACACCTACGACAAAGACGACATCAAGTCTTGCAGTCACATTCACAACTGCGCCGATTCAACAAAAAATGAAAGCGTGGGTCAAAAGAATGATGTTGATGCCATTCAAATCAGGACCAGAGAGAACGACAGCGATGAAATAAGAGAAGATAAAAATGTATCACACCGGTTTTGGAATCATTTTCAACTCCGATTCCTGTTCGTAAACGCAAAGCATCGCAACAAAAACAACAGACAAAAAGAACAGAAGAGCATTGGACATTGGTTGGCTTATTGAGCATGGATGCATTTTTCGCTAGCAGTTACACGCTGCTGGCTACCAAGATTTAAAAACCTGTACCTTGTTGCAAAAACAAGACTATAAAGTGCACGCCTCCATGACTTAAAACGATAGTTGCAAGAACAATCTATATACACGTTACACTAACTGATTCGACGCAAATATCCAAGAAGTCATTTAGTGGTGGCAGGTATCGATCATCAGTGGGAAGTAGATTTGGCTGGTGTTTTACTCTTGGCATCGTATCATCAAGGTAACAAGCATTTGTTTTGAGTGATCGATGTGTTTTGAAAATATGTTTGGGTTGTACCTCTGACATCCAAAACGAGTGCCGAGTTAGTAGAAACTCTTAAGTCGTGTTGAAATACAGTGTCTGACATCCTATTTAAAAGGCAAACCGACAAAAGCATTTCATTTCTCAATCGACAATTTCATGAGGACTTTAAGACACATTCATTTTTTCGCAACTGAAAATCCTGAAACCAAAGCTAGTGCCGTTCAGCATATTTAAAGAACAGTGAACGAACATATATGGAAATGTTTTACACATCCACATGCTAAAATACATCGACATGGTACCGGATCTTGTGAAAGTCTACAATCAATCGTACCATCGCAGAATCGGTCGTGAAACAGACCAAGTGATGACTCAAAAAGAAGCTGATGTATTTGATTCATTGTTTGGGGACCCCCATAAATAAAAGAGAACAACAAAGTAGATTACAGCAAAAGTGGTTGTCGCATCAAAAAACGAACTCAGTTTCGACAAAGGATAATTACTCAACTGGACAACATAATTGTTTCGTGTGACGGGACAAGTTTGTGGATTCCACCCACCCATCTAGAAATCTGAAGATATGAATGCAAAATCTTTAAACAGAACGTTTTACTTGCTCGATTTACAACGAGTGAACAAGAACGATAACATCTGCGATATCGAGAACATCTTCGACCAAAGAATATTGATAAGTTAGAAAGTATCTCATCTGTTACGACTCTAGGTCTTAAAAGAAGCAACAGAAAGAAAGTGAAACCAATAAAATCAAGTAAAATCAACAAGTAATGTATTTCCAGACAATTAAAGTGAAAATTCAAAAGACACTTACAATTTGTGAGTTAAATTCTATATAATCCTAAATATCCTAATCACAAGTCCGAAATAATAGAATGTTCTGAATGAATTCTAATAGCCTTGAATGTTTTGATGTACCACAAAGATGTAATCCAGATTGTATTTGAATGTGTTCACATACATCCCCAAATCATGTATTATTCTAAACGTCAATGAGCATTTTAGTAATTCCAATGAATATAATAATTAAATAATTCCTCTCAAATTATATCTGATTTCAACTACACAACTGTAATTACTAAATTGATTCCTTACAGACTGATCTTTAGAACCGGAATTCTAGAACATAAATAAATGTCTTTACCAAAATGTGTATGTCAATACACATGCCTACACGACCTATGACATATCAGAATATGAGTAATTCTAATTTTGAAAAACAACACCCGGCCTACCTGGCATATGTCACAAAAGTCTAATTGCGAAATGCACATAAAAATACTGGCCTACCTGACACATGTCACAACTTAGAAGCATGTACAAAGTTAAGTATGTATTTTCAAATAACCATACAACTTACTATCATAAACAAAAGTAAAGTATGTAAACATCATACATAACACATCAAAGATGTGTAAGGACGTTGAAAAGGTTACCCACTTTGTTTCAGTTCTTAGATTTCAGCCTCGCAAGTAATATATTATAAAAACAAGAAGAATGTATGAAAATTTTGTTAACCTTCCTGTCATCCTCACCAGTATCATCACTACAGAAGCCGCAGAAACAAAGGCAGCACAAACAATAACAACCATACTGGATGTGGTATAGAGAACATGTCCATTTGCGCTTGCAACGAGGCAAAAGCAACTGTAGACCATTTTACTCAGCAGTTATACTGGCTATCTTCTTCCCAATCAATCGTTGGTATGTAGTAATGGTAGCAGTAGCAGTGGAAGCAACGGCAGCCCCAGCGATCACAGCAACACATTGGAACTTTTGAAAAGTAATCGTTTGAAATCAAGCGGCTCCCAGGACACGAGAACGATTGAAATATGCGTTATCAATTTTATTTCACCTTATCCAGTGATATTTCTATAGATGTGTTTCTCACCAACAAATTGTGCTGTTTCACGACGAAATTACCTCAATCCATTCAACTAGACCACGAAGCATATTGGGAAGTGACCTTGGCAGAAATCATTCATCCAACTCAAGTGTTGAATGTCGCAGCGAACCAAACGCATTTTGTAGTGGAATCGCTAGACGAACAAGTACAAGAATGGTTGAACAAAAGAGATCGTGACTTTCCCGGAAGAAAACCGCCATCGGAAGCCAATTCCAAACTGAATGCGTATGAGAATGCATGTTGGATATTATTGGTATGCTCCACATCTCGTCGATACGATTTGGAATATATTCAGCGATCAGGTTCGCAACGCACTCGCAAGAACCAACACACGTGTGAATATCTAATAGTGCGCACTATCTTATCGTCTCTGAATGGATTTTGTTGAAACAGAAAGAAAAAAAATGCTATCAATAACATTTTCCTCGACCTTGTTTGCAATCGTGGGTGGAAACACGAAACTAGCTCCGTTGCCGAAAGACATCAACCACAACAACATAGTCTTAAAGCATTTTCCATACCACATCGAATGTAATGAAGGACTCAACTTGATATTGTATACTCAAATTTGGTAGAGTACAACGTTGTCGGAAAAAACATCATCTCCGTTGCTAAGAGCGATTTCATTTAAAGTGGATTATGCAATGACTGCTCACATACACCGATAATTCGTGCATTCACGCTATCTTCCAGTTACTAAAACATATTTTCGCAGTATGAACATTAGTATAAAAGGAGATCTCAAACAAGATAATGTATTTGCCAAAAGAAAAAATACGGTGAAACTTCATTTTCGCAAATTTTCTTGAGCTATTTGTGTACCGAGAAGTATCTCGACAGGAGGGCGAGGTTTGGGTAGTATACTCAGATCGGTCTTTCGTTCTGTCGTGCCGGTCTTGAAATCTTGCGTGCACCAAGGACTGCATGCTTTGAAACGTCTAGCCCTGACACAAGAAAAGCAACTAATCCAGAACGTGATCGATCAACAGAATCCCCAAAATGTGTTTCTGAGTGTCGGGGAAAAAGTGTTGATTCAGACAGGAAAAGAGCTCTTTAGACTGATTATAAAACCACATCACGCGGGTATCATTGACATTTTCTCTGTGTGAGAGCAGCACCAAGGACAATCAAAGAGGGACCAATGAAAACACTAGAACAACACAAATAACGGTAAGATTAAGAGATGCAAAACGATAAGAGACGTAGACATTTTTGATTACTAAATCAACTTCACAGATGATGTACCAAGATTCTTGCCAAAGTTCCAAGACGGAACTCAATCTGTTTGCCATGCTGTCACTGAACTGAGTGCCTGAATTTGCCATTGAATCGCGTGTTAACGTAAATATAGTATTGACCCAGCTGCGCATTTTGTAATTACGCATGCAACATTATCTATTGTGTATGCGTGGGTTCTATCGGACTTTCGATATGTATGTTAGATTACTCACTCATGTTTCCATGTACCTCACGATATTTTTTCGCCTGTCGTACGTGTTCATAAGGCTTGAATATTTCAGCCTTGACACACAGCGTGATGACTTGTTAGGATGCTGTTTCCTTCACGATAGTGTATAACTTTCAGTTGTGGAGGTATGCAATAACCATATTTGTTTCTCTTTCTTTCTATTATCTGTACTTGATATAATATTGTCCTAAGATTTCCATTGTCAGTCAGATTTCGCATCGCACAATGTTATCATATTTTATCAGAATTAGCAAGCTGGTAAAGAATTCACGTGTTAGCTTAAATATCACGTGTGTAAGTCGTTATGGACGTAGAACAGTTGAAATGTGTAAACTATGTCTTTTCTTTTGCACGTATACATGACATGATTAGTGGTAGCGGTTTCACCCTAATGCACCAAACAATCTGAATCCATGTATTACACGATTTAGTGATATATATATATATATATATATATATATATATATATATATATATATATATATATATATATATATATATATATATATATATATATATGTATATTATTTGGGGTGTTTGTACCCGCAATAATGTGATGACACGTTGGCTGTGTGAAAGCAGCAGTTGTTGTGGCTTTGCTGTGTGAAAGCCATATTGGACCCAGTCCAGTTTAGCATAGCCTGATGGGTCAATGTTTTGACAAAGTGCTCTAGCCTCCGTCTGCGTGGAAGTGATGCCCCGACAGTAAGGGGTGGCTTGTTTGGAATCATTCTTTGATTATTTGCATTCTTGAAGTACATCAGGGGATTTCATCTCTGTTATGTGAACAGCGCATTTCAAATGTTCATGTATGTTATGTAAATAGCACAATTTCATTTCTCACATCAGTTAATGAACATAATGATCTCACAATTTATGTCTGTTATTAAATAGCATATTTGCACAATTTCATATATTTTGTGTGAACGGAATTATTTTTTCATATCTCTTAGTTAACAGCATAATTCTTTAATATCAAGACTGTTATTTGAACAGCATAATTTCATAACCACATGTCTTTAATGGGTTTGATGATTCTCCTCCGGCGGAGTGCACCAGATATATTGCGACAGAAAACGCGGACTTTGTTTCTATTGTGCCTTTGTCTCCTACACGTGAAGAAAAGTGGTTCCGAATATAGTTCTCAATGGCGGCGAATTACATCCGAAGTTTCTTCTTGACTTGACGGAAAAGACCGAGGATGTTCCGATTGATGCCAACAACGATAATGACGATGCAAGAATCGCAGTAGGTAGAATACCATCCAGTGTCATCTATTACTGCGACAGTTCCCACCGAGTTACCTGTACCTCAAAGTGAAAGCGACCAAAAACGACAATACGAATCCAGACCAAACTGCCAGAGTGGCTCCGGTCAACAATTCTATACATTCTTTGTTTTAGTGATGTGGATTTATACCTGAACATACACTAGTAAGTATCAGCATGGACACTTGCCCTTACTGGGCTTACGTAGAGAATCTACTCACTTATGGAAAGGAAGCCAATAACACACACTTAGATGATTCTATGGTGTGGAAACTCGACATGCTCAGGAAGTTCAACGACACGGCATAATGGATTGTAATAAAGCAGACCACAATGAAGGATTTAACAAAAGTGTGTAATTGAACATGTGGCTGCAAGACAAGCATTTGTTTAACGAAGTGGATATGCGTCTTAGACTAAATCGGAGTAGCACCGTCTTCATTTTGATGGTCAACGCTAATGATTTCAAAACCATCATCGACAAAGCGAGACGGTACGTGCAACGTGTAGAAGCCTTTCCTAGATGAACTACTCAATTTTCACTAATGGAAAATGTACACCTGAATGTTTTTTTCAAGAACAGCGACCACAGCAGCCACGGTAGCAACAACAAAGTCAAAGCATGAGAGAATGAGGAAAAAATGGAGGGGAATAAACATCATTGGCACGATTGTCTGAACAGGAAAAAGCTTTGGTGCAATGGTTTGCTAAACACATTGCCAAAGAATCAAGCTTCTTAAAAAAACAACAAAAAAACCCAAACAATGTTAATAATTATGATAAAAAGAGAAAGAAATACACATATTGTCTTTGTGATAACTTTTTACATTTTAAGTCTCTCTCTCTCTCTCTCTCTCTCTCTCACACACACACTCACATCTGTGAATAAGGCGAAATGACACTGAGTGTATTCCTTGTTTTTGACAAAAATGTAATATTGCTGTTGTTGCGTTCCTGGAATAAGGTTATCAGTCCAACCTTCCTTAATCTCTATAAAAAAGAGAATCGGAATGTCCATAGTACTTTCTAAGTTCTAAAATTACACACTGAACATAGAATTATACCTCGGAATTTTCAATGTTTTACCCAGTTGTAAAATGTGCGTACTTGTCTGTCATTAGTTCTGCATTTATCTGTCTACTCATGTATTTCATGTCCATGATAAATTTCCATAGGGTCCCATACCGATCCCGACCATACAGACCCATTATATTCACTTTCGATAGGATAGTTACAGTGACCCACAATGTTAAAGTTCCATATGGTGCTATACCGACCCAAATTTAATGTTAAATTCCCACATAATGTATACCGTCCCACTGGAAAAAGCATAATATATATATAAACTGTTTCGCGTACACAGTTTCTTTTATACTCTTTTGTAGAATACATGTACTTTTATGTGAAAAAAGCAAGTTTCTTGCATGCTTACTCTTAATCCACTGTAAAAGTTTACTTTCAAAGATTGTTTAGCTCTCATATATATATATATATATATATATATATATATATATATATATATATATATATATATATATATATATATATATATATTCTGATCACATGTAAGGAGTTATCTTGTATACTCCTACATTAATCTTCCAAGGTGTGTTTCTTAGGAACCGGATAATTATTGAAAACTTAATCTCTCCCCCCACCCCCACTCCGCTGCCGCTGTAAGATTGAAACGTGATCCACGTTGAAAGCATGGCCGCGGTTCAGTTTTCAACAGCAGAAGTTCATTTTTCAATTTTTGAATACTGAATCGGCCGGATATGACCAGTTGCATAATGAACCATCTACGGATTAAACAATGACCCAGTCGAAAAATTACCCTCTATCATTACAGCTGTGATATCACACACACCAGAAGCCAATACTTTTTAAATTATATATATATATATATATATATATATATATATATATATATATATATATATATATATATATATATATATATATATATCAGTAGTCGAAATATCTACCTTAAGGAGGAAAATGTATCCATTATGATTCATTTTCAACAGCTGAACCCTAGATTGTGATTTAGCCATGTTTTCAACGTGGTTTCCAAATGCAAATTTACACCGCCATTGTTGTAGCTGTTAGAATAATGTCTGAAGAAGGCAAGCGATATTCTGATTGATGGTTTTAAATCCACAAAAACTCACGTCAATCAGTTTATGAAAAGAATAATTTTTAAAATATAAAGCATCTCATTCTGTGACTTTCTTGCTATAAACTAAATATTAGGCCAGGACAAACATTTTAGAATTAAAGCAATTATTTGTATGTGTGTGGACACCTTCCAGACAGATTTATGTACGTGAACACCTTCCAGGCAGATTTATGAGTGTGGAAACCTTCCAGAAGATTTATGTGTGTGGATACCTTCCAGACAGATTTATGTGTGTGGACACCTTCCAGACAGATTTATGTGTGTGTATACCTTCCAGACAGATTTATGTGTGTGGATACCTTCCAGACAGATTTATGTGTGTGGATACCTTCCAGACCTCTAGCTATTATAAACTAGAAGGCCTATGAGGTGACCCCAGTTTGATCGAAAGTTAAAAGGTTTTTATATATGTATGTTCTCTCCCCCATCCATCTGCATTGTACGTATTTTTAAAATTTTCAAAAGAATTTTGATCAAGAAATACAATCTAGGTATTTTTGAATAGGGTTCCTCTTTCTTCTTGATAGGGGCCTATTTGTTTAGATTCCCGTTTCTTCGTTTATGCTTTCTGCAAAAGAAGGGTGCTTTCCTGAACACGTAACTCTTCGATGATTGTTTTGGATCTCTGTTCTTGCTATTTTCCTTATTTTTTTGTTGGATTCCATTCATTTTCATTGGGCGGGATAGTGTATTCACCATTGTCTCCACCCATGTTGCCCCCAGTGTTATCACCTTTTAATTGAGTGTTCTCCACCTCCAAGTCTCTATCTACTTCTTCTACTTCAATAGAGTTTTCTATTCGATTGTTCTTTTCTGTCGGATTCTCTTGCATTTTTTGGGGTTTTGATCCAAATGAATGTCTGGATTATGTTCCAGGTCATACGAATTTGAAAAATATTTCCTCAACGGCTGCAGAATAAGTTTCTGCATGTTGTTTGGTAGTGGCTGGGTTTAAGCAATCCTTTGCTGCATGTCAGGTTTGTCAACATCTGGACATGGTCGGTTGTGTAATTAGCCATTATACCAAGGTTTTAAACGCAAAGCCCATTAAGTAGAAAAATGTGGGCGGTTTCTTTCTCGTTTTGTATCTATAGTGACAATTCTTAGCCCTGTCAGTACTGTAGGGTATTTCTTTAAGGTAGTCATTTTATGCTGGCTTTCTATGACTTTCAGTATGTTTTCCAATTTTACTTTGTGGTCTTTTGTTGTTATCTCTAACGGTAAGCCCGTTATATGGATTTCTGTCATCTGTCTCTCGATAACTCTCTCTACTGGGGGAGCAGTCACTACTTCTATCGAATTTCCTTTAATTTCTATGATTCCATTTTTTAGTAAAGCTGTATCTTCTTTCGCATAAAGTACATACTCCACCCCCACCCCCACCCCATTTTGTAAGTCTTAAGCACTTTCTGTGGAGATCCATCGAGCTACCAGTGCGCTGAGAATTTCCACAGGTATAAGACGCTATTCTGTCTCTATGTATTCAAAATTTCTTTTGGGCTAGCAAACTTTCTCATTCCCCATGGTTTTGACTTCAGTATTGAAAAATACATTAAGCTTTTTCCCTTCCATGTTGTAGTATTGGAATTGCGGACAAGAAATGAGCAAGTGAGAAGAAAAAAACAAACAAACAAATTGAAGAAGAAAAGACCATAAGTTCAGAAAAATATAAAAACTAAGAAAAACTTTTATCTAACCATTTTCCCAGCACGGGATGTGGTTGAAAGAAGACAAAGACAAATGTGATGCAAATATTAAGTTAGGTAAATCTACATGAATAGATTTTTTGCATCAAGAAGTATTGCATGTTGGATGTAGATACGTGCGCGATTTTCACTCTCCATTGGCCATTCCGATATCTCCAGACATCGTGAGTACCTACAGCTTGACTTCGCAAGATAGGGTTATTGTTGTGTGTCTTTTGCAACACACGCACAACAACTGGTTTCGTTGGGCTGAGCCCTCTTTAAAGCATTTTGCCTACAAAGCTTTTGGTTTTCGTTGACTCATGGAATGGTCCTTCGTTGTGTAGAGAAAAGACAGTGGTGACACGAACAAAATTTATTCGGTAGATATATTAATATAGCATGGTCGATATTCATTTTTATCCTGTTAGATAATTTGACAAGGTTGGGCTTATAATAAGCTGTTGTGAATTAGTGGGAACTTAAAAATTGTATATTTAAATGTTCAATCCTTTATCTCAGTTAGTTTTGCTTATTTTTGTAACAAAAAGTATTTATCACAGCTGATATTACAACATTTCGCTTTATAAATAATTACGTTACATCAGTACAATTTTTCGCAGGTACAGGACGCATGGGTAAAGGTTTGTCTCCCTTAGCCTGTTTGCCATGTGACCCATGGGTAAGGTAAGGCAGATGAAAATAGTTTATATTGACATCAGACGGAATTATACATTTCGTGGTTAATTCTACTTAACATTTTTTTTAAATAAGAGAAACATTAATAATATGTGTTATATATCGCTGTGTTGTCATTGTCTATAATGCCTTGAGAGACAGTGCTGGTGTTAAACGTGTTTCTGAAAGTTTATTTTCGAAGCCATATGTGGAAAATTGTGTTGTCTGTTTTAAATACAGTGCCAAAATGATTAAACTGATAAAAACATATTCCTTCTTCTTATTTAAGGTAAACATTAACTGCATATCATATTTATTATCGACACGTATAATCCTACCTCGGTCCTACCCTCAGGTGCTTAACATTAAAGAGCAGCTGCCTGGAATCTTAACACATTAAGGATATATCATGAAGATGAAATTGCAGAAAGTGCCTTTCCCAAGGACACACCGAGGCAGACAACCTGGATTCTCCTAGGTAGGTATCGAACCCGCGACCCTTCGATTACGAGTCCGACGCACTATCAACTGAACTAATGCGACTCCTCGTATTAGGATAACCGTTGATGATCTTGTTCAGCTTGCATGGAGATGCACTAAACTATACTATACACCAATGATCGCAAAGCAAACATTCAAGGAGTATTCTCTACCCATTTTGCAAAAAGGCTTTTATTTTATCTTCTCAATTTAAGTCACATTTATGAAGAAAAAAAATCTGATTTGGGACCGAAATCAAGCAATACACTTCAAATCTTACTCAACTTGAATTTTATAAATAGCACTCCATTCATTCAGGTAATTATTGCGTTGATCCTATGAATACAGGTGCTTACCACCCTTTTACTTTTTATATTTGGTTGAAGTCTGTGTAGTTGTTAATGTCATAAATAACAGAAACACAAGTTTACGCAGGTGGATAAAAACGAAATTTGAAACGGGAAGTAAAAGCTAGATCCTGTTTTGACGTGTAATCCAATCAGATGAAGAGATCTTTTAGCTCTCATCCAGCACTTCAATGACACATTCCAAATTTAAAATGTCTGAGTTTCAGATATTCACAATACTTTATTATTAATACGGGCGTAACCACTTGGTTACCCAACGCGTCTGATAATGATTTATTTTTAAGCTCATCGACTTGATCGAAGTTTTAATTTGTATGCAACTTTTCGCGGGGTTATTCTATAATTTATAGTGTGGCAGTATTTTCATACACACACACACACACACACACACACACACACACACATATATATATATATATATATATATATATATATATATATATATATATATATATACACACACACACTTGTAAGGATGATTACACAGAGAAGTGTTCGAAAAAGTACATTGACACGAATTTTCCATTAAATAATACATGAATGGTTATTTGAAAATTGATTAAATTTGCACATGCTGAATATCATAGACTCCTCTTATCAAATACACAAAGAAAATTATATGTTGGCGAGTAAATATTTCAGTAATACACAATTACTGAGATTGCCAAAGTTTTCCATAGCAGCAGCGTGGTAGATATACGGCAAGTCGAAATTTGCTAACATCAAAGATAGCACAAAAGCTTGAAAGCTTGTAAGATACGTGCCTGAGAGTAGTCTCGGATTGTGAAGAAAAGAAGATGGCGATGGCTGGGACACATGTGCCGAATGTTACCAGGCGGACTGTCCAGGACAGCCCTCCACTGGAACCCGGAAGGGAAACGTCCGAAAGAGACATGTAGAAGGACTGTAGAGACAGAGATGAAAGAATGTTGCCTGACGTGAAACACCATCACCAGTAGGGCCGCAGACCGTCAGCGGTGGCGCTCTCTAGTCGAAGCCTTATGTGCCAGTTTGAGGTTCGAGGAGGGATGACTCGAAAATTGCTACAGATTTCCCAATGTCTCACATACTTTTCGTTGATTTTATAATTTTCTTTCACAGGGTTATAAGCATTTTTCTTTTTCATTAGTTGATAGGAGGCAGAAGCTGCAAACACGTCATTTTACATCCACTTTCTCCCAGAGATCATAGCGCTATGATACTGACATCATAACATGTATATAGTTTATTAATATGCTACAATTATTCACCATGACTCACACACACACACACACACACACACACACACACACACATATATATATATATATATATATATATATATATATATATATATATATATATATATATATATATTCTTCATGTTT
This sequence comes from Margaritifera margaritifera, assembly GCA_029931535.1. Taxonomy (NCBI): domain Eukaryota; kingdom Metazoa; phylum Mollusca; class Bivalvia; order Unionida; family Margaritiferidae; genus Margaritifera; species Margaritifera margaritifera. The sequence continues at coordinate 2,635,479 of JAQPZY010001465.1, forward strand.
ATATATTTACATTCACATCGAGTTACGTTGACATTCTTATGAATTTGCATACCCACAAACAATAAATAGGACTCCTGACGTCCGATATATTGGATGCCCCAACAGCGAACACGAAATGAGTCTATATTTCTATAACATTCACTATATAATTTTGTCCTAAAAACTAAGTATGAACAAACCTATTGGCATATATTCCAATGCATTAAAATTGAAAACCAGAAACACTTTTCATTACAATTTGTATTCGATTTAAAAGCCAGACGCATAAAAATGTTTCTTAACACGACAGAAGTCCATACTTAAGTTCGTAACGGATTTATATGATTAAAGAAAACTTAAACTAGAAAGGATTTTGTTTTTAAAAGCAAACAACATATCCCTCCCGCACACACCTTTCAGCTCCAACCTCCATGTTTTGTTTAAATCGTGATATAGAATGTCCCTGACTTTTTTAGTTTAAAGATAACATTTTGTGTCTAGAATTAGTATCATTGGACCAAACCTGACCTAATTGGTGACCTTAAACAGATTTCCAAGGTCTTAAGTTCGTATTTTGTGCAAAGGAGTGGATGTTCTCTTCAGTGTAAGATATCTTTGAAACCGTTTGTGAAGACAAGCGATGTTATCTTTTAATGTTGATTCAAACTTGGTTAAAATAACGATAAAACACATGCAAGAATACTAAGAACGAAATCAATGCATATCAAACGTTGCCCAATGACCTTTAAAATTGGATCACGATCAATCAAATCTAATAAGGTCTTACGATCTTCTCAAGCAGCGATATATCCAATTAAGTCAGGTTTGGTTCCATTGTTCTCGAGATATCTTGGGGACACATTAAGTAGATATCCCTCACCCACCCAAGATGCATTAACTCCCACTGCATTCAGAACGACATCCTGTACCTTTAAAATTGGATCAAGGCAATGAAAAGCTAAGTAGGTCTTGGGAACCCATTGGGGCATCTGCGTATCAAATTTGGTCCAATTTGTTCAAACCATATTGGAGATATCTTGTTTACCAACTGATGTTATTTACTTGTTTACAAGCTGATTCCTTCGCTCCTTCACTAAACACAAATATCCCCCTGTGAGCTTGAAAGTTAGGTCACAGTGAATACAACCTGATCATGTCTTTGGAATTTCTCAAAGCATCCGACTAGGACTATTTTGGTTCAAAAGTGTTTTAGATATCTTGGTAGCAATATCAGTGTGAGCACCCCCAACCCACCCCCTGCAAACAGAATGTCAATCTGTAAAAGCTGAAAGTTGGGTGAAGGTCATCAAAATATAAATATATTATGGGAATTTCCCTGAGGCATCTGTGTATCAAATGGGGTCCAGTTTAGTCAAACCATATTGGAGATATTGTGTTAACATTCTGGTGTCCTTCACTTAGCACAAAGTATCGCCCTGTGACCTTGACAATAAGTTTATAGTCAACAGAACTTAATCACATCTTGGGACCCACTAAAGGTATCTAAATGTCCAATTTAGTTTGGTTTAGCTCAATAGTTATTGAGATATCCAGTTTACATGGTTTATGTGACGGGAGGACGTACGGAGAAACCTCTCTCTCTCTCTCTCAGTAGAGACATAATTTACCTTGAAACTGGCCGATCGAATTCCTCAAATTTCTGACTTATACCAGTATTCGAAAAAGGAAAGTATGTGAATGTGGTGTCGGATTCTTTGTCTAGCATGCCGCATCTTCTGGCATGGATGAGTTCAGGTGTGTATTATTTCAATTATATAAAACAGAACATTCACCTTTTATTATCGTAAGAAATTCGATGAACTCTTTCGCACTTATTTCAAGCTGATAAATAAGATTCGAGACTGAAAAAGCAAGTCAGAATAAAACCTGTTCAGTAAACATGTCAGTTAGGTAAGGGGCTAAAGTCACCATCTCAAGGTTTGTTTTTATGTATCATTGGATATTAATGTCGTTCCCAAGTAGATTCCAATTTCACAATTTTTTCTCTATTTACCCAATGACGTCTATTTATAACAATGATTTGTATGATGTACCTGGTACACTTATTACTCCCATTCAAATTGTAGCATGATATCGATCAAGGATTTTCAAAACGATAGTAAAGCGAGCATGTAAAAATAGTAATTAAGTTTTTCTTTCGCTAAAGCCGTATTTGGCTTTAAAACAAACCTGAATTTTGCAATGTTTCATCAAGTGAATATAAACTATCAGAGACAGTGAAATGTAATAGATGTAGGCATGACCGTATATATCCGTGCATGATGAGCACTCAGATGCAAACAGCTTAGACCCTAATCTTCGGTTGCATAATATATTGGCAGATCTGGGTCAAGAAGAACGAACAATGTAGAGCCTGAAATGCCGAGGCATTTATGACAGCAAACTCATAAACGGCATAACTGCCTCTGTCATTTCTGTTATTTAGCGATGACGAAATGATTGATAAATTTACCGCGACAGAGCTAGATCTGCTAACGTAAGAATAAAACAGTTTTGAAAGTTTTGAAAGCCTTTTTGCAAGTTTCTAGCAGATTTCAGCATGTGGTAGCAGTGGCGTTATCTGCTCTGTAATAGAAGGTAATCCACTGTCAGAAGAATGACCTGAAGGCATATTTGGGTTTTAGTTGCTTGCCAATTATAGTTTATATTTCAAAATTAGAGAGACATCAATTGAAGGAATAGATCAAAAGAATTATCTCAGGTGAATCTTTGTAAAAACTGTAAGTTTTCTTTCAGCTAGAAAGTCGTTGGCAGATAGCACAGAAAGGACTTATCTCTTTAAAGGCAGAAAAGCAGACACAACATGATATTCCCATTTTGTTTTTACGAGTGAGACATTCTATTGTCAACTCTGTAAATGTGATACCTATTCAATTTTTGTATTGTATTGTACTGTACTGTACATTGCAAATCCGTTCATTTTCCCAGTTACCACCAAGGCATTGAACATGAAGATGAGAGACTGACAGTTGGCTGAGCTTGACATGTTCAAATGTTGTTGTTTTTTTTTTTTAAACACTGTCGTTGTGATTATTTTGTATTTTTAATCCCACTCACACTCTCTCACCCTTGGTAACAATAACAACTAAGAATAAAGAGAAATGACACTGAGTGAATTCTTTGTTTTCGACAAAGTTTATTATTGTTGCTGTTGAGTTCCTGGAATGTCATCAGTCCAACCTTCCGATCGCTCTATCAAAATATAATCGGAATTGTCATGGCACTTTCCAAGGTTTCAATATATGCCCGAAATATAGAATTATACCTCAGATTTACTACCGTTTTTCCCAGTTATAAAAAATGTGTCTTTGTCATTAGGTGTGTATTTGTCTGTCTACCCATGTTTTCCACCTGAGCCTAAAAGTGTGAAAAGTTACTGGATGATCTTATGTTATTATGCTTAGCAACTTCCTAAGATTTTACAATTTTCTAAAAGGAAAAGAAAGAAAGCGCATAAATGTATGCATGCATTTATAAACTGTTTCGAGTATACAGTTAACAAAATTATGATATCTACTATTAGTATTTTATACTCTTTTGTAGAATACATTAACTTTTTGGTGGAAAAAACTAGTTCCTTTCATGCTTACTAGTAACCACTGTTAAACAATTTACTCTATAAAAATGGTTTATTTCAATTATATATATATATATATATATATATATATATATATATATATATATATATATATATATATATATATATATATATACTCTGATCACATGTAAAGAATTATCTTGTATAAACCTACATTAGTCTTCCAACGTGTGTTCCTTAGGAACTGGAAATGATCGGATATTGAATGCCACCCAACTCCAACCCCCGTTGCGGCCATTGTAGCTGTTAGAACAATGTCTGAAAAGGGTAAACGATAATCTGATTGGTGGGTATAAATCTGCAAAAACTCATGTATATCAGTTTTATAAACAATAATGAAAATCTAAAGCATCGCATTGTGTGACCTTCTTGATATAAGCTAAATGTAATTTGATTACAAGCAATCTATAATTAAAGCAATGATCTTTGCTGTTTCCGGTTAGACAGAATGGTGGCACGAAAAATGAATTCGGTAGACACAGTAGTTTAGCATGATTGTTATCCATTTTTATCCTATTAAATAATTTTATAAGATTGGGCTATAATATACTGTTGTAAATTAGTGGGAAATTAAAAATTGTATATTTAAATGTTTAATTCTTTATATCATGTAGTTTTGCTTTCTGTTCCTTCATTTCTCACAGCTGCTATTACAAAATTTAGCGTTACAAATAATTACGTTACAGCAGTACGATTCTTTGCAGATACAGTGCGCGTGGTTAAAGGTTGTTTTCCTTAGCCTGCTTGCTCTGTGACGCGTGGGTAAGGTACAGATTATTTTTCGGGGGGTGGGGGGGGGTGGAGGGTAAGGTTTACGCCATTTTTAGCACATAATAGGCCATATATGGCGGCCAGTATTGTTGGTGGAGGAAGAGCCCAGGAGCTACTGGCAAGCTTTCTCACATGCCCACGTTGGTCGAAGCCGTGACTCAAACCTACACGGACAGAGTTGAGATGTGAGTGATCTATCAAGGCGAGCGCCGTATACCACTCGGCTACCCGTGGCCCTCGGAACGGTAAGGCAGATGACGATAGTTTTTATTGACATGTAATATTAGTATACATTTTGTGGTTAATTCTATTTAACATTTTTTTAAGCAAGAGGCACATTAATAATATTTGTTAAATATCCCTGTGGGGTCGATGTCGATAATGCCTTGAGAGACCGTGCTGGTGTAAAGCGTGTTTATGCAAGTTTATTTTCGAAGTCATGCGTGGAAAATCGTGTTATATATTTCATATACAGTGCAAAAAGTATTGAACTATAGGAAAAAATAGCAGTAATAGGGGACGGTAATATAGCCTAAAATAAATATCTGTCAAGTAAGTCGATGAGCGGGTAGTCTCTGTCCTCTGTTGCAAGAGAGCTTCGATGCGTTTCGTCTCTAGAAAAGTCAGTGGAGGTAAGGAGTTGCTTTTGATGGCTTGAGTTGGATGAAAGATTTCTACCAAAACTACTTCCCATTGAACGTCTAATCCAATTGTATGGATTGATGTAATTTGGCCATGAAATAACATAAAGTGTTGTTGGGAAACACATCCATATAACTGTCAATGGGTAATGTTAAATAAAATTGGTTATTCATAGTTCGATGGTTCTGGTCTCTCAGGAGTCACTCGATGTCAAAGAATGATTTTCCAAATGTTCCAAGAGGGCTGTTGTTGTGACTGGAAGAGTGGTAACTGGCGTTGGCGGCAAGGCTACCGTTGTTGTTACTGTTGTTATATTTCAAAGACGAATTGGGGAGAAGATAGCCAATACAACTGCTGAGTAAAATAGTTCACAATTATTTATCTTCCTGTTGCAAACTCATATTTCCCATGGCTGTTTCGATGACAGAATACGCCACAAGGATTTGGCAGAAGAAGACGATTTGATTTTTAGGGTCACGTTCTCCACACCACATCCACAGGGGTCGTTTTTGTAGTTCTTACTACACGTCGTCTTCTTTCTTGGTCACTCGTGGTAGCTCAGGCAAGCAAAAAGTTAATTTCAACACTTTTCCGTTCATATCTTCCAATTTATAGACATAATGATTACGTCCACACACTTGTCCAGTGACACGATACAATTCTGTCGTCCAGTTAGGTACATAACCTTTGTCAAAAGTGTGTGTTTGTTTTCCAATGCGGTGTTTAACACTTCTTTCGTTTTTCTGGTTTGTGATGTTCCAAACAATCGATTAAACACCACCACTTCATTTTCAGGTGCCACTTCTTCTGGTGTACATACGATGCTACGATGGTACGCTTGATTGTAAGCTTTGACTAGACGTGGTAGCACGTCAATGTATTTGAGCATGTGTTTATCTGTAAAATATTTCCACATACGTTCTTTCAAAGTTCTTTGAAAACGGCGTACGACACATAATTTTTTGTTTCAGGATTTTCAGTGGTGATAAAATGCATGTGTCTTTTTTCAATTCTTTTTGAAACGTTTGGTTCAGAAATTCGGTGCCTTTGACTACCGTCGCGGAGGATGTCAACCACTTTGCATTAAAACCAGTTTTAGAGCTCGCCCTCTCTCAGAACACGTGTTAGAAGTCAAAGATACTACCAAAGCTGATTTTGACAACACGTCAATGACACAAAACAAATATTTGTAACCCCGATTGTACGACGCCAAATGCGAGACATCTGCTCAATCCACTTGCCATTGATGATCGATGCTTGCGGTTTGCTGTTTTGTTGCTGCTCCTCAATAAGTCACCCACTGTTTGATACTGCTCTTAGGTTGTTCGTGTGACATTTGTTTGGATTGCGACGATATTTGATGTGTCCGACGAGCAATAGGAGTAGGAGTAGTCATCGGTTCTTTGGTTACTTTTTCTTGATTTCTTTTTTCACTCCTGGCTTCCCTTCTTTCTTTTTTTTTTTCTTCTGCTAAAGAAGGTGTTTAATTCATCTTTTTGACTCGAGCTTTTATTTTTTCTCGCTTGGGAGTAGGGGAAAGTGTCAACAAAGAGGCTGTTATACTAGGTTGAGGAGCAGACGGAGTTTGAAATACTTCTCTTGTTTCTTTTTCTCCTTCTTCTATCCCGGTGTCATCGTCTTTGTTTCTTTTTTTTTTTTTTTTCGCCTTGTATGACATTCTTGAAATTTCTCAGAGTAGATTTGGATGTTTCGTCTAAAGCTTTCTGATGAAACAGTTGAAGAGAATGGAATAATTGTCCGTAGCGTTGTGATTATTCTGTTTCTGACAAATCTATTCGATCATCAACGATTGTAATTCTTGTTGTAAGTGTGATATGTCGTTGAAAGTACGATTAGGAGGTAAATAGGGTGTCTGCTATTCGTACCAAAGATGGACTTCCATACATAGTTTGTATGGAACTAAAGTTAACTTTCCTCCTTCCATAAGATCCAACGGTACAAGTGTGATGTCTTGCAAAAAAAGTGTGTCCCTTTTATTTTTTTCTTTCTCATCTCATCACTCGTCCTTAAAGAGGTCCAGAAATCTATCCTAACAAAGGAATAGCCATGGTTCTATCAACATGGATAGAAATCCTCCTCATTAAACGAGCATTTTCTTTTCTTTTGACTGATGGATAATTTTGTTGACCATTAGGCGAAGAAGATGACGATGTTTTCCTAATAACCGTTTCTGTATCTTGGACAAAGGCACCGTTCCTTTTAAATCGTTGAAATAACATTCAGACACGGTGTCGACAATTTCTTTGGGTGCTTTTTGAATGATTTGTTTTCGCATCGGAGCATTGGATTTGGCGAGTACTGACAAAACATCCCAATGTTTAGCCAAACGAGGAGAGGGTCCCCTGTGTTTCCCTTTCTTGGATGAAGGTTTCTTGGGACGATGATGGTGTGCACTTGGTGACATCTTTGCTTCAGGAGGGAAAAAAATGAAGTGAATCTTATCCAACACTTGCCGGCAGGTCGTATCTACTTAACTCTAGGTACTACTGCTGATCTTAATGGACCAAATCTTGCCAGTTCTTGTTTGGACAAATCCAGTAAACGTTTGTAACATGGCTGTTCTGTCTTGTACTTTTGTAACGGAGAAGTAGAAGTTCTTTTATAAATAGGTTTCTACTATTTTCATCAAATTAGGAAACACTTGTTTTAAATCAGGTTTAACAGTCATCATCACGAACGAAGAAGTTAAAGTGGCAGGAGAAACCGTCAGCGAGCGGCGAGGTTTTCTTGAGTACGTGCGCATTCTAGCGGCAGTACCTCTGTTTCTTGCAGGGGCTGTTTGTTTTCCTTGGGACTTTTCTTGGGGTGTTTCTTTTTGTTGGAGTGTGAACTTGCTGCACCGCCACTTCTCTTTTTTGTTACCTGCTGTCTTTTAGGGGAGTTGCTTTGTTTAGCTTTGGCATTAGGATCCCATTTTAAAAGAGAACGAATAATGACACCTCCTAAAGATCCATTTCCACCAGGTTTCAAAATGAATTGGTTTTTTGGTTTGCCTATAAATTCTTGGATCAGTTGTGACAAAGCTACTTTATGTTTTTCACAAAAAAAAAAAAGAAAAAAAAAAAAAAGTTTTCTTGCATGTCGTATGTGTGAACGATGCCTTGAAGTAATTGATGTGCTGTAAAAGTAAAAAAAAAAGTACTTGTGCATTTATTTCGCGACTGATAGCATACAGTACACGAATGACTTTGGCAGCATGTTGAGATTGAAAGGAAGTCATGTTGAATACTGTTAGAAAGGAACAAAGAGAATCGATGAATAAATACGCATGTGGTAATTGAATGGCATTGTCATTACGCATAATTGAGCCAAGGTGTTCCTAACTGGTTAGCTAGATTAAATTATTTTCTTGCATTAGATGATATTCATATAAATACAGCTGATGCATGTATCTTCCCAAGGTATAAGACTGATCATTCAACTATTGTTTTGAGTGTGGCTTTTTCAAAGTGTCCAAGGGGAAAAGGATATTTGAAATTTAATGCCCAACTGTTGAGGTACATTGAATATATTGATTTGGTTAAAAAGTGTATAACGGATACTGTAGATGAATATTACATACGGGGAAATAAAGCGGATTCTCTACATTTTTCTCTTTCATATAATGATAAAAAATGTTCTTTAAAATTTTGAAAATGAAAATAAGATCTGAAACTATAGTTTACTCTATTAGGAATACAAAAGAGAAACGGGAACAATTAAATGAAGCTGAACAGGAAATGTAAGAAATTCATAGGGGATTGTCAGATAACACAGAAGGGGAAACTCTGGACAATTTTTATATAAAAAAGACAGAATTAGTGGAATATAAATATAAAAAAATTAGACGGTGTTATATTAAGATCCAAGGTTAGATGTTAAGAGTTTGGAGAAAAAGGCACGAAGTACTATTTAAATCTTTAAAAGAGAAATTACGTCAATAAGATAATAAAAGAAATTATTTTAGATAATGGGACAAATATATCAGACCAAATAGATATTTTAGACGCTGAAAACATTTTTATATGGAATTGCACAAAAGTAGAATTTCTCAGCTTGATGTTGAGGATACTCAAGAAGCTCAAGATAGAGTTTGTAATCACAATATTACACTTAGGCAAAAGGAATCATGCGAGAGTCTACTTACAATTAACGAATACGGTATGTCTAAAACGATAGAAAATGTCAACGGTCCAGGCTCAGATGGATTCACTGCAGAGTTCGTATAAATTGTTTTGAAAGGATCTTTGGGGATTTCTATGCCAATCAATAAATTATGGATATACTGTAGGAAAACGTTCACATTTTCAGACTCAAGGAGTCATCACATGTCTACCAAATGAATAAACAGATAAAAGATACTTTAAAAATTGGAGACCTATATCTCTTTAAAATATTGACTATAAAATTGCTTCGGAAGCTATTGCAGCTAGGATTAAAAAGTTTCTCCATCAATAATCAGTGATACTTAAAAATAATTTATGACGGGTAGATTTATTGGAGAAAATCCGAAACTATTATACGATATCATGGATCAACTAGAGAACGAAAATCGATATGATTTATTGTTGGTAATTGATGATTTATTGTTGGTAATTGATATGGTTTATTATTGTTAATTGATATGGTTTATTATTGGTAATTGATATTATTTATTAGTTAATTGATATGGTTTATTATTGTTAATTGATATGGTTTATTATTGTTAATTGATATGGTTTATTATTGTTAATTGATATGGTTTATTATTGTTAATTGATATGGTTTATTATTGTTAATAGACTTTGAAAAAACATTTTACTCAATCAGCTGAAGCTTTGTGGAAAACGTTTTACGATCTTTCAACTTTGGTGATTCTGTTTGTAAGTGGTTTTAGCTGTTTTGTAATAATTCTAAAAGCTGCGTTATAAGGAATGGGAATATATCATAATTTTTTTTAGACTTGAAAGAGGTTGTCGTCAAGGATATCCCTTTCCGCCTTATTTGTTAATCATCGGTGTTGAGATTTTAGTGATGAATTTAAAGCAAAATGTGCATGTACGGGGACTAACCTTTGATGTCAATGAGTATAAATTGGGTCACTATGCCGATGACGCTTTTATTCTTCTTGATGGATCTCAACGTTCTCTTAAATCAACTATGAATATCTTGCAAGGTTTGTTTCTATTATCTGGACTTAAATGTAACATAACAAAACAAAGGCTGTTTAGATTGGAAACCAGAAATTCTCCAATTACAGAATATGTCCAGATATGGACCTAACTTGGATTCTTCTAACTTTACACTCCTTGGCAAGGATTTTTCTCTAGATTTACAAAAAATTGTAGAAATGAACTAATGCAACACGAATACTGGCAAGCTGGAGTCAAAGACATTTTTCAGTATTTGTTAAGGTGATTGTCGTAAATACTCTTGTTATGCCATTATTCATACATCTTTATTCAGCACTTCCAAATCTATCAGCAAAAGTTGAAACAGAACTAAATTGTACTCTATTTCAATTTGTATGGGGTGGTAAAGTACAGAGAATTAAACGTGATATCCTAATATCTCCTGAGAATTGGGGAGGACTAAATACGATTCACATTTATTCATTCAATAGGTACATTAAAATAAGATGGGTTAAAAGATTGCTTGAAAATGAAGATGGAGCGTGGCAGAATTTAGTCAGCACAAATATATTCAGAAATAAAAAGGATATTTTGAATTTAGGTCGAAGGAAATTAGGAGAATTTGGAGAGATGTAATTTCGGCAGTATCTTTTTGGAAAGAGGAACTTCAAAGTCCAAATGAATGTTGATCCCAGAGTATTTTAAACTTTGTACCCCCTATAATTTTCTATCAATACAAATCTTGGACAGAAACCGGCATTGAAAGTCTTAATGATTTAGTTGATGATCAAGATAATTTAATACCTTTTGAAATGATAAAACGAAAAGCTAGATGCAATGATTTCTTCAAATCCAAAATTCCAAATTCATGGAAAGATGCTATCAAAACCATTTAGTACACAATAATTTTGATAAGCAGGAAGATCGAATAATGAACTTGCAACAACAACAACAAAAAATCACTGATTTTCTTTTTACAAATATCTTTTAAAAAAGGTATAAAGACAACAAACTGCTAGCAAGAAACTTGGATGCAAGTGTTAAATAAAAATATTGGTAGTGTGGGCTGGTCTGAGATCTATAGTCGGGCGAAAAATTGTACTAAGGATACCAAGTTGATCTCTTTTAACTTTAAATTAATCCATAAAATAATTGTTACTAATAAATTTTGGAAAAGACTTAGCATATTAAACGACGACAAATGTACTTTCTGTAAGAGTGAGAATGAAAGTATTGAACATCTCTTCTATGATTGTGATATTACTTCAATGTTTTGGCACGGTTTTATTAAACATTTTGCACCTTGTTGCCCAAATATTGTATATTTGTCGAAAAAAGAAATATTTTTAGGAAGTGAACAATTTGACATTTTGTGTAATTTCTTGCTTATTTTGACTAAATAATATATTTACACTTGCAGATTCAAAATGCAAAATCCTTCTATTTTTGCTTTTAAGCAAATAGTTGAAATGCATAAGAAAATTGAAAAATACACTGCTAAATTAAATAAAAAAAGAGGATCAATTTCTTCAAAATGGACCTCAATCATGCATATGTAACTTGTGTAAGAATCCTTTTTTTTGCAATTGGTTAGCTTTATTTGGGTCTGATTTGATGGAAAACAGGAACAAAATATTGTAATATCACAAACGTCCATATCACCTAGACGCTGTGTACTTGTGTTTGTGAATCTAAATTTTGTATCTAAATAGATTGCGTGCTATATGCATGTGTGTGTTTTTTTTCTTCTCCTTTCTTTTCTTCTTTTTTATGTACATCATATTTATTGTCTCTAGATTATCTGATAGCCAGAATTGTTTGATTGTAAGGTGACCCTGGAATGGTGTTCCCCGACCCAGTGGTCAACCTATTACGGGGATAATAAAACCATTTAAAAAAAGAACTGAAGCAAAATAACACATTGAAACACTCCCATAACAACCCAGAAAATACATACGATTGATTTTTTTCACCAACGGATTTGTGGATAAATAGAATCCCTCTCCACAGCGAATCATTGAAGCAGAATTTAGAAGCCAGTTCAAATAAGAGTAATTTAGTTAGTAAAGTGTACGTACTGGATACGGTTAGAAATATTCACATTGAAGGCTTAATTGAGAGGATTGAGTTAACAAATTATCTCTATAGCTCTGCAGTAAAGTATCACGGTAATGAGGTCTCAAAATACAAAAGCTTATTTTAAATCTATATTGTCTGAAGAATATTATGTTTAAAGTGTTGTTCCTTATAAAGAAGAAGTAACTGGAAAGATACAAAATAGATCTTTACCTGTTAAATTTTAGGCAACTTTACAGCAAGCTGTTGTGAAAAAAATAATTGTCTAATGTTAGAAAAATGTTTGATAATATAAGAAATTAAATTTCCATTTAACTAGGAAATTGTTGGTAACTTTACAGTCAGACGTTGTGAACAATTGAGCATTATTTACTATTATAACAATATTTTCTGATACCAAAATAAATTTCGTATATTTTGCAGATAATGTAATAATGTAACATCCTTTAAAATATTAAAATAATTTTCTCATGTTATAAAAGGAGTTTCAGGTATTTGACAGTGATTTTATGATCTCATGATAAGAGAGATAATTTCTAATAGCTAAAAATAGAGATTTTCCAATATTAGAAAACGATTTTCTTATATTACACAATCTGACGCATTTCAGAATATTATCAAACGATTTATACTATTAGAAAATGATTTGTTGATATTAGAAAAGAAAGTGTATACCTTTAAACAATGATTTTTTAAATAAATTTAGAAAATGGGCTAATTTGACAAAGTAAGGAAATCATTCTAAAATAAATGAAAATGCATGTGATTTGCTAATATTACAAACTCACTTTCCAATATTATAAATTTAATCTGTAGCATTCTAAAATTATTTTCTGTTGTAAGAAAATTATTGCAGAAACTGGATGTGTTTTCTAATTGTAGACAACACCGGACAACAATATCAGAAAACAATTTAAAATAATGAAAAATGATTTTCTAACATTAGAAAATATCATTTTTTGTCCACAGCGACTTTCCTCATGACTGGTAAGTACAACGAGGACAAAAACCTGATCACGTGATCAAACGCATTTTAATTTCAGTTGAAGCTGTTTTATTCCTTTACTTACTCTTTTTGTAATCATTGATTTTGTGCTGTAATAATACATATAATCATAAACAAAAGAAAGAAGCAAAAGCTAAAATAAAATATATAAAAAAACTGTTTAGTGAACACTTGCACTTGAGATTTGTCTCTTGGACCTTAAACAACACCAAAAAATGTGCATTGAGACTGATAGGGCGATGCGCTTTACTTTGTTGAAGTACATTTTGAGTAATGTAAATAATGCTGACATTACGATGATATCCTTTTCGTGTAAGCCAAAGTTGAATTTCTTCTTCGTCTTCTGCAAACATGTCATCGAATATGACTAAATCTGTTTGACTAACTCAGACACGATCCCATCGTCTTCGCGAGGAATGCCTTCTACAAACGAAATGGATTCTCCTTGACTTTCTTTCAGTAATCTGCAAATCGATTGCCACTCTTTGAAACACCACACGATACGTTGTGGAGGGTGATCGAACAATTTTGATTTGTGTTCAATCAAACGTTTAACAAATTCGGTTCTGCCTGAACCACTTGGTCGAGCAAATCAATATGTTAAAGGGATAGTGAAGATACAGTGCCTTCAAACTTTGACGATCTGACTTTTCGTCAATCCCTTTGAGAACGGAGGATGCAGACATAACAAAGTTGTTTGAAATTCTGAGATACCATCAACGACGCAAGACATTTTATACATTTTATATGCGTTTAATTTTTTCTTGTCATGGATGTGTAACGATGACAAAAACATATATACATTTCAAAGTCAGTGTACAAAATTAAAGCACGAAAACGCACAAGGCACAAATCACACCGTACACAAATAAAGCACACATTTAAAACACCAAAGCTGCATATAAACAGGTAAGTGTACAACATTCTCGATCTATCTGCGTCACATTTAATATATGTAAACGCTCTGGACTTCTAGTCTCTTTTTAACCCAAGGAATCGTTAAATTGTACGTGTCCCACTTTCATGTAAACTACTTTGGATCCGTTCATAACGAATGTTGGAAATTCTGTGCTTTGTTCTGAATAATGTTTCAAAACAAATTGTCCGTCGTAACTGGAGAAATTATGAACCATGACTGTAGCGTATCAATTACATTTCCCGTAAAACTGGACTTCCTCTTCGCTCCAAGTGTCGTCGGTGGGTCTAAAATGTATTCGGCAAAATCAGCAAGAGTACGAGAGCCGCGAAAGATCTTTTCTCGTACTCTTTGAATCACACTACAATTTGGACAGTGAAAAAAAAAGTTTTTGTATACATTTGTTACAAGCATGATGAGCTACACAAAAATTGGGGATGTGAATTCCGTTCTCTTGTGAACAGTCAAAGTCAAAAAAGATAAAATCCACGCGATGGTCTTGTTTCTTTTTCTTGTGCTGATCACCATTTAATACTTCCTCGAGTTTATCGTCATATCTTTGAATGTAACACTGATGATTGAAGTCGACAATTTGGTAACAAAAACAGCATCTTTTCTTTCCTGCACAAACGTGTGCCTTTTGGTTATTCGTTCGAACAAGATGTCCAAAAGTGGAACACACTCAATAATTCAAAAGCACTTTTATGTTGTTGGAATTGTTTCGTACTATGTTGTTTGTAACAGGTTGGACTGAAAAAGGTTCGCTTGCGAGTAGAGCAATGAATTTTTTTATTTTTTATTCTTTCAGGTATGCATGGCTTGGAAGCTAAACAGCCACGACATCTCAAGCCACAATGAGTAGGCCGCTCCAGATGGCTAAATCCTTGGTCACATTGTTCGCATTAGTAACTACATCCAGGAAATCATGTGATGGTAGTAATAGCATAGAAATCACGTTGATGATGATAAACGTGAATGTATTTTCAATCTGAACAATTCGATTCTCAAAACACAAGATATCCACGAACGACTTGAGAGTATACTTTCAAAGCATAACGAGGTGCCAACACGTCTTAAAGCTTTTGCATTTTAGGAATTCCACAGTCTCTTTGGAAATGTCTGCTTCCTGCAAAAGGAGTTGTGCTTCTTTTCATTGCTTTTCCATAATCGTTTCCATTCGGCTGTATCGTTCTTCTCGGCATAAGTTCGAGCCACTACAATGGAACGGGCTAAACAGATTTGATCTTGGTCATTGTTAATTTGGACGATACTTCATTTGGTACTGCGAAGATCATACAGTGATAAAAACATTTCTGCTTTTTCCGTTACCTCTTGGAGGTGAAATATGGATTATGTGAAGAGTGGTTTTTCCATCGGTGATGTCAAACTCATCGCTGGATTGTTGAACGTGTTGAATTTTGTCGATAATTTTGGAAGGTGTCAGTTCTGCCGGTATAATAAACTCGATCCAGACAGGAGATTTCAAACTGTCGTGAGTGATGGATAGTCTCAAACGATCGTCGTCTTTAGCTTGGCATTGTCGTTTCAATGTCTGTAATAATGATTCCCATAAATCTGTACTAAAAAAAACCCCGCATCTTTCTCTGGTGGAACCTGAGACTTGAACTCTTTAAATTTCACCGTGTACGTGTAAGCCGTCGTTCAAAATTTGCACTTTTTGGGTCTCTCAAATGTGAAAATAATCTTCAGGATCTACGAAACAACTTTCTTTCCTGGTTGATCTTTACTCTCTTGTAGTTGAGGTATATGGTGTTGGGTCAGGCTCACTCACAATCACAATCACTGGCATGCACTTGTGCTAACACTACATTTAGCGTATGAGGCGGCAACGAAAGACGTAGTCAAGAAGGCAGACAAGTAGAAGAAACTGAAGCAGAAGAGAAACCCATGCCAGTAAAGAAATTCAAAATTGAAAGACAGTGAAAGAAGGAAGAAAATGAACTTTTGTGCTGTGTTACGAAGTTTCATTGTGATTCTGATTGCATAAGAATATACCAAACGAGAAAACATTAGTGTCTCTTTGTCTTGATTTTTTTCTTTATTATGTATAAGATCTTCACACACTCACACATTGTATCATGGAGGGATTTAAGTTTTATTGCATCTGGCAATCACTGAGTAGTATCTCTTTTCTAAGAGATATAGGTGGCTCTAAAAAGGACCGTCGGCGTTGAATAACAAAAATAAAAAATAAAAAAACAAAAACAAAAAACGACCCAAAACATCAACAAAAATTTATGAATTTTACATCATCAGCTGTAACTGTCTTAATCCTTTTCCACGACCAAGTCCTATTCCTACTACTGCTGCTGATGTGGTAGTGGTAGTAGTAACTGCCGCTGCTGCTGCTGGCGTCTCAGTGGTGGTGAGATTTGATGTGGTTATAGAAGGTTTAGAAGTCTTGAATCGTGAAAGTCTCTTTCTCTTCGGTTGAGCTAAAGAAGTCTGATACATTTCTCTCAGATGTTTGAATTCTTCCACAATATCTTGTAACAGACTAACCGTTTTGTTTTCACTCTCTTCCTTATGCTCACTGTTCAAAGTTTTCCTCTTTTCTTCCACTCGCTTTCTTTTTCCCTTTTGTTCTTGTTGTTTTTGTTGCTCAACAAATATTTGTTCTTCTTTCTGACGTTGCAAAACTCTCCAACTCTTCTTTCTGTTTCTTTCTGAAATCATCATACACTGGTAATGATGGAGAAGGAGGTGAAGGCGGTACTACCGCTGGTAAAAATTCTTGCGGAAACGATAGGAAATCACAAAAATCCAAATTGAAATCATCCTCTTATGGAAGAAGAATACTAGCTACAGCAGCATAAGTAGTAGTAGTAATAGTATCACTCCGAGTATACGATTGATCCGCGGCAGGCGCACCCCAATACATCTGTCACAGGATGAAGCCGGGTTGGGACTGGATTAGTGAAGACACCGAAAGCAACTGCGTTAATAAGATGTTTATTTATAAACGCAATTTAAAGATGAACAAATCTGACACCATTATAACAAAAAGATAGGGAAAATTATAAAGTTCCTAACATGGAACTATCAACAACAAGTAACTCAACGAGAAAAATCAAAGGTGAATTTAACGAATGGAATTTTAAACAAACGTGAATAACATCCTATCACCAATCAACAAATAAGAGTATATGATCTACACCCTAATATAAACAAGGTCTTATTAAGTACCAAGGGTGACCAAAGCATGTGATTTATGCACTTATCAATATGATACTCATCTTATTCATCAATCTATTAACTCATCAATTTATCAATTCATCAAGCGATATTGGGATATGTATGAATTTATGGATCTGTCGTTCATATAACGATATTGAAATGAGAATGCATGAAATTATGAATCTATCACACATATAGCGATATTGAAATGTGAATACATGTAATTTTGCACAGATAGCAATATTGAAAATAACAATAAACTGGAACACGTAATATGTATAACTATCGTGGCGCCCGTTTGACGACCAAGATGTATCTCCGGTTCCACCCGCTCTAGTCAATGATCAAGGTTCACCACGCATGGTCCACCCCTCCCAGTCTGTTGAAGGATCCCTTGAGAGCCTTCACATTTAACATAGACCCGCTGGTCGAGAAGCCTTGGTCCCTCGCATCGAGAAAACCAGTACACTCTTCCGAAACAACGTCACCAGACACAGCGTACACGTCACAAGAAACCACACAGTTCTGCGACTCCACAACACCATACCATACATAAGGACAGCTAAAAGTATAACAACTAAACCGTGTAGTACATATGACACGGTTAGTACTTTTGCATTGATATATGTTGCGCATGCACGCACATGAATTGCATCTCGTTCCACATTACATTAATCATTCAATGCATGCCGCGTATAATTAAATAATATCCGTCTGTTCAGTTACAACAAATAGCTAACTTGAACCAGACTATAGTATTTCTAATATCATGGCGTTGTATGACCTAGGTATTGACTCTCTGTAGAATTTAGAATAAATTCTAAAACATCTAATATATGAAACAATTATGTCATATAAAACGAATAGTGATAAAGAATAATATCTTAAATTTTACATACCTCTACAGCTGAAGATTTGCTCCCGTAAAGAGGTAAGCTTTCTGACAAGACTCGTCGTGGTGTAATTTGTTTATAGAGAATTCGCTCTATATGTACTCTAGCTGTGACAGATATGCGCAGCAGCTAGGTACGTAAGTTTTCACTGCAGGCAATTTGCACGTGCAGCATGGGGTGAATCGCGCTCAGTATATCAAAATAACTAGAGCCGAAAAAATAAACAACCCTCAAGTAACGCTCTAGTCGGAAACGAAACCCGAATACATTTTTGATCACATATACATATTGATATAAATCATACAATTCCCCAATACATCATCTTCGTTTTATCCGCCGTAGGTATTGTGCTCAAACTGTTCCACAATGGTAAATCGTTGGAACGCTGGTGCGCATATATATATATATATATATATATATATATATATATATATATATATATATATATATATATATATATATATATATATATATATATATATATATATATATATATATTGAAAGTGACGTCACGCGTCAGCTGTCTTCTGATTGGAAGGAAGACAATACACGCTGATTGAATTATGTTACGCGTATTCTGATTGGTGGACCATTCCAATTCGTTTTGATCCGGTCCTAGACAATATATACAGGCGCATTGACCCTGTTCTCTGTTCTCAAGACAACCCGTCAGGATGCAGACAAGCGTGGAGTGGAGTCGTGTCGACTATTATTTCAAGTATGCTCATCAATCCAGAATCCCTTGTATATGTCAAGGCATCGTGGGTCATTACCAGGATAACAATCACAGAGAGAGATATACGGAAGAGAGGAATCTATGTTGCGAGGCAAGGTGCCTGTAACGTGTCTTAGTCTACGGATCGGCTGTGAGAAGAAGTGTGCGTAGAAGGGCTGTATGGTATGTGTTGACCATCTTCTTTGGTTTAAAAAAAAAAATAATGTTTGTGTATGTCTATTTCTATGTTTACAACCCTAACTAGAACTTAAAACCCCTGCCATTGCTTGTGTGTGATAGTATACTATATTTGTATGGGTATAGTGTGTCTATAAATATTCCTACCCTTGTGTGATAGTATGTTTGTATGTATGTAACACTCATATCCTAGCTTGTATGTGATAGTATGTTTGTGTGGGTATAGTACGTCTGTAAACACTCCTACCCGTGCTTGTGTGTTTGTATATGTGTAAGTGTATAACCACTCCTACCCATTTCGTTGGATGGTATATATGAGTTGCTCTATAGTAATCAAAATGTGTGTGTTGGATAGATATCAAGAAAGAAGGTGATGGATAGTATATCAATAAATGTGTGTAGGATACTATCTACAAAATTTAACATTATCATTCCCGTTTTAAGGCCATAAATTCTTATGTCCATAGGTTTACATTAGATGCCACTATGGCCTCAAACCTACGGCGTAATGTTAATTCCCGTACTGAGGTCAACCACTTCAAACAATGTTACAATGTACCCTCAATGTTAAATTCCCCTTGAATTAATTTGGTGGCATCTCCATGTTCAATTCCCGTTTGAGGCTATAAATGTTCGACCCTTGAGGCTATAAACATTCGATCCTATATTTCTCATGTTAAATTCACGTTTGAGGCTACAAACTTTCGACCCTTTTTAACATGGGAGTCCCGTTTGAGGCTGACCGTCCTACCTTCCAGAACTCAACACTGAAGAGCAGCTGTCTGCAAAGAGGCATATTAGAATATTCTTTTTAAGTTTATTTTTATTTTTTATTTTTTATTTTTATTTTTTGGTTTTAAAGGCACTTTTAACACATTAGGATATATCATGCCGATGAAACTGGACCTACGTGCCTTTCCCAAGGATACACCGAGACAGCCGACCCGGGTAGGACTAGGCAGGTATCGAACCCGCGACCCTTGGATTACGAGTCCGACGCACTATCAACTGAACTAATGCGACTCTTCATATTGAGATAACCGTTTACAATCTTGTTCACCTTGCATGGAGATGCATCAAACTCTACACCAATGAACTGATTGCAAAACAAACATTCAAGGAGTATTCTCTGCAACTTTGAAAAAAAAGCGTTTATTTCATCTTTCAAAATCTAACTCATAGATATAAAAAAAATGTTTAAAATCAGAACCCCTAGTTTAGGTCAATCTGATTTTGGACCGAAATCAACCAATAAAGTTTAAATCTTCCTGAATTTGAAGTTATAAATAGCACTCCATTCATTCAGGTATATGTTTATAAGTAAACGAGACAGTGTGGGATAAGTAAATATTGCGTTGATTATAGTAATAAAGGTGCTTAGAACCCTTTTAATTTTTATATTTGGTTGATAAGTAAATATTGCGTTTATTATAGGAATAAAGGTGCTTAGAACCCTTTTAATTTTTATATTTGGTTGAAGTCTATGCAGTTGTTAATGTCATAAATACCAGAAACAACTGTATGGTCATTGTTTCCTTTGCAACATGATACATTTTGATTCAGCCATCTACGTAGACAAAAGCCAAGAAAAATGCTTGCCTCCTACGTATTTAAATGACGGGGAAATAAACAAACAAATGATAAACACGAGAACCACAACACAAAAGAGTAAACAGACATAAATATTAAAACAAAGAACAAGGGAGGTCGGATTATCTCAATGGTCTATGTTGTTTGCATTTGGATCCGGTTTATACGCGAGTCTAAACGGTAAACCTTATCTCAAGGTGATTCATACTAACATTGTAAGCAATTCAATAGCTGATACATGCCATTCATTCCTGCGATAACATATCACAACTATTGAAAATTTGCATATCGAATTTTTAAGAAACATTTTAAGCCTGAGGAAACGTACTCCAATTTACATGCTTTATACAGAATTAGGAAGGAAACCTATTGATATTATTATCAGATCCTGAATGATAGGATTCTGGATCTTTATTATCAATGGTAAATGGGCTAAACTATCCAGACTCCTCTATCAAATACTTTTTTACGCGAGCAATGCTAACACTGATACTTATAAATGGATGAATAGCATGAGGAATACTCTGATGACTTATAAATGGATGAATAGCATAAGGAATACTCTGATGACTTATAAATGGATGAATAGAATGTGGAATACTCTGATGACTTATAAATGGATGAATAGAATGAGGAATACTCTGATGACTTATAAATGGATGAATAGAATGAGGAATACTCTGATGACTTATAAATGGATGAATAGCATAATGAATACTCTGATGACTTATAAATGGATGAATAGAATGAGGAATACTCTGATGACTTATAAATGGATGAATAGAATGATGAATACTCTGATGACTTATAAATGGATGAATAGCATAAGGAATACTCTGATGACTTAAAAATGGATGAAGAGAATGAGGAATACTCTGATGACTTATAAATGGATGAATAGCATAAGGAATACTCTGATGACTTATAAATGGATGAATAGCATAGGAATACTCTGATGAAAATTGGAAGACCAGACCTCCTATATTATGAATTAATTAATAATCCGAAAGAAACAAAACGCATGATAACAGAAACTCTAAAAGACTTTTATATACAGGAATGTCAATCGTCGGTAACTATATCCTCTAAGGGAGAATTTTACCATTGTTTAAAAGAAGATTTTGAATATGGAAAACTACTTATTACTGTTACCTAGGAAACTGTATTTACCATTGATAAAATTTAGTACTTCCAATCACGGACTCCCGATTGCAACCGGTCGTTGGGAAAATACACTGTTTGAGGCGAGAAGATGTAATCATTTTGATAAAAATTACATCGGGGACTAATACCATTATTTATTCATTTGTCCCAAATTTCACAAAGAAAGAGGTAAGTTTCTAAAACCATTCTATTAGCGCAAACCCTCTATTGCAAAATTACAAACCTTATTTGCCACGAATAATTGCAACATTCTCCAAAATCTTGCCAAATTTGTTACCCTAATAACAGTGGCGGCGCGAGGGTTTAAGGCGCCGGTGGAGGGGGGGGGGCAATATTCTTTAATGGCGCCCCCCCCCCCCCCCACCGAGGCGCCCGGAGGCAATGTTCTTTCATGGCGCCCACTACACTTTGCCACAAAGAACAGTTTTTATGTCTGTTGTCAATCTATACACCCCCTCCATCTAAGCCCTGAACCTGGGGACTTACATGGGGTGGGGAGTGTTGGCAGGCCAAAAAAAAAAATATAAAAAAAATCCGGATATGCCACCCTCCAATGGTGGGTCTGATGTTCTGAAGTTTGTTTGTGGAGTTTTTATTCCTTATATTTTGCCAAATATAAATAACATATTGATTTATATAATATTTAACGTCAGTATATGGATTCTTCTATTCTGAAATGGGTGACTGCAGGGCAGCTTTGGCTGCTTTTTCTTCCCTTTTATTATCATTTATACCTATGTGACTAGGCAGCCAACAGTAGAGAATATTTTTTACAGATTGTATGAGGAAATCATATTTCTGTAATATTTGGGATATTAATAGGTTGTCAGATTTTAGGTTTTTCAGGGCCTTTCGTGTGGAAAGGGGATTAGAAAAGATTATGAAACTTGTTTTATGAGAGCTTTGAACAAACCTACTGGCTTCAATGCCGATGCAATACAATTGAAAACCAAAAACACTTTTCATTACAATTTCTACTAGCATTCAAAGCCAAGCACGGCGGAATTGGATTTTGTATTATAACTCAAGTCTATACTGAAAATCCCAACCAATTAAAATGATTACATAATATTTAAGCTACAAGGGGTGTTTTGTTTTAAATTTAAAAACACGCCCCCCCCCCCCGCCCCGGACTTCTATTCCACCCCCACCTCCAGGACAATTAATGTAATTCTATGACACTAGTACCTAACAGAGGGAAAGAAAATAGTCTAACAAGGTCAGTGAAACGAAATCTTGTTAAGAGGGTGATATAGAATATCCTTAATTGTTAAGAGTACGCCTCATTGTTAAAAGTGTAATAGAGAATATCCCAGATTGTGAAGAGTGTAATAGAGAATATCCCTGATTGTGAAGAGTGTAATATAAAATATCCCTGATTATGAATAGTGTAATATAGAATATCCCTGATTATGAAAAGTGCAATAGAGAATATCCCTGATTGTGAAGAGTATAATAGAGAATATTCCTGATTGTGAAGAGTGTAATAGAGAATATCCCTGAGTGTGAAGGATGTAATATAGAATATCCCTGATTATGAAGAGTGTAATATTGAATATCCCTGATTGTGATGAGTGTAATAGAGAATATCCCTGATTGTTAAGAGTGTGATTTATTGCATATCCCTGATTGTGAAGAGTGTGATATAGACTATCCCTTATTGCAAAGAGTGTGATTTATTGCATGCCCCTGATTGTGAAGAGTGTGATATTGACTGTCCCTGATTGTATAAAGGCTGATATAGAATGTCCCTGATTTTATATGTTAATGGGCAACATTTTGTGCATAGAAGGGGACGTCATTAAGTGACAAATATATTTATAATATCATTGGACCAAAAACATGACATAATTTTGGTTCTGGTGACCTTAAACAAATTTCCAGTGTCACTAGTTCATATTTTGTGCCAAGGAGTGGATGTTCTCTTGTGTGTAAGATATCATGGAAACCATTTGTGATGACAAATGATGTCATCTTGTAATTTGATTCAAACTTCGCCAAAACAACGGTAAAACATGCTAGAATAAGAACGAAATCAATTCATATCAAAAGTTGCCTTTTGGTTATCGCCCTTGAGAATAAGGTGACAGTCACCAGAACCTAATCACATCTTGTGACCCACTAAAGGTATCTAAATGTCCAGTTAGGTTTGGTTTGGCTCAATAGTTATTGAGATATCCTGTTTGCAATGTTTGTATGACGGGAAGATGGACAGACAAACATCACAAAACAAATCTTTCTCTCTCTCTCTCTCTCTCTCTCTCTCTCTCTCTCTCTCTCTCTCTCTCTCTCTCTCAGTAGAGACATAATTTACTTTCAAACTGGCGGATCGAATTCCTCTAATTTCTGGCTTTTACCAGTATTCGAGAAAGGAAAGTATGTGAATGTGGTGTCGGATTCTTTGTCTGGCATGCCGCATATTCTGGCATGGATGAGTCCATGTATGTATTATTTCAATTATATAAAACAGAGCATTCACCTTTTATTGTGGTAAGAAAATCGATGAATTCTTTCGCACATATTTCAAGCTGGAAAACAAGGTTTGAGCCTGAAATAGTAAGTCAGAATAAAACCTGTCCAGTAAATATGTCAGTTAGTTAATGGGACATCACGCCTGTTTTTATACACAAATACATAAATCAAAGTGTCTGTATTTTGTAAAACCTATTCATTCATACCTTAAAGTCTTTGGGGTTTTGTTTATTTATCATTGGATTTGTATTCTCCACCAAGTAGATTACATCCAACAATTTCTTCTCTATTCTCAAATTACCCAAGGGCGTCTATTCATAACAATGATTCGTATGCTGAGTCTGGTAAACTTATTCCCCTTCAAAAGATAACTTGATATCAGTCAAAAGATTTTCAACACGAACAAATATAATAATATGGTTTTTATTCCATTTTTTGTTCTGGAAGTGGACTAAATGGCATTAGGCATTATGAAAGTTTCAATAGCATACACTGGTTGAAAAAGAAATGGATAATATTCATAACCGTCAATATCAACAACAACAGAATGCCGACATTTTGAAACTCATCTAAAGTGTGACGTACAGTGTTATGAAAAATTAGTCTACTATGGAAAAATAAGTGCTAAATGTGCCGATTAGTCATTGTATGACGCTGACTAAATGCAGGTGTTCTAATTGAAAATTACCTTATGAAACTGGTCGGTGGTTGAATGTTCCTAGAGAAAATAGGGTCTGATCTTTTTGTGATATGTATAAAAAACGGAGATGAGTAACATTATATTCTTTAATGTCCATAGTTTAACTATGGTAAATGTATTTACCTTAAACCTTGCTTTTATGTGAATAACACTGACAAATTGAAACTAAAGCATTGTAGTGGCAATATTAATAAATATATAAAAAATTGTCCAAATTTATTCGAATTATAATTGACAATTGTAAGCCGTGAAAAACATTTGATTGTATACTATTCTACAGCTACCATCTTACGCAGTTTGATGAAATAACCTCATAATCTGGATCTGTGATCTGTGTGTAGTGAAGATATCAAGTAAATGTTAAAAATCTTGCATAGTAATATTTCGAAATAGAAGCTTTAAATCAAACACTGGCCTTAAAACTGTGAGATACAATAATACTACAGGGAAAGTCAGCAGTCATCTTGGAATCCGACAAAAATGGTAAATGATCTGCAATTGCTGAAACTTAGGACTGTTGCCAACAAAAGCGAAGACTCCTTTTATGGTTTTACAAGTGAAGGAACTATTCCGATGATATAAATTCAATCACACTATTAAAACTTTACACGAAAAGTAATGATACTTGCACTAATCTATGCATGTACAATAAAAACTAAATTCAATCACACCAATAAAACTTTACACGAAAAGTAATGATACCTTCACTAACTTATGGATGTACAATAAAAACTAAATTCAATCACACCAATAAAACTTTACACGAAAAGTAATGATACCTGAACTAACCTATGGATATAAAATAAAAACTAAATTCAATCACACCAATAAAACTTTACACGAAAAGTAATGATACCTGCACTAACCTATGGATATAAAATAAAAACTAAATTCAATCACACCAATAAAACTTTACACGAAAAGTAATGATACCTGCACTAACCTATGGATGTACAATAAAAACTAAATTCAATCACACCAATAAAACTTTACACGAAAAGTAATGATACCAGCACTAATCTATGGATGTACAATAAAAACTAAATTCAATCACACCAATAAAACTTTACACGAAAAGTAATGATACCTTCACTAATCTATGGATGTACAATAAAAACTAAATTCAATCACACCAATAAATTTGACACGAAAAGTAATGATACCTGCACTAACCTATGGATGTACAATAAAAACTAAATTCAATCACACCAATTAAACTTTACACGAAAAGTAATGATACCAGCACTAACCTATGGATATAAAATAAAAACTAAATTCAATCACACCAATAAAACTTTACACGAAAAGTAATGATACCTGCACTAACCTATGGATATAAAATAAAAACTAATTTCAATCACACCAATAAAACTTTACACGAAAAGTAATGATACCTGCACTAACCTATGGATGTACAATAAAAACTAAATTCAATCACACCAATAAAACTTTACACGAAAAGTAATGATACCTGCACTAACCTATGGATGTACAATAAAAACTAATTTCAATCACACCAATAAAACTTTACACGAAAAGTAATGATACCTGCACTAACCTATGGATGTACAATAAAAACTAAATTCAATCACACGAATAAAACTTTACACGAAAAATAATGATACCTGCACTAACCTATGGATATAAAATAAAAACTAATTTCAATCACACCAATAAAACTTTACACGAAAAGTAATGATACCAGCACTAACCTATGGATATAAAATAAAAACTAATTTCCACCAGCAAGAGCATGAAGATCGTAACAAACGTCAAAATTATATTGTACAGAAAGTAGAAAGTTTTACGACAGTCACATGAATAAGACATCTTTGAATCGACGGTAGTACTGATATAATTATTTCACAAATTTTGATAGAAGAAACTTAGTATTTCTACTTATATTATTCACATTAAAGTATGATGGAATTTCAAAATAAACATTGCTGAGAAGGCTGTTCATGTTCTTTGACGGAGGCATCTCTAGGCATTTGGGATATATATATATATATATATATATATATATATATATATATATATATATATATATATAGAGAGAGAGAGAGAGAGAGAGAGAGAGAGAGAGAGAGAGAGAGAGAGAGAATATAAATACAATCTCATCTACTTAACCAAACAGAGTCTGCATTCATTTACCACGTGACAAACGCTACTTAAGCTTGTTGCTCAATTCTCTGTATCTCTTGTTCGATTGTATGTACTTTCCACGATGACTTCTGCAAATAAGTACTGTTTAAATCACCTCTGCTTAGGATTCGACATATTGCACAACTCAGGATGATAAGGTCGAACTTTAGATAATGCATGTGTTGCAAAATATTGCCCGCCTTTGGGTGATAAGGCCGATCTTTGGAAAACACATATGTTACGAAATATTGCAAAACTTTGGATTACAAGATCGAACTTTGAAACACACATATGTTCCGAAATGTTGCAAAACTTTGGGTGATGACACAGAGCTTTTGAATTGATATATGTTGCGACATATTGCACAACGTAGTGTGCTACAGCCAAACTTTAGAACATCTGTATGTTACGACATATTGTACAACTTTGGGCGATAAGGTCAAGCTTTAGAACAAGGCCAAATTTTAGAACAAACATATGTTAGGCAATATTGGACAACTCTGGGGGATAAAGCTGAACTTTGCAACATACATATCTTACGCAATATAGTGCACAACTTGCTTGATAAAGCCGACCTTTAGCATATAGATAAGTCACAAAATATTACACAACTTTAGATGAGAAGCCCAAACTTTAGAACAAGGTCGAACTTTAGAACATATGTTAGGTAATATATTACACAACTTGGATGATGAGGCCGAACTTTGGAACATACATATGTTTTGACATATTTCACAACTTTGGGCGATAAGGCCGAACTTTGGAATATACATATGTTAGGAAGTATTGTACAACTTAGGCTAATAAAGCCAAACTTTATATGTTACGCAAAAATAATGCATGACTTTGGGTGATAAGGCAAATCTTTGGAACATACAAATGTTTCGAAATGTTGCACAACTTTGGGTTATAAGACCGAAGTTTGGAATATACATATGTTGCGAAATATTGCACAACTCCGGGTGATAAGGTCGAAGTTTGGAACACACATATGTTACGAAATATTGCACACCTTTAGGTGACAAGGCCAAACTTTGGAACATACAAATGTTCCGACATATTGCACAACGTTGGGTCATAAGGCCGAACTTTGGGACATATATATGTTGCGAAATATTTCACACCTTTGTGTGATAAGGTCATAACATACATATGTTACGAAATATTGCACAACTTTGGGTGATTAGGCCGAACTTTGGAGCATATGTATGTTGCGAAATATTGCACAACTCTGGGTGATAAGACCGATATTTGAAACATACATATGTTGCGAAATATTGCGCGACATTGGGTTACATGGCCAAACATTAGAACATACCAATGTTCGACATGATGTACAACTTTGGATGATAAGGCTTAACGTTGAAATATACATATGTCACGACATATTGCACAACTTGGAGTGATAAGGCCGAATATTATAGCATACATGTGTTGCGACATATTGCACAACTTTGGGGTATAAGTTTGATCTTTGAAACATACATATGTTTACATTGTCAATGACCGTATACAGATTACAATGTCAAGGACCGTATACAGATTACATTTGTCAGGGACAACAATGGCACATATCAAATCGGAGTAAAGATTAACAATCTTTGACAAATTCTACACGAAGATCACCCCTGTTGTCCCCCTCTCCCCCAAATGAAAAAATGTTCTTTTTCTATAATAAAGCAAGACAAGCTGATGCTATTGAGAGCAG
This sequence comes from Margaritifera margaritifera, assembly GCA_029931535.1. Classification (NCBI taxonomy): domain Eukaryota; kingdom Metazoa; phylum Mollusca; class Bivalvia; order Unionida; family Margaritiferidae; genus Margaritifera; species Margaritifera margaritifera. The sequence goes on from JAQPZY010001465.1 coordinate 2,664,382, forward strand.
GTGTATGGAATATGACTTTTATGAACATGCTCTTATTTCTTATTGCATCTCCTCTCAAATCTCATGAAATGGTGAATCCCGTGACTAATGTTGATATAAAAGCACTCTTGTTCAAGAAATTTTTTAGTTTATTCATCCGCCACCACACCATGTGATCCATTATGTAATCCTGTATTGTAGACACGCTTAGGCTTAAGAGAAATAAATACCAGAACTACTATAGATTATTTGGAGAGTTTTGTTTACTCAAGGGACCAAGTTGTCCTTAATATCCGGTGCAAATTTTGTTAGGTTTAATTACGTTCTATAAAATATAAATATTGATATAGTGGATTGCGGTAAACCAATTTGGACCTAATTTGCAGCTTGTAACCAACAGTGTGCAATCAATGTTCTGCTGGTAAAATAAACATTATAAAGTAGGCTCATACGTGCGAATAGTGAATGAGAAAGATTCTGTGCAAATACACTGTTAATATGTTTATCTCTGTTAGGTAACAAAAGAGTCAAATATTAGGATATTATTAAGTCTATGTAAAGTTTCCTATCTCCTGGCAATATTCGGGAAATAAATGAGGTTAAGCAAGCAGATTTTCGCAGGTTTGTGCTTGTCGTATTCCTAACCTTTGTTGTTTTGTGATGATGACGAAAAGAACAAAAACAACCACGAAGTATGATTTATCAATAAAGTTTCAATAGTTCCAAGTCAATTTACAAGATCTTTCAGAAAATTAATACGAATTGGATAAAATTACGATCTATGAAATCATTCTTATTAAATGTGTTCTGTGTTTGTTCACTGGCTGCCATCATGGGGTGAATTATGCGACTATTGTTTGTGGTGGATATGGCAGTCTCAACTGTATCATATCAGCATACCGTTCACAGGTATATTGATAATGTAGCAAAATATGTGACTATCGCATTTCGCGTATGTTTTTTTTTTCTCAGTACAGTAGGATATTTAGCAATTTAGAAAACAAAGTGCCTTTGGCCAAAATCCTCGTTTAATTTCCGACAAGCCTGACATAAAACATCATTCTCCACTCATGTAGAGGCCAAAGAATGACATATTCTTTATCACAAGCAATGAATCATATCATTCAAGGCCATGCGTGCGATGTGCTGAACGTCCTTGCGTAGTTAACTTGCTTCTGGGTCCATATGTAGCGTCATCCATGTACATGTACTCTGGACATCATAACATAATCGAAAATCAACCGCGATTCGTTTCCGTTAATGAAATATTTAAAAAGCTTTTCCCCGTCTTTTCTGCACGATTGATCATTTATCAGAATTTAGCGGGATGTATCACCGCCACGACTCTCTAATTAGTAGGAAACGCTTATCTTACATTATTGCTGTATAGAACCACGTTCAAAATGTACCAAAAAGGCAGCTTTTGGTTGATGATTTTTCCAGTTGCCTTAGACTCGGTAATTGTACTGTATGGAAATCAAAAATTCTATGAGTGAACAATGGCTTGAAAAGTTTTGCTTGCGATTTTTCTCGGTCAAATCAGCGATAAAAGTATAAATTACTTACCTTGAATAGAATACGGTTTTGAGACAAAAAGCAGCCAATTTCTTTGAAAATTATTTTTTCAAACTCGTGAATAATTCTGTGCTCTGTAAACAGATGTAAAATCGACGCAAGAGTACGAAGTTTAAAATATGTGCTGATAAAAATAATTTTCTTTTTTAGATAACATAAAGATTTATCATTTGCAAAGAGAAAAAAACCAGTAAAAGCAAACATTCGCACGCAGGTCCTTTATGACAGAATTGTATCTCTGTACATCACCCACGGATATATTCCGTAATGTCTAAAACTGAATGCTAACTTCATTAGGTTGATTGCCTTTTTCTTTGCGTTTTAGAAGTTGGCACAATCGTCTATCAGTAAGAAAGTATTAATACCCTGGTAAACACTAATAAGTAATTCTAACCAACTGTCTAATTGGTCATTAGGAGATATGGCAATTACAATGTCGTCTCTAAAAATCCATTTCCTGCTGTAAGCCTTGTTGTACATAAAGGATGGACAGATGATGACAACATAGTAAGGAAAGTTGTACATAAAGGATGGACAGATGATGACAACATAGTAAGGAAAGTCGTACATAAAGGATGGACAGATGATGACAACATAGTAAGGAAAGTTGTACATAAAGGATGGACAGATGATGACAACATAGTAAGCAAAGTTGTACATAAAGGATGGACAGATGATGACAACATAGTAAACAAAGTTGTACATAAAGGATGGACAGATGATGACAACATAGTAAGCAAAGTTGTACATAAAGGATGAACAGATGATGACAACATAGTAAGCAAAGGTGTACATAAAGGATGGACAGATGATGACATCATAGTAAGCAAAGTTGTACATAAAGGATGGACAGATGATGACAACATAGTAAGCAAAGTTGTACATAAAGGATGGACAGACAATGACAACATGGTAAGCAAAGTTGTACATAAAGGATGGACAGATGATGACAACATAGTAAGCAAAGTTGTACAGAAAGGATGGACAGATGATGACAACATAGTAAGCAAAGTTGTACATAAAGGATGGACAGATGATGACAACATAGTAAGCAAAGGTGTACATAAAGGATGAACAGATGATGACAACATAGTAAGAAAAAGTGCCTTTTTTCTGTTTCAGTCAAATTTAGTACAAACTTTTTTCTTTCCACAATTTGTAACACCACATATACTAATGTTCTGAGGTTCTTTCAAATATATCATGTTAGTTCTAACCCTATGTAAATGCCTGATAATATTTGTGTGTGCATGTGTATCGAAAACGCAGTTAGTTTCCCTATCTGTCCCAAAGGAGGTATCAAAATTTATTGTGTTGTTATCATGAAGAAATTCCTCTTATATTAATTGGTTGTGGTTTAAATTATGATCGGTCATTGTGTTAGAGGATTTAATAGATGTGCCAGAATCGTACACGGAAAATGTCTTTGTCCAAAAAGAAGGGATAGTTTAAGGTTTTATCACCGTATCTGATTTGCACTAAATTAGCAAATGACGAAAACCTCTCCACAACCAGACCAACTTTCATCCTCTTTATCTCAATGCCCTTTAACTTGTTCAGTATCTCGCACACCAATGTGTAGTCCTCTATGTTATATTTATCTTTTAACGTTTTAGAAATGTAGTCGAAGTTATTTTATCCATATTCACTGCAAATGTAATATCCTTCATTATTTCACTCAGGCATTGTTTTGATAAGAATTTCCATAGTGGTCCAAGGTGTGTGTGTGTGTGTGTGTGTGTGTGTGTGTGTGTAAGCAGATATAGGAGGGATTGTCACGTCGCAATTTGACTGTTCTGATCCTACCAATATGCATATTCTTGGGCATACTGGATTTCAGCACGGGTTTAGCGAAACGTCTTGGGTCGACCACTCCTTCGGCATACTGGATTCTAATAAATCAAAACTGGTCACGTTAAGAGAAATATGAATAAATCGAAAATATTTGACCAGCACTGGCGTTTACAGGCACATGTTGGCAACTCACATAAAAAACAAAACTTTAGCATAAAAATCATTTAAGTATCTTGACTTTTATTCCAATATGTCTTTTTCGTCAATGCAAAACAGATTTTCTTCTCTCGTTCTCAGTCCAGGGGAGATAACCACGTCAGCGAAAGCTTCAATAAAATCAAATATTCTCCCTTCGCGCCAGATGAGATTGCATACGATTTTTTGACGAACCTAGAGGTCTTAAAGATGTCAATCCAAAACGAGTTCTAATTAAGTACCTGAATATAAAAGTCTCAGATATAAATTTGCAGAATTACACTCTCTTTTTGCCAATCGGATTGTTGAAATCTTTGTGTTGCTGAGACTAAACGGGACTCACTTTTCAGTGACAATCTATTCACATTTCCAGGCTATATACTATTTATGACAGACATAAATTGTAATAGTGAAGGACTGGTAATGTTCACTCGTTCATATCTCTCTATCAGACGATTGTCAGAAATCGAATGCAAACACACTGACAGCATTTGAAGAACTGAAAAAGAACAGTAAAAGTGGGGACATTGTGGTCTGTATAGACCACCATCTTGGTCAGGCTCCATTTTTGAAGAGGACCCAAGTGCAGCGCTTGAAAAATGTCTCCTGAATTGTGCCCAAATACTAATAATGTGACCAAATACTAATAATGTGACCAAATACTAATAATGTGACCAAATACTAATAATGTGACCAAATACTAATAATGTGACCAAATACTAATAATGTGACCAAATACTAATAATGCGACCAAATACTAATAATGTGACCAAATACTAATAATGTGACCAAATACTAATAATGCAACCAAATACTAATAATGTGACCAAATACTAATAATGTGACCAAATACTAATAATGCGACCAAATACTAATAATGTGACCAAATACTAATAATAGTTGTTCTTAAGTATAATCTATTTAATATTGAAAATATAAAATACTTATAAACAATCTGTGATATGTTGATCTAAGTAATCTTGTCAACGGACCTACATGCTTTGTCAACGGACCTACATGCTTTGTCAACGGACCTACATGCTTTGTCAAAAAACCAAAACCTATTTTTAATGGTGTTATACTTACCAATAGTCCCAAACTTGTTTCAAAACAGAAAATTTTAACTGTGGTCTGAGTGATTGGCATAACTACATTTGCATTTATTTTGAAGATGAAGTGAACCCTAGTAAAAAAGTGCAAAATAAATTTCATGAGCTACACAAAATTTGATCAACAGCGTTTTGTCGATGATATCAATAGGGCATAATTTCATGCGGATGATGTTAATAGCATCTGTTGGGCATATGAGATGTTGTTATCTGACATCACTGAGGAACATGCATCAGTTAAGCAAAAGTTTCCTCAAGAAGATAACATGAAATGCTCATTGTGCAAAACTAATTTTGTTCAATAAATGTAGAAATAATATCAAATGGAAAACATTAAGAAAATCAAAGGAAAAAAGCAACAACCTACAAAATCAAAGAGAAGTAGTATTATTAGAATATATGTTTTTCAAGATGCTTGAGGGGGGGGGGGGCAAAATCAAAAGACTTCTGGCCCACTATCAAATCTGTTTAGTTTCAAAATTGTATCTGACCATAATGTACCTGTATTTACGGCATTTCATTGCCTACCCCATGAGCTTAATAAGATGGGGATCACTGTACTCCAGACCACAAACATCATGTATGTTGGGCTTTGGTTTAGCAATTCATGCCAACATACTTATAACAAAAATACATACAGTTTACAATTATGTAAATAAATGCTTGCGGCACATTTTAATACCTATGGCCATCTAAAATTCTTTCACACACACACACACACATATATATATATATATATATATATATATATATATATATATATATATATATTATATATATATATATATATATATATATATATATATATATATATATATACTTGATCTAAGACCACGGCATACAAACAAATAGATATTTAACATTGTCCAAGATGGACTTACACTTTTTAAAATTTATATATATACATGTATATATATATATATATATATATATATATATATATATATATACATGTATATATATATATATATATATATATATATATATATATATATATATATATATATATATATATATATATATATATATATATATATATATATATATATATATATATATATATAAATTTTATAAGTGTTATAATTTGTTTGCTTGAAAAAACAACATGATAACAAAAAGGCCATACAATCTTGGTTTGGAGTTTAGAGATAAGACTTCTCTAATTAACCTAACTGCAGTTAACACTTACAAAGAATAAAATTGTTTACACCTGTACAGTTCATATATTTATTTAATTCTATAAAATAATGACAACACTTTCATGCTTTTGTTTTTGATGTATGCCTTAAGGTGAATTTCTGAAGCTAAAAAAAATGTTAAGATAATATTGTATATGTACAAGAAAACTGCCAATTTTTCCTTCATATTTTATATAACATTTTTGGTAAGTAATTAAAAATTTAAATTGGCCAGTAAACATTTCAACTTGCCCCTGGATACTGGGCATTCAATTTTTCCACCTCTGAACATGTGATTACTGATAACAATTTCTGTAATATGAATTTTACTTGATGCAATGAAGATTTTGAAACTTCTTCAATTCTCTTGAGAACTTGTTATGTACTCCTATAGCATGTGAGTGCCTAAGCTACAAAACTTGTATTTGCACAATATATATCACAAAAAAATATTGAATAACCTGACATATATGGAGGCAACATTACACAAAACCTCTTTTTGTAAAAATATGTGATAGATATTATAGCTACATATGAATATGAAACTTACCATGTAAAAAGATGAAATCAACATACTGCATACATTTCCACACATGATTAAGACTGGCAATTAATCTTACAACACAGCATTTGCAACCACTGCAGTCGATGCATCTCTTTCCAAGATGGAGTTGCAAAAATTGACACCTGATGTAATTATATGATTGTGGTAAATGTTTCTATGGTATTATGATTTCAGCTTTATCGCCTCTCATAACAAATACCGGTACATACAGCTTTATAGCCTCTCATAACAAATACCAGTACATACAGCTTTATCGCCTCTCATAACAAATACCAGTACAGCTTTATAGCCTCTCATAACAAATACCGGTACATACAGCTTTATAGCCTCTCATAACAAATACCGGTACATACAGCTTTATAGCCTCTCATAACAAATACCAGTACATACAGCTTTACAGCCTCTCATAACAAATACCGGTACATACAGCTTTATAGCCTCGCATAACAAATACCGGTACATACAGCTTTATAGCCTCTCATAACAAATACCGGTACATACAGCTTTGTAGCCTCTCATAACAAATACCGGTACATACAGCTTTATAGCCTCTCATAACAAATACCGGTACACACAGCTTTATAGCCTCTCATAACAAATTACCGGTACATACAGCTTTATAGCCTCTCATAACAGATACTGGTACATACAGCTTTATAGCCTCTCATAACAAATACCGGTACATACAGCTTTATAGCCTCTCATAACAAATACCAGTACATACAGCTTTACAGCCTCTCATAACAAATTACCGGTACATACAGCTTTATAGCCTCTCATAACAGATACTGGTACATACAACTTTATAGCCTCTCATAACAAATACCGGTACATACAGCTTTATAGCCTCTCATAACAAATACCGGTACATACAGTTTTATAGCCTCTCATAACAAATACCGGTACATACAGCTTTATAGCCTCTCATAACAAATACCGGTACATACAGCTTTATAGCCTCTCATAACAAATACCAGTACATACAGCTTTATAGCCTCTCATAACAAATACCAGTACATACAGGGATTTTGTATGATTAATATCTAATTTTTGTTCCAAGAGTTCATAAGAAATGTGGGGGCCAGACAGGATGAGGAAACTCTTCCTACAGATGTTGGATTTCCACCCCAGCGTTGTCTTTCATGTATTGTAGCCAGCTCCAAGGTAGTGTGGTGGTTATCACCCAGCCTCAGACACAGCATTACCAGACTGGTGTGTGTGTAAAATGTAGGGAGATGCCCACAGACCTTGAAAAAGTGTGTTGTGAGAGACAGCACAGCATATCACTTCTGCTGGTAATGAATATGTAAACTTCTATGTTAATTTGTATCTGGAAGTTGTTCTGTCTCTTCATGAGTTATCAGTCTTAGGCTAAAGAGGGTATTTAACATGAGAATTTTCAAGAAATTCTATAAAAACACTGCTAACCATATGAGACATAAGACACTGCTAACCATATGAGACCTAAGACACTGCTAACCATATGAGACCTAAGACACTGCTAACCATATGAGACCTAAGACACTGCTAACCATATGAGACCTAAGACACTGCTAACCATGAGACCTAAGACACTGCTAACCATATGAGACCTATGATTTGGCTATTTCTTTGCAACCATTATGAATGAATTTTGAAATTATCAGCCAACTTGCTTTATGATTATACATACATACATACATACATACATACATACATACATACATACATACATACATACATACATACATACATACATACATGTGCATATAAGAAGATTGTTTTAGCAATCAGTCCTCATCTAGTAGATTATTTTTATTAGTGTCAGTTTAGGTTCAGCATTATGTTAAATAAATCTAAGTTGATGATGATACATGGATAAACTATTAGTTGTGTGTGTAAATATTACCTGTATTAGCAATTGAGGTTTTTTATCTGATCCCGTTGCAGGAGTCTCTGACTTATATAAATGCTCTAAATATACACAGAACTGCCGAATTGTTCCCAGAACTGCCCAATTTTACAAAAGCTGTACCTAATGTTAGCTCCAGTTGTGATGGAATTCTCAGTGCTCATATCGAATTAAAAAACCTTGTGCAATATATTTATAAGGCAAAGGAAAAATGCTGGACTGTGGTACTGTTTTTACAATTTAATTTTGTAGGTTTGTGAAGAGAATAATGTAAATGGAAACTACCAGAACATGGTAACATTTTCTACTGTGTGCAAACATTTTACAGAAACCATATTACTCTTAACATGTGTACAATGAACTGAATGCCAATTTGATCCATGTTTGTTTTAAAATGTGATTTCGTAATATAACACAAATATAAAATTGAATAAGTACATATTTCTATTATATATTTTTTACTTTTTAGAAATAGTATATTAAGTTGGAATAATTTGTTCAAGATTTTCAAGTTCTGATCCTGGATGAGGCTGTCCTTGTCCTGGCCAATATGAACAGACAGGATGTGATAGTCCTAGTTGATTAAGTGGACAGAATGCTTCCTACAGGCCATTCATACTGTCACAGCATGGTAGACTAGGATCCAGACAGAAACATGTCATTCCCTCTGGCTGTGTCTGGTGGATATGCAACAAATATGCTGATGCCTTCAGCCAATACACTGGCTTCATCGTCTTTGGGCTAGCACAAACTCTGACACTGTCTTATGTGTAAGAATGTAAATACAAGTGACTTCCTTGTTTGTTTCTTTTGTAACTGTATATAATATTACCCCTTTAGTGCATCATACAATAATATTTTCATTCAGATTATAGATTATTATATACTTATATACTGAGTAACCTGCCACAGCCGACATCTCCATATACCAGACACCTGTTCATATTCCATGTTACTTATGTTCAAAATTGAGAAATCTCCTTCACCAAAATTTCAGTTGGTGGAAGTTCCTGAGGTGCCAAGTGTCAACTGATTCTCTTGAGAATGTCCTCCTTTAGTTCTCTCCTCCGCCTCATACCCTGCTTGTCCCCAGGTTATGTGATAAGGGCTTTCTGCATAAGGTTCCTGATGTGGGGTGTTTTCTTCTCCTTGCAAGGAAAGATGAACCATCTGCCACTTTTCTTGTTGTAGCATAAATGATACCCATTTAAAGGGGGGGGGAAAATGCATTGTTCTCTTTTACTTGTATGACAAACATCCCCATGCTAACCCATCTTGACTTTCCACCCAGTGTTAGAGAAAATCTAGTGTGGGTTTATGCACCCAGAAGGACACAGACACATGAGTAATCACAATGTTAGGCGGTCTTAGGATCACTTGTCAGTACTCTAAGTAGACTTTTTTTGACATACATGTAATATCAAATTTTGTTCTTGTTTAACATGTGATAAATAGCTGCAGCTTCATTGGTTATGCTTACCAAAGTCTTGTGAGTACCATGAATATCAGTTACAGTAACAAGGTAACTCTTTGTTGTATGTTATATCGGTATTTTTTAACATTTAATTTCTCCAATGTGCATTCATCATGGGCTGGGGGGGGGTAAAACAGATTACATATGGGTCATAGCTGTTAGTTTGAACTGCATAAATAAAGCATATATCAATATGGTATGTGGTTGTGGTTTTGCGTGTTTAACGCCATTTTTCAGCACAATATGCTATACATGGCGGCCAGTATATTTGGTGGAGGAATAACCTGGGAAGAACCACTGACCCATGGGAAGCTAATGGCAAGCTTCCTCACGTACCCAAATTGGCTGAGCTGAGACTCAAACCCACACGGACATAGGTGAGATGTCAGTGATCTGTAAAGAGGAGTGCCTTAGACCACACGGGGCCCCTCATATATTGTATGAAAAAGTTCCAAAATATACAGCTCACTTTGGTCCCCTGGGTATAGACTTACCACTAGTGTCACATATGGAGGAAGCTGAGGATGGAGAAAAACAGTTGTGTGAAGACTAATTTTAAGAAACACAGTATACTGGAACTTACTTTCCTAAATAAAAAACTTATAGTACAAATTCTATCTATTTTTTCCATGCATCAGTTGGCACAGTTGCAGCCTCCAACCCCACCCACCAACCCCCCAGATGGCAAACTTCATGATGTTTTGTTTTCTTCTAAACCGAACTAAAGAAAAGTAAGTAGTTGAGACTCAACCTACTTGTACACTGTTTTCTAAGTAATCAGCATTTGTTCCATTTTTGTTTTCTAAGTAATCAGCATTTGTTCCATTTTTGTTTTCTAAGTAATCAGCATTTGTTCCATTTTTGTTTTCAATGATAAACATCCAATGTTGATAATATATAGCAATAATACACTGCATACAGCTGTAGAAAAATAAAATAAAAGTAATTTCACGAAATTTCAAATTGTTGCCTTCTTGGCTCAATGGCTGACAATTCAAATACTGAAGGTGTCTTCTGTCTCTCTGTATACTGCATAAGGACTGGTCCAGATGTTGATATGAACCATATAGATGGTATCACGGTACCAATTGTTTTTCCATAGACCTCAATGCTAATGTTTGGTGAAATAAATATAATTTCTATCCTACTTCAGCATGCGTGTCACACACTGTCAAAGAGAGCAATGTTAGATTGTCAATTTGGCAAGGACAGAACCAGATACTCCAGTGCATTTAAGAAAGATAACTCTGCTGGAACTAAACAGGGGTAAGAGTTAACCAATCACAACAGAGGTATTTTCAATGATGTGTATCACATTTGTAAAAAATCATAAAAAATACAAAATATGATCAAGATATGAATTAACATAATTTCACATGTTGCCATGAGACTCAACTTTTTTTAAAGCCTGACAGAAACTACAACTCTTACATAATGCACCAGTCACAGCTAGTTTTGTTGTTTATTTCTGAATATAATGTTCCCGACACCTTAAGCTCCACCCCCCCCCCACCCCCGGGCTTGTGCAATTGGTACCATTATACCAGATGTAATTGGAACTGGTTCTGCATGCTTGGGTACATCTTTTAGTACATCCTTTGTAACTTCATAACTGAAAAATATGAAAAATGTTACATGTATGCATTTTTCATGAAAAAGTGGTTTATAAAGACATGTGATCTCACAGTAGAGGTCAAGAGATATATAAAACAGTTTACCCTATCCATGTTGAACAATTATAGCGTTTCATGACAGGTGGTCTGGTAGGTGAACAAATTTGGTTTACTCTGATCTTATCCTTCAAGTTCCTAATTCCGTCATCATAGAATTTCTCAAAATGAATTTTGGGTATACATTTCAACATGTTATTAGCTATAAAGATTTAGTTTTAAAACAAAAATAGCAAGCTAGAAGGATTTTCTTCGCTATCAGAGTAAAAGTCCTAAAAGGATAAAAACTGAGTCAATCACCTACTTGAATGAGTCAGATAGCGGTGTTTGATTGGTTGAATGCCAGTGATGACATCATTGCAAAACTATCAGTACAGTGTAAAATTGTGTCTGACAAAAGATCAATTTATCCTGTTGCAAAACTCTTAAATTTTTGGCACTTTTAATTTAAAGGAAAGTATTAACTGACGATATCAATCTGAAAATTGCACTTTAATCCCCAGCTAACAGAATGTTTTCCTTTTAATCTGTATAATTCTGTGGTAGCTCAAATGTCCCTGTCAGACTTACGATTGTGCCCGTCCAACTCCAAATCAGTCTTCCAATAGATGCTATTTAATGAGCTATCTTGTTATGAATGCAAATAAAACATGAACAAAATGTGAGATTGTTACCCCATCATGTATCTACACCATTCACTAGATGGCAGGCGAGGTTGTTGTTTGTGCTATTGAAGAGCAAAACCTAAGAACTGTCCGACTCACGATCAGTTTAGGGATTGGGTGGGGGGAGGGAGACTGAGATTTTTTTTATAGCTGGAATTTTTTCTTCTTATTATTCTACCTCAAGATGATTTATTTATTTATTTTGTTCAACTAATATAATGAGTGTAATTGGTTCTTTTTTTCTTTTTCTTTCGATAAATGAAACCAAGAAGTTGTTCTCCTTTTTATTTTATATGAATGGTGGCGCCACAAATCATGTCTAAAAGCAGGGGTTCATATCTTTGCTTACAATTTACCTATAAATCATACCACAGGGGCTTGTGTTGTTGTTGACAACTTATCTATCAATCATACATGTACTATATAATACTACAAGGGAGGACACTTCTCTTTTTTCTAGCACGACCCATTTACGAATCAGCGGTGATATTTCAAGCTACACTTTGCGTATCGTAATAAATTTGGTACCAATGTTTAGCTCAGGCATTCAACTTTTTAATTCTACACAAAGTTTGACTTACTATCATACCTTTAGGGAATGCCAAACCATTTTCCCACGCTACTATTTGACATGGCCATGATCGCACCCACTTAATATGCAAGCGCAACGCATTGAATGGAATACTGCCCTCTCATTGGCCAACCGAAAATGACGTATTTTACCTATTAAAATAACTTATTCCGGGAAATGTAAATTGCTAGATTGTCGTGAAGAAGCAGATGAAAAGAAATGATGGATTCACACATTGTGTCATGGTAAGAATGACACAAATATGAAGAAACATCTTTTTTTGTGTAATGTATTAATCCAATAAAGAATTTAAACATTTTCAAATATATATTTATTCATAGTGACATGTTTTGAATAACTGCCTGTTTATGCTGAAAATAAGTCCTCATCACAACTGATAAATACATGTTGTGTCAAGAATATGTCAATAACAGCAGATTTACATAAACAAATGTCAAACATATCTGAAAAATCTATGCAACCTGCAAAATGCATGCTTTTAAAGTTAAGATTTAAAACATAAATTGTTAAATGTATCATTGTATGTCAGAATTACATCATGAAAATATTCTTACTTTCCTCTAAATACAGTGACAAGCAATATAAATCAGTTTAATCCTTTCTATAATAAACTATGTGAAATTTTCCAGCATTTATATTTGGAATGCAACAAAAATATCCTTAAACGTTGAAATAGCTACTGTAGTGTAGGTCTTCAATGTATGATTAATTAATTACATGACAAAATTGAAAAGGTTGTATTTGACACATTTGTAAGATTGTAATTATTGTCACCAAAGGTAGGGTGGTAAATTTGGGGATGTAGCATTTCCTATAGATATTTCAATTTGACCTGGGCAGTGTCATAAGTTTGTTCCTGTTAACTGCATGTTCTGAACTTGTAGGATTTGAAGCACACACACACACACATATATATATACACATATATATATCAACATTCTAGGATATATTATTAACATATTTGTCCCAGATTTTGTTACATAGCGGTAAATTACCCCCTTAGTACCCAAGATTGTCAAAGTTTAATCCCCATTGAGGCATTTAATGAGGGTCATGGACTCATGGTCACAACTCCCTCTATCTCTATTTTGCAGAACAAATATTATAGTCTTTTTTAATTTTTACGGTTACAAAGGGGGGAGGGGATATTCTGCCACAGCCCATCTACCCTTCTGTCAATCCATTCATCCATTATCTATATGAATCTCCTCCAACACTGCTGAATAAACTGGTATGAAACTTTTGCATATGATTGGGGTTGATGAGTAAAGTTCATAAAGATGTTAGTATTTTTATATTACCCCTGATGTGGAGAGGACAAGACTGTTTTTCAATATTTTCAAGTTTGTATGTATCACAAGCAAGGGCAATTATATGACCTATATATTGGATATTAGTATAAATCCCTTAAGCCATGCATATAAATTTTGCCCCTTGATCATAATGTTGCAACTGCTAAGTCATTCCCTCGGGTAAGGAACTCTATGCCTGTAGGCCATAAATTCAACACTATTATGATCGAAACACTATAGGCATATATACATTTCCATGGCATTAAGATATATATATATATTTTTTATATATATATAATGATCCAAACACTATAGGCATATATACATTTCCATGGCATTAAGATATATATATATATATATATATATATATATATATATATATATATATATATATATATATATATATATATATATATATATATATATATATATATATATATATATATATATATATATAATCAATACTGACTGATGAATCAGGACAAACACCCAGGAACATAACTGGGAAGCACAGGGATATGGAATGGTGAGAAATGTAACTAATTTTAATGCACATAATGTTACTACTTGAACTAATACATAATGGCACTGCCAATATTATTCCTTTATTCCTTCACGACTTCACCCTAAAATGTACAGTCTGGACATATCCATTCCTCCTCCTGGAGCTCCAATTTATCTCCTAGCAAACCGATGCACTCATAATGATGCCATGTATCACAACAAACACTATCAACTATACAATCCTCCTGACAGCTTCCACTTGGGCACTTAGTTGCCTCTGATCATTTCCCTTTCCTGTTCTTTTCTTTACTACTTCCGCTGCTCTCCTTTTTACCATTCTATTCAGACTTCCGTGTGGTTCTGATGTTGAAGAATCATCTGATCTGTCCTTCCTCAACTGACTTTGTTTAGAGCTTACTTGTTTCTCTGAAGAAGATGCTTTTTCTTTACTGTCTCTTCTCATTTGAATTTGCTTCTTCCTTCCTAGCCTTAACTTCTCTCTGGAATTCTCTTCTAAACTGTGCAGATGACATTAACAAATATTTACTCACTACCTCCTGTTGTAACTTCTGAACATGTTCAGGCAAATATTCATCATCTTCAATGTTAAACATCTGTGACCACTGTTGGTTCAGTGTCTCGTTTAACAAAACACTTGATGTTACAAACTCATAAACGTTTTGGCTATACAAATTGACATTTTCCATTGTTTCCAGTTTTCTGATGACTTTGTCCAACGCTTGGAAGAAATTAAAGGTTTTATCACTTACACAGCACAGACCCCTCCTTACATTTTGCTTTCTCCGTATCTCAACCAGGGAAACCTTAACATCTGATGTATCCATTCGGTCAGTTTCAATCAGGGAAACCTTATCATCTGATGTATCCATTAGGTCAGTTTCAATCAGGGAAACCTTAACATCTGATGTATCCATTAGGTCAGTTTCAATCAGGGAAACCTTAACATCTGATGTATCCATTAGGTCAGTATCTCAATCAGGGAAACCTTAACATCTGATGTATCCATTAGGTCAGTTTCAATCAGGGAAACCTTATCATCTGATGTATCCATTAGGTCAGTTTCAATCAGGGAAACCTTATCATCTGATGTATCCATTAGGTCAGTTTCAGATTGGACAAGTGTATCTAACATCTTTGCTTGGTAATGCAACTGGTTCACATAATGTCAGTGATTATTGCTGTACAAGTTTTTTCTGACCGCTTCTTTTTCTATGTCTGAGTGTTGCAACACACCAACCAGCTATATATCTGAGTTTTCCTTTCAGCTACTTGTATCTTCAAAGACTTTCCCTTCTTTCTGTGACTGTTCTATCGCTCTTGCTTTGAATGGATCGGATATATCAGCCACAAGTTTAGTCCTCAGCTTCTGCAATATCCCAAAAACAACTCTAAAATGGATAGATCTCAGATCTGTGCACAAAAAAGCTGCCTTACATAAGTTCTGTACTCTTCTGTGCTGATAAATGTTGTGACTGCAGCATAAAATGAAGTTAATGTTTGGTTACTGACATTTACTTCTGACACAGTGTTTTGAAATAAACATTTCAGTTTGAAGTATATGTTTCTGGCAAAAGACTCAGAAACATGCTTGTTGGCTTTAATAATTTGTATTTCTGTATTCAAGTCAATCTGTTCCTGAGTCTGTGGGGTGTTATATGTCATCATGTCTAGTAGTTCATCTATTTGAATTGCTGTAGGCATTGGAGTATCGGATGTTGG
Source organism: Margaritifera margaritifera (assembly GCA_029931535.1). Classification (NCBI taxonomy): domain Eukaryota; kingdom Metazoa; phylum Mollusca; class Bivalvia; order Unionida; family Margaritiferidae; genus Margaritifera; species Margaritifera margaritifera. Next base: position 2,680,605 of record JAQPZY010001465.1, read on the forward strand.
TGCCAAAGTACTTTCAAGTATATCCATTGCTTTTATCACCTCTTCATCATCATCACTGTCATTTCACTATCATCTCTCACTTCCACACCATCTTTATCATCGCTGTGGTTAGCATCAGTAGCACATTCCTGTGTATTCTCAGGACAGTTTGAATGGTCATTAGAAACAGGCACTCTACAGCATATCAGTGTTTCATCAACTGGACAAGACACAGACTCATAGAATGTTTTGATAAACTGGGGTTGACTTCTGAGTAAACAGGATCTGAAGTTTTTCACTCTTAATCCCTTCTTTGACTTTGCCCTGCCAACAGCTACCCCAATTTGCCCAGGCATTGTCATGTTTCTGCAATCAATTTCAAGTCTGTCTATTGTCATTCCCTGTGCTTTATGCACTTTAAAAGCAAATGCAAGCTGAAGAGGCAACTGTTTTCTACAGGCCGTAGTTTTTCCTTCCTCAGGTTTATAGACTGTAAAAATGTATCTGTGTATTTGAATTGTCTTATCAATACCATGAAACTTCACTGTAGCACTATCCTTATGCATCTCCAGAACAATCCCTCTGAGAATTACAGGAGCTCCTACTTTAAGGTACAAATGCTTTGCAGCACGACAAGACGATAATGTTAATGTATCACCCTCATCTATACTGTTATATACTTTGACTTCCCCTGAATACAACAAGAAGACATGTTTTAACATACATGTACATTGATTGTATGTACAACCTTTAAACAATGTTTAATTATATCTGAGAAAACACTTTCCACTTATATATCAAGATTGAAAGATATAAATGTATATTTCATAACATCTTTATAGTCACAAAACTATATTTATGCAATGATATAAACATGTGCACAATGAAATCATGTATAGTGGATACTTCAAAGAGATTATTTTCTGATCATGTCCTATATTTTCATTCACTGCTTGGCTTTGTGGGTTTAACACCGTTTATTATTTCGTGCAACTAAGAGGCAGCTATGGCAGTGCTGGCTGTCAAGTAAACAGTTTTTCCCATTTCTTTTAGTCTTTTGCTTAAATTGTTCAATAAAAAGCTTTTACCAGTACCAGACTGGCTTAATATCATTATATTGTGGCCTAATATTGCAGCGTGAACGATACCTTCCATCATGTAAACACGTGCCAGAATCATCAACACTACGATCATACTGAAAACAACCGCTATATGTCAACATATTTTAGCCAATCAAAAAAATCACGACTAAAATATATGCCATCATGCGTCATTTTCGGTTGGCCAATGAGAGGGCAGTATTCCATTCAATGCGTTGCGCTTGCATATTAAGTGGGTGCGATCATGGCCATGTCAAACGGTAGCGTGGGAAAATGGTTTGCATTCCCTAAAGGTATGATAGTAAGTCAAACTTTGTGTAGAATTAAAAAGTCGAATGCCTGAGCTAAACATTGGTACCAAATTTATTACGACACGCGAAGTGTAGCTTGAAATATCAGCGTTGATTCGTAAATGGGTCGTGCTAGAAAAAAGAGAAGTGTCCTCCTTTGTAGTATTATATAGTACATGTATGACTGATAGATAAGTTGTCAACAACAATACGAGCTTCTGTGAGTAAAGCCGTTCAAAACAGGTAGTGGGGGGGGGGGGTTGCCACTCTCTCATTACATACATTTAGAACGTGTAAAGCTCTCAGAAGTCAGATTGGCCGAGTGGTCTAAGGCGCCAGACTCAAGGTATCAAACCTACATAGAGTGATCTGGTCCACGAATGTGGGCGTGGGTTCGAACCCCACATCTGACATAACGTTTTTTTTTTTCTTCTGTATTTTGTCATACATTTTTCACTATTTTTTCAATTTGTATTTGTTATTTTTTTTTACAAATTATTATTATTACTGTAATTGGTTGACGACTGGGTCTGGAAACACCATCCAAAGGCCACCTTACAAAATGTTTTAGTTGCCCGAAAATGTTTAGGGATAATAAATATTTTATACATTCAAGAAAGGAAAAGAAAACACGCACACGTATGCATGCATATAGTACGCACTCTCTGTAGGTACACAACTTAGATACAGAAACACAAGTATACAATGTCTAGGTGATATAGATTCTTGTGATATTACAGTCTTTTGCTTTTCATCAAATCAGACCCAAGAAATAACCAAAATGCAAGAAGGAAAGGGCTTCTTACACAAATTATATAGTCATGATTGAGGCCCAGTTTTGATGAAATTTGTCCTCTTTTTAATTCAATCTAGCAGTGAACTTTTAAATGTTTTTACACATTTCAACTATTTTATTAAAAGCATGAATGGAAGGATTTTACATATTGAATTTTCAAGTGTAAGTATAATATTTAGCCAAAATAAGCACTTCTTAAACATATTTCCTTTTTGGATAAATATACAATATTTGAGCAACAATGTGCAAAATATTTAAGAAAATGGTACCAACAATTTGAAGTAATATGGCAATCACAGAAGAGATGTTCAATACTTGCGTTCTCACTCGTACAGAAAGTACATTTGTCGTCGTCTAAAATGTTAATTCTTTTCAAAATGATTAGTAACAATTATTCTATGAATTAATTTATAATTAATTTAAAATTAAAAGAGATCAACTTGGTATCTTTAGTACAAAGTATCGCCCGGCTATAAATCTCAGACCAACCCTCATTACTTATATTTGTATTTAATACTTTTATCCAAGTTTGTTGCTTAGCAGTGTGTGGCCATTTTACTTTGTCATGATGGGATATTAAAGTAAAGTATTTTTAAAATTGTTGGATCTTGATTTTCGTTTTATCGTTTCAAAAGGTATTAAATTACCCAGATCATCTACTAAATCATATAGAATTTAAATACCGGGTTCTTTCCAGAATTTGCATTTATATAACAGTGGGGGGTGGGGGTGGGGAGTTTAAATACTCTGGAATTTTCATTTGGACATTGCCGTTCTTCACTCCAGTAATATACTGCTCAGAGGACATCCCCCCAAAAGCTGTTTTTAATGAGATTACCAAAGTCTTCTAATTTCCTTCTCTCTAAATTACAAATATTCGTTTTATTTCTGAATAAAGTTGTATTTACTAAATTTTGCCACGATCCATTTTCATTTCTCAGCAATTTTTTAACCCGTCTTATCTTAATGTACTTAATGAATGCATAAATGTGAATCGTATTTAGTCCTCTCACATTCTCTGGACGTACAAGGATATAACGTTTAATGTTCTCTAATTTACAGCCCCATACAAATTGAAATAAAGTACGACTACGTTCTGTTTCAGCTTCTGCTGTTGGATCTGGAAGTGCTGAGAAAAAAGAAAAAAAAGATGTATGAATATATCAAGAAGAATACAAACGTCATCGGCATACTGACCCAATTTATACTCACTGACATCATAGGTCAGTCCCGTACATCCACATTTTGCTTTACATTTGTCACTAAAATATCAACACCAATGATAAACAAATAAAGCGCTAGGGGGTTTCATTGACGACAGCTTCTTTCAAGTGTAAAGAATGATGACGTATGTCCGTTATTTATAATACAACTTTTAGAGTTATTACAAAACAGTTTAAACCACTTACAAACAGAATCTCCAAAGTTAAAAGATTGTAAACCTTGTACACAGCTCCAGTTAATTGAATCAAAGGCTTTTTCAGAGTCTATTAGCAGTCATAAACCATATCTATTTTCGTTCTCTGTTTGATCCGTGATATCGTATAATAGCCTGGTTTTTTTTTTCTTCTAACGATTCTACCGTTTATAAATCCTCTTTTTTATCCTAGCTGTAATAACTCCTGAAAGCAATCTGATAGTCAACATTTCATAGAGGCACTGGTCTCCAATTTCTATTAAATCTTTTGTCATTTGCTTCCTTTGGTAAACAGGTGATGACTTTTTGAGTCTGAAAATATGAAAGTTTTCCAACAGTATATCCCTAATTTATTGATTTGCAAAGAAATGCCCCAGAATCTTTCGCAAAATAATGTATAAAACTCTGCAACGAATCGATATGAGCCTGGACTTTTTCCATTTTCCATTCGTTTTAAAGACTTACAGTGTTCGTTAATTGTAAGTAGATCCTCGCATGATCAGTCTTTTTTTAAATTGATTTTGCAGATTTTTGTTAACATCGGATTTCTTTTTGTTTTATGTTTTCCTTTCTTTTGTTATCTTTATTTTCGAGTAGTTTTGCGCTCCGTATCTTTGATTTTCTTACTGACTTTCCAGGTAAATATTTTTTATTTTTAGTACAAATTTTTTTCCCTCTCATTTGGTTCTTCATTCCTCGTGCGTCTTCTTTCTTCCGTTCACACAACATTATTATCAGGGACGTTCAAATTCATTCAAAATGAAGCTGATCTGTCATCCTGTATGGGCGGCATCATTCAAAATAGACATACATTTAAACCATTTCTTCTCAAAAACCGCTAAACAGAAGGTGAGCACTTAAAAAAAAAAAAAAAAAAAGAAACATCAATGATGATCATGGAGTAAAGTTATTTCAACTTTGTGCAAAGCATGCCGATCCGCCATCAAATATGGCTGCCGTTGCTAATAATATCCTTTCGAATTATTTATACAGCAATACGGCATAACAGAACTACAAGATTTCAACACCGCTATTATTTCAAACATCTGATGATTCCAAAAGCTGATCGTAAAAACAGATCTTTTCAAAACAGAATCTAAAATTGGAATGAGTAAAATTCGTATATCAAGGTCTTAAATACTCTTGCAAATGACCTATTTCACAACAGGAAACGTGTCATAGTACGACCCAGAATGCAATACTAAATGCGTCGATTTAATGGAAAAGTACTCTAAGAGTGGTAAACAGCTCTGACCTTTAACTCAAATGTGGTCAACATGTTGTTTATTTGACTAAAGTACAACTTAACCTAACTTAAATATTACTCACTATTTGACACAATTTTAAAGTACAGTCATAGAACAAAAGTTTAGGCACATTATGAATTCCATATACATAATTCCGTAACAATTGTTTGTATTTATCAGCATATGCCCCAATTCATAAATTACAATCTCGTAATAGAAACTCTACGAAACAAATTATTATTTTAAAAAAAAAATGTTTCCGAAATCTGGTATAGACCTGAATACAGATATGAGATTGAAATTTGTCAGGGCTTGATGTGATGCATATTTTTATCTAACATATAGCTACGACTGACATAACAAAGTGTTATGGTGCTATTTAATAATATTTTTTTAAAAAGATGTTGCCTATCCACCTATAAAGCACCAGTTGCAGCGTACATAATATAGCGAGTTTCAATCAAAGCAGGACTATCGTAACTTATTTCCCAGATTAATTGGCTTATATTTTTATGTGTTAGTATCATCTAGTAACTAAATAGGAATAGAATTAATTTGAAATGCTATACCAGATAAATAAATTTAGAAATGCAGAAAGCAAGTTTCCCATTATGTAGCATATGTAGAAATACGTATTTAGAAACTTAAATGAGGTATGTGATATTAGGAGGTATTATGGAACGTGTATATTGGATATATTGCGAAACGCAGTATATAAATGAAGACATGAATAAACATGAAGATTTGATTGACACGCCATATTATCCAGATAAGCATTTGATACATGGAGGATTTTACCCCAGGACTCATTTTAAATTAAATTTATGAAACTAAGTGAATAATTTCTATCTTTGCGAGCCTTGGTGAGCAAATGATTAAATTTTTCGACGAGTTTCATAAATTTCATTTGAAATTAGCACAATGTAAGATGATATTTATCGCATGACGAAAACTACTTATTTTATTTGACCAAACCGCAGAATAGTGTAGTATAATGACTATGGAATGCATTCGGATGACTTGGTCTTTACCTTACCTTTGCTTGACGTTGTGATGTCATTTGTGACGTAATGAGGTGTTTTTACATGTATTACATATATAGAGGATCTAAAATGGGTAATGATTTAATACTGAATTTATTCAACGAGTTTAATGATTCAATATTAAAAAATTTGCCCATTTGAGATTCTATTTATCACATAGTTTTTATTCTGAGAAGAAAAAAAACTAGATAGAAAGAAGAATGAATAATTTGGGACATTTCATTCAATTTTGGTTCAGACGCTGCACTTTTTAATTCTTGGGCGTGAAAAAATAGTCCCACATGCGAGTTGAAGCAATATTGCACAATTCGATCACCAATAACATTTAGAACTAGATTCTTTTATTTACAAATTGCAATTCAAAGGATAACTGTCATTTCAATCAATAGAACATATTATACGGACATCATTTTTCAACACTGGATCTCCAAAGGAAATTCGTGTGTGATGTCTATAGTTTACAGAGGTCAGGTCAGCTGAAAGTGGTTGAGACACCATAACTATCGATTTAGATGATACTATTTACAACGTTTCCACTGAAAAAGTTTTGATTCCACAATGGACATTCACCATATATGCTGTATTTTTTATTATATATTTTTATGGTTTTATTTTATTTTTTTCTTTTAAGGAGGGGGATGGACAGCGTGATAAATTTGTTTGGTTCTCCCACAGTTTCGGTTAAACTAAGCGAAGCGGGTTTACTCATGTTCTAGTTTTAGTTTGGTATTTTTAGAATTCTATGTAGGGCAAAAGGGCCATATTCCGTCATATCTAACCACTAATGTGCGTTTTGTGCTAGTCGCCCGTTGTTTCCTAATGTCCATTCGGATACTTATTGGAAAGACGGCCGCCATGTTGTTAATAGTAATAGTATAATAAAGTGGTTCTAAAAGGTGGAGCAAGGACAATTCACAAGGTCGCAGCCAATCAATAGTGAGAAAACTGCGAAGGATTTCATGGGTTTATTTGGACCAATCAGATTCACAGAAAGTGATATGTTAACGTGTTAACATATCAAAAATAATAAACCGCAAACACTGTATGTAAAGTGTACCGGCTATGTCATAAACAAGAATTATGAGATGGGTATATTAACATAAATAACACAGTAGTCATGTGATGAATAATGACAGGAATCAAAAAGATGAAATGAATGGGAACCCTATACTTTTGATGTACGCCCTCTGACCGAAAATGTAAGCATTCGTTTGCAATGGAAAAGAAGAAAATAGAGCAAACATTATTGCCAAAGTGACTGTCTGAAAAGGATTTTAGATTTGAAACATACAAAGACGCAATACTTCAGGATTCTGAAGTAACATCAAACATGAGTTGATACTTGGCCATTCCCATCAACTGTTTTGTAAAAATATAACTTAAACCGGACTTTCCTGTTTCGATCATTAAAAGTACTGGTTTAACTGCGGTGTGAAAAAAAAACTTAGCATATGAACACTACAACGTCATATAATAGAATGCAAGCACCTCATAAAATAAAGTCTGCATAAAAATATAATGAATAAATATCTAAAATGGGTTATGAGCATGGTTCGTATACTTCTTAATATTGGTTGTCACCGATTCTGCCTCTCTACCAAACCATTATAGTTAGTACAAGATCTCAATTTAACTTCTGTATGAGTATTTTTTACTTATGCTGGGAAACTCATATTTTCTGTATTTCAAAAATTATTTATCTGGCATAGCATTGCAAATTAAATCTTTGTCTATTTTGTGACTAAATGATACTGCTACATTAAAACATAAGTCAATCATTTTCGGTGAATATGTTATTATTATAAAGTCGCTTTGACTAAAACTCGCTGTATTCTGTAAACAGGAATAATCGCTTTCTGAATAGATAAGCAAAACCTTACAAAGAAAAGAACGTATTAAATAGCACTTTGTTAAATTTGTGCAATCCTGTAAATTAAATTATCATGCAACAACATAAAATCGACATTAAGGTTGCGTATGTTAAGTATTAATGATAACTAGTCCTTTTTAAGATTATTTGCCATTTCCCTTTGAAGTATTGTTTTACTCAATCATTGCTACTCTTAATAAGTAGATGGTAACATTCAGTGTTCATCATATTTTATTAGCATGTTTTGCTTCTATATCACATGGTTGCTATTCATATGCCAGTCATAGCTATATGTTAGGAAACAAACATATGCATCAGATCAAGCCTGTGACATATTTCATTTTCATATCATTATTCAAGGCTATAACAGATTTGGGAAAATATTTTTATAATAATTTATCTCGTACAGTTTCTATAACGAGATTTTGTAATTTATGAATTGGGACCTATGCTCATCAGTAAAAGCAAGATTGAGATTAGTCTTTGATTTCAATAATTAATAATAAAGTATTTGCAATTTTGCTGCCAGTGCAATCTGAATCCATTTGAATTTCTTTTCTCTTTTCTTATAGGTTTTCATTTGGTCTATCTCCCTTATACCAACCAACCTGGTACATTTTGCTATCTATATGATCTGTACAGTTTTTATAATAACTGTTTGTGATTATAATATTGAAATTTATGATACAGGGTCTATGTACATTGTGAAAAATAAGAAGATTAGTTCTTCATTTTCATATTTAATGTTGTGTATTCATTCTGTAGTGTTAATAATTTTGCTGCGGTCTACTTTATTTTATGGCTTTAGTGGAAGATGGAACATACGTGTTGCTTTTAGACATACGTGTTGCTTTTAGTATCAGCGGTGTGTATATATGTTCTATAAGTACACCAGCTGTCAACATACATTGTATTTTAACAGATGATACACTCAAAGAAGAATGCAATAATATGTATATAGTTGTGATTTGCCTGTGATTTTTATATATTTGCATTAAAATCCGAATAGAACATATGTGTGCATCTAAATGAGTGTATGTGCGTGCGGTAATTTAGAACATATGTGTGCATCTAAATGAGTGTATGTGCGTGTGTGTAATTTAGAACATATGTGTGCATCTAAATGAGTGTATGTGCGTGTGTGTAATTTAGAACATATGTGTGCATCTAAATGAGTGTATGTGCGTGTGTGTAGTTTAGAACATATGTGTGCATCTAAATGAGTGTATGTACGTGTGTAATTTAGAACATATGTGTGCGTCTAAATGAGTGTATGTGCGTGTGTGTAATTTAGAACATATGTGTGCATCTAAATGAGTGTATGTGCGTGTGTGTAATTTCTAGATTTATTTTAGATAATTTTTTATGTGTAATTTCTAAATTTATTTTTGATAATTTTTTATCATATAACAGGGGATTTATGTTTCTTTACATTGAAATCAAAGTTAAGAATGCTTGTATATTTTTGTGTGCATGCTTTTTAAAAACTAATTTTAAAGTTACATTTTACTTTTTCTGATCATATACTAAAGGTATCATAATATGTATATAATTTTGATTGATTTCATTCTTTACATCAAAATCAAAATTAAGGATGTGTGTATATAAGTGCGCGTTTTTTTTTTCGTTGCTGTTTTTTTGTTCCTTGTTTTTTTTTTGTTTTGTTTTGTTTACAGTAGACCTGTTTTAAAGCTACATTTCGCTTTTTCCGATCATTTGCTGAGAGTATTATATATATATACTATGTATAGTATGCACTCTGTATCATTGATATACCACGAGATGTATAAATTTTTCATTAAAAGGAAACTCGAGTTTCCTTTTAATGAAACATTTATACAACGAGTGGTATATCAAAGATACAGCGTACATAATATACATATATTTTATTTATATCACATACAAATACACGTACTTGCATTTCCAACGGAGTTAAGATTGACTACAGGAAACCGTGTATTGACTGAGTGAGTGAACGTTTCACATCCTTGCTCTGTGTGTCTGCTACAAAATGTAGTTCTATACCTATTGCGGCTATTCACAATTCTCTTTGCAAATTGATTCTTTTTTTTTTTTTTTTTTCTTTTTTTTCTTTTGCGTCTATTTTCATTCATATTGATTAAATAAATATAAGACACACGTATGATTTAAACATGAAAGATGGTTTAGGTGAAGAAAGTAGAGTACTACAAACACAGCATGGTAAGCTTCTTGAACACTAAACGCGCAGGCATTCAGTCACCGTCGAGTATATTGAAACGAGTGTGGAATATAGACTAAGCTAAATGACGAGCCAACAAGAGGAAATTCACACATTTAAATACTCAGTGTTTGACTTTTTTCTCCTTTACCAATCAAATCAAATTAGGGGGCGTGTATAAGTGCATGTGTGTATTTGTGTGTGTGTGTATCTGTGTGTGTTTAAGTAAATTTGTTTTAAAGCTACATTTGATTTTTCTGATCATATACTCTAAGAATGTTGCAATAATATATTTATTTTGACTGTGATTTGTTTGAGTTGAGATTCTATATGTGAATGTATTATAATGTTAATAGCATGAACCATACATGTTTATGAGGATTCTGATGTCTGGTGTTTCCATGTAATTGTTTAAGCTCTCAATAACAAATCATACTTATCTCTACAAGTGATTTTTGTTGTTTTTATGCTTATTGTATGTAAAATATAATTTCATCCAAAAAAAAAGCACTTATGTTTATTTATTCACTCACTGGAGGCAAGAAAAGCTGGGCAACCCAGTAACCACTTATTTTGAGCAATTCCTTGACAAACCAAGTGCAAAACAATGATAATAACATACCCAATCATCCTCTGTTTAGGGAGAAAACAACTCTCTCAATACTGTCCTTCTCTCCTCCCTCGTAAACACAATTGTCTTACTTCTCTTTTTATTTCCTGTTCTTACTGCATTTATTTATTTTTTTTTTTTTTCGATATAAGCTTGTTTGTTCATCAGCAATTTGATTGTTGTCTCAATTGTACCAATTACTTTGTTTTGTGAACCTATCAGTTAATTATGTGGTTCTATGGGTCTTTGCAGCTTGATAAAGCTTAGTAACAGAGCTTCATACGGCTTTCTATTCCACATCTCTTTCTTATAGTGAAGAAATGTTAGTTCTGAATACTGCAAGGAATACCAACCTAGACATGAATGCTAAAACTTTTGATAGGGTGTGTGCGAGATAACAGGGTAAACATGTAAATGATGATGCAGCAGGATGTCGTCTTGTTTCTATAATCTTTAAATTTATTACCAAGCCTACATAAATATGCTGAAGCTCTTATTAATCCGACTATGTGGATTGAGATTTTTTTTCTGTTTTTTTTTTCTGTGGGTTTAACACCATTTTTCAGCACATGATAGGCTATACAGGGAGGCCAGTATATCTGATGGAGGAAGGACCCAGGTAGTACCCGGGAAGAATCACCGACCCACAGAAAACTAATGACAAGCTTTCTCACATACACACGTTGGTCGAGCCGAGATTCGAACTCACACGGACAGAGGTGAGATGTCAGTGATCTGTAAAGGCGAGCGCCTTAGACCACTTGGCCACCCGTGGCCCCAGTGTGGATTGAGAGGGATGGGTAAGTAATGGTATGGTAAACTAGGGTTGATGACGACAAAGGATGTCATATTGTTCATGAGTTTTGCATTTTTGAAAATCACAGAGTTGAACAATGAAGTCAAGTGTAGGATGTGATATTGATTTCAAACTACACATAATTAGTCATATTAAGATCAAATGGAAAATATAATTCACTCATATAACTTTGTCAGAAATAACTATTCTACTACAATAAAGCAAAAGAAATCTTCATCCATCTAGTACCTTTTTCAAAATGTACTATGACTGAAGGTATTGGGAAATTGTTTGAATTAGGTTACATGCCTTTGTTCAGGGATATCAAGTTATATGTCCGTTGGGTGGATTACATCTGACCTATTATGTACACACCTTTTACGCAAACATTAGATAAGAGGGTTAATAAATGGAATAGAAAATAACGGTTTGCAAAGAGTGTCATCTTATGTGATTCATCCAGTTATCTTTCTCTATGCCCTAAATTTTTTATCTCTTGCATATAATTTAGACCGCTTTGCCATAGTGTCCACATTCACGCCATAGAAAAAGTCAATGTATCTGATTTACCAAATAAGCCCACCCTGTGCTCTCAGGCCCGCTGAGGGTGTGGAGGGCATTTGCCCAGGGGCCCGGCGATTTCTAGGTGCCAGCCGTCAACTCAGTTATAAAAATTAAACTAATCTGTGCTGTAAATATTTAAATTTGTTCCTTGCAAGAGTCTAAGTTATGGTAGATTACTACAGGTTTTATATGCAAAACAATACACAGGTTTTTATATATAAAAAATTAAACTAGTTTTGGGACCCATGGCTGTTCTGACCTCTGTGATAAGCTGATAATCTAGAAAATATGGCGCTGACATAAACCATACCCCTAACATGTAAGACGCCACTGGCGGAATGCAGTCATATAATAATCAATCAATATGGCAGAAGCGACTTGGAATATAATCCCACGTAATCCCCAAGATGGCTCCGGAGATCTGGGACATTTATACTATTCATTGGGGCTTTATAATATGCCCTGTGTTCATGTTGTAAGTACCCTAGCTACAACATTGTAGGTAACTACTGACTAACCTGAGGTACACGAAAAAGAAGGTTTGGTTTCGTCGGGCTTAACGCCATTTTTCAGCACATGACATGGCCGCCAGTATATTTAGTGGAGGAAGAACCTGGGAAGAACCACTGGCCCACGGGAAGCTACTGACAAACTTTCTTACATACCCACTACCCACGTTAGTCGAGCCGAGACTCGAACCTACGCGGAATGAGGTAACATGTGAGTGATCTGTAAAGGCGAGCGCCTTCGACCACTCTTTCGCTCCTGACCCTGTGAAAATGATGAAAATGAATCCCGTGATGTATGTATGTATGTATGCATGCATGCATGCATGTATGTATGTATGTATGTATGTATGTATGTATGTATGTATGTATGTATGTATGTATGTATGTATGTATGTATGTATGTATGTATGTATGTATGTATGTATGTATGTAATGAACTCCAACCAACATTTAGCCATATCAATGCTTTTGTCGTCAACAACCATTTTTTAGTTGAGCACTAATACCAAAGTTAAGTACATTTAGTTATCAGGCGCCTATTTCACAATCTTCAGTCAGAGCATCATTGGCCTTCTCTTTCTTGCTAGGAGTGTATCGATAACAAGGCTAAAAGTGTAAAGACGCTGCCTGACAGCAGTGCCATGAAAATAACTTCATAAAAATGTTTGTCGACAAACTTGTTCTAAATACATTAAACGTTTTGTCCCGCACCACCCACAACCCCCACAAGTAATTGTTTAGTAAAGGATATTTGTTGATCTATATTCTTCCGAGTGTGATTTCATTTCAATTAAGGATAGGCAGTAAGTATTATATGCGTATGACAACTGTGTATGTTAATCAAATTGGAGGGTGCGTTAAAACCTAGGTCAATACAAAATATTCACACTTTCAAACATCATGATCGTTCTGCATTTCTCGTGTATTCCTCAGGTAATCACTTTTCCTTTCAAACAATTGTATTTACTTATCCCTTCTTTATTCCACCCTGGTTGATTTATATTGACGTATATTTTTACTTAAAGTGACACTAAAGTTTTAGAAATAAATATATTACAAATAAAGAGAACAGCTTAACATCACAGAAAGTGAAAATTCCTTCAAAATCGGTGAAGAAGTTTTCGAAATATTTAAGTTTCATCAATTTCACGGGCGATAACTTTGGTCTCCTTAATATTCATGAGTTCTGATGATGTCATAGAAACGGTAAAGGTATTATTTATATATAAAAAAACAATTTTGAATGATCTATTTTAATACAAATTTTGTTGGGGGGGGGGCGGGCAGGGGGGCAATTTTTAAGTAAAAAGATGTGGAGGATGGTGCTATACATTCAGATGTTTTTTTGTATAATTTTAGCAGCAGCCAAACTTGCAATTTCAATGGTTTAAAGAAAATTGTAATTTCCTCAAATTTCAACATTATATCTGCCGAACCTTATTCGTATGTCATTAGACACATTTGAATTGTTGTACTAAATAAGAATATATTGAAGCTGGAGATTTTTCTCCTTCATTTCTCCTGAAAACTCAAATTTAAACTTTTTAAAAACTAAATTTAAACATCCATTTGTGCCAGTAATATAAATAAGATTTATTGCTTCTCATTTACAAACGTGTTTATCTGAAGATGAATGTTAATTTAAACGTAAATAAAAGAAAAAAAAGAGTCTAAAATTCCTTTAAAGAAAATATAAATTAGTATTTCTTATCTGCGATGTCATAAAAATCAGGAAAAGGTAATACGTTCGTAATGAGTTATCTCCTATGAAAAATCTGTAAATGGTCATAAGTTTAAAACTACTTGACAGATTTTCATCAAAGTGTCACAGCTTGTAATGGGATCAAGAGAATAATATGTAGGTATTAGAATATAATTATCCTCAGACCCTTTTATTGTTTTATTTTTCATTCGATTTTAAAGATTTTCTCTCAGACTAAGACAATTAATGTCCAATAAACAGAGCTAAATGTGTTGTTGGGCAATAATAGTCCACCATTGTCTTAGTATACATGCATGAAGCATACAATCTGAACTCGTTTTCGGTCAACGAGGTAATGCGATAACCCGCGTTACCTTTGATTATCGGCGATTCTAAATCTACACAGGTGTGAATCTTTTGCTGTTAAATGCTGAAAAACTATTGCTCATTTTTTTAATGATTATTTAACTTTCCGTAACATTTTTCCAATTCGCCTTGGCAAATCACAGATAGTTCTTTCTAATTGCCCGACCATATCCTGTTTAAAAGGAAATTTGTTCGATTATCGTTTGTGATTACGAGGGTGTTATTAAATGCCATTTTTAAATACAAAACACTCAGGAAATGAATTTAATTAGTGAAATAAATTATTTGAATATACTATAATTCAGAACGATTTCAAAGTAATTTTTACATTCAGTTTTGAGAGAAGTAGTGGCAACGAGAAGCTCCCAATATGCGCAAAAGAAATATTGGCAGATAAACTATTAAACAACTCGACTTTAGACAACTATTATATGCTTTGGAAAATTAGAACTTTTGTTAAATAAATGCTACTTCAATTAATAAGTCACCATTGCAAACAACAATAAAGATATAGGTTTCTTTCACCTACGTTGTTACATATACATGTACACCGATTTTAAATCCTGATTTTATCTGAAGTACCAATCCCATGGTATGATTCCGAAATGATGATGTAAAGTCAAAAGATTTCCTATCTTGTAATAATCATAAAAAATCTTCCAACTTCACACATCATTTTTGAAAATTGTTTCGTCTTTTATTTTTTAAACAGTTTGGAGACCATCTTTATCATGAGATACATACTTTAATTTTCAGCTGTGAGGAAAGATGTCTTTTTCTAGATTGAGAGACTCAGTCTTGTTACGATTGTTGTATATACTCATTCTAAAACATCTTCCGTACATAAGGTAATATGAAATACATATACAGGTACATGTAGATATTATACAGGTACATGTAGATATTATACAGGTACATGTAGATATTATACAGGTACATGTAGATATTATACAGGTTCATGTAGATATTTACAGGTACATGTAGATATTATACAGTTTCATGTAGATATTATACAGGTTCATGTAGATATTATACAGTTTCATGTAGATATTATACAGGTTCATGTAGATATTATACAGGTTCATGTAGATATTATACAGGTTCATGTAGATATTATACATAATTTTCCTTTTTTCGTAAATGAAAGGACAAAATGTTGTCATTTAGCATTTATTTTTCCATCCTCCCCACGCTGATTTGTCAGACAATTATACGATTTAACTGAAACAATTCTGAATGTAATTTCATTCAAGGTATATTTGATAATAGTTATATTAAAATAACAAGGAATTTTTAAATCAACCTTCCATCGTCAACTTGTTTGTGCCACAGCGCTGGTCCTAAAATCTATTTTGAAAAGTGATTGCATGTGGATGGAGTCTAAAGAATCGTATATATCGCTGGTATATCTTTGGAGTCAAATGATCGTATGTCTATCGAGTCCAATTGAAGTATATCGCTGCTGTTAAATGATTATATATCACTCGAATGAAATACTCGTGTATCGACAATATAGATTTTCAATATAGCTGTGCATTTTTTAGCCGACAACAATCACTGGAACATGTGATGACTGTGGCGTTGACTTGTGGACAGTCTTAAGGATTTCGGGCAACACTTCCGTCCACAGAGAAATTCTAGACGGCGCAATATTTCTTTTAACTGGTGACGTCATATTCGTCGAAAGATCCAGATACACATGATTCTCGCCATATTTAGGCCATGAAACCGGAAGTAAGTTATTTAATTCGACGGGTGAGTTGGGATTACCGCTCTTGGCAAAATTAGTCCATAAGCTCATAATCAGCTTTGACAGTCTTATATCCTTAGCGGGGACACTTCTGAGGGGTATTTTCATTGATGGTGGAAATCCAAAAACGTATGGTACTTCCATACCGTGGGCTGCCCCCTGCAACCAGCTGTAGTCTTGATAGTAAAATGGTTTTTCACTGAACTGATACATAAACGTATTGGATTCCGTGGTAAACGCAATATGTGAGTTAAGTGTCTTCACGGCTGGAACGAGATAACCATAATCAGTGAGAAGATCAATAACAGAACTTCTGATCTTCTTTGGGTCCTCAGGATCCGACCAATCAGTGTATTCATGAATAATTGCCTCAGCAAAAACTTTCACGTTCTCCCTCAAGAGATAATCCACTATACCAGGAACAATTGTTTCTGTAAAGAATGCTCTAGGTATACCATCGTTTATACTTCTATTTAGGTAGTACTTCATCTCATTTATAACTACTAAGAGAATTACAGATCCGTCATGGCTGTTGACACCGGATATAAAGTCCAGAGTAGAAAAGAATTCCAGCACTTTTGCAGATAAGTACGTTTCATTTCGAAAAATGTTGTACGGATACTCTTGCAAAAATTCTCCATCAACTCGTGGGCGAAAATCTAACATTGGTAGGTTAAATTCATTCTTACGTAGCCCAGAGACAAGTTCATTAAAAGTTTTCGAACGCAAACATCGGACTGTGCTGGATTTTTCTGGAAAAGCACATCCGACGGCTTTCGCGAAGCCCTGGAAATTGTGTTGAGACTCATCGATGCCCACGCGGATACTGTCGGCAGACCCACTCTCCGCAATGCCACGCCTCACAAGCCCAGAGTTGCCCGTGTATAATGCCTGATACGACACACTTGCTCCTCCCGCCGATTCCCCGAACATTGTCACGCTCTCCGGGTCTCCACCAAATGCACCTATGTTCTCATGGGCCCATCTAAACGCTGTGTGCTGATCCCATAGTCCGTAATTTCCACGTAGTTCATCATCTCCAGTACTAAGAAATCCGAAAACAGTCAGTCTGTAATTCAAGGTAACGACGATGACGTTATTCATAGCACTAAGCATACTTCCATCGTAAAAATCTTGGCTTCCAATCACATATCCACCACCGTGAATCCAAATCATAACGGCGAATTTTCTTGAGTTCGGGCTAACTCGGTCTCCAGGAATATAGATGTTCAGATTTAGGCAATCCTCCGCAACGTTTGATAGATCCATTTCATTACCAGGAATCGTATCTTGCGGACATTGTGGTCCTGGGTAGGTTGCGTTGTACGGAGATGGCAGGAACCTTTTCAAAACTGGTTTACTGAACCGCCGTTGTCCAACTGGGGCCTCGGCATATGGGATACCAATGAACTTTGTAACTTTGTTGCTAGTACCATTAAAGTAAACGTCGTCAACGTATCCAGTTATAGATCCAACAGGTGTGTTGACGTTCACGTACTGGGATTGTGCACTGTGGCACACAAACGTCGAAATGAGAAGGAAAGTCAAGTATGTCATGTTGATGAGAGAGCTAGGTAAGGAATCACACTGTTTAAATTTGAATTTGTCTTATCTTTCGCTGATGAACAAGTACCTTGGATCCAAAGATATGTAAGTCCAGCCCATGCTTTATCAGTATGATAAAATATTTCCATCGTCAATATAATATCGCAGGGAGATCGAAGAGTTGTGTTCACGTAGTAATATACAAATACCAGTATGTACTTCAACTTTATCGGCATATACATATATTCAACTTTCATTGCTGAATTTTACAAAACTACGTTAATACATGTGACAAAATAAAACCAACATCATTCTTCCTTCGAACAAGTATATGTATAACCACGTTTCGCTCTATACCACAGGAAACTTGTTACTGTAACTGCATGCTATTTGTATTCTAAATTCATGAAATTGTTTTACAGTCACTGCTAAGGAAACTATTTTAAATCTGACCCAATGATAAAAAGTGGAGCTGTTCCAATGACTTGTATTTTTCAGCTCTGTGCATAATTGTATGAATTCATATCTTGGGACAATACTTATCTTATTTATTTGTGTTAACGGTGAATACAGCCATTGGGTGGGTATTGACTTGTGTTATGTAATTTTCCATGCCTTGGACACACCCACACACTTACTATCTTTCTGAGCATGGCTTCATTAATGTCCATTACTGATCTACACAATTGTCTTCTTCGAAACCCAATATACGTGCCAAGCGAAGAAAGTTATTACATATCCGTCTTACTATCTGACAGCAAAGCTTCAAGACTTCAACAACTTGAAGACAATCTCCCAGTTTTTCCATTAGAGTATATGTATCAGAGTGGAGCTACAACATCACAGTGCTTTGACTTACTATAAACTGAAACAGGCCACATAAAAAGTACAACAAACTAGTTGACTTGTATGTTTGGACCGGCACGGGCGATTTTACCAGAAAAGTGAGACGAGGTTACGTAGAACTGCGTAATAGAAGTCCTGATCAGATTATCAGTACATACCACCAGATTAGAGTCTTTGTAATTAAGGAAGGTGGAAGAGTCAAATTTATTGGGGTACCATATTATTCAATTGTGGAGTGAAATAGGCTCAAGGGGCCTCCATTCCCAGAGAGTTTCAAGGAAGCTGATGTCAAACTAAATACCCTGATTACAGAAATAAATAACAAAATTGTGGCACTCAACAATGAGTTAGGTAGCGATACATTAAAGTTTAACGCAGACCTGTTGAAAACCAGACCCAAGAAAAAAAGTGTTTCGATTGGACCTACCTACAGATACCATACACGCAAAGAAGTTGTTGAGTCAAAAGTTGTTGCGAAAATTACAAATCGACATTGTGAAAGAGTGCTATAGATCGTTTGATAGATGAAATTGTCTGCAAATTGACCCCCATGAGCTGCTTGAATTTAACTTGAACGAAAGTTGTGAGTAATCGCACTGGGCAGCAGAATGGATAGAAAATGAGATAGAATTAGGAAACATAATGTTGAAGATACAACAAGAAACTATGCACAATTCTGGCACACCTACCAATGTGTTAAAGAAGAAAATGATGAAATGAGTCGAGTGTTAGCAGCACCAAATTATGGTGCTAGAAAATAGTACTTACAACAATTTTCATCCCAGCAGGATCCATTGGGGTACGAATACAGGAATGAACCATTCAACATGATCCCACACTCAGATATTCGCAAGACACAGCATATCCACAAAACACGTGGGGGCCTAATGAGTATACACCAGCATTATCTCCGCATACTACACCCAGATTAAGATGGCAAATTATAATGGTACTGAGCATATTGATGTCTTTCTCACCCCATTTGAAAGAAGTGCAGATAAGTATCAGTGGTCCGAATGTGAGAAGAGAGACAGATTGTATGGATGTCTGACGGGCAGTGCAATGAAATATCTATGCAGCCTCCCCAGAAACGTGAGAGGTAGTTATCGTCTACTAACAGGCCATCTAAGTCAGAGATTCGGATACAGAGAACCGGCCTCATTTGTCAGAAGAAAATTGTCACAAACCAGGCAGCGTCGTTCCGAGTAAATTGAAACCTTTGCAGATGAAATCAGAAGACTAACTGCTAGAGCCTACCTAGGCGTTCCGTCAAAAATGGTAGATGAGATGGCAGTTGAAGCAATTGTAGGAGGGTTTAAAACAGCAGACTGGCTTATGAAGCCATGAATCAAAATCCGATGACCTTTACTGACGCTCTTGAACTAGTGACATTTCCAGAGCACAACCATAAGGCCACGCTAGCAAGAGATGGGCGGGACAGCACAATACGTGTATCCTGGGCTGATGCGGAAGAAGCCAGTCAAGATTTGATGGGTTTAAGGCATGTTTGCCAATCGCCTACATACATCATACTAAATCAGCAAGATCAAAGGTTAATTACGTTACAGCAAATGATGGGAAAATTGCTAACGTCACAAAATACCGATAAGAGGGCTAGTAAAGATCCAGATCTATCTTGTTTTATCTGTGGGGACTTTTTTCATTTTACCGGAGGCTGCGCACGTCCAAATAGGAAACTGCAACGAGAAAGTAGATTATATAGTGGAGTTGGCATCAGTAATAATGATAGTGAGAGTGCAAGACCTCGTATTAACAGTGTTAGACGAAGGAGTCATAGTCCAGTGCAAGGGAATAGAGATTGAACCCAGTGTAACATCCCAGTACGTGATGCAGAAAACTTGAGTTATAACACTGGCCTGGTCTACAACAGCCGGACGGTAACGGAGGAAGACAAATCCATTGATGGTAGCTAAATGGGATCACAGGAACAGCAACAGCCTGACCAACAGTTGGATTATGATTCTGAAACTGACAAGCAGATTAAAGAAACTCAGTTAAAAGGAGAAAAATGGAGTCAAAGAGGAGTTTTGGTATTTGTGAAAGTAAATGGTCATAAACTTTGGGCTATTTTGCAGACACTGGTGCAAATGCGACCGTCATTTAAATGGATATTGCAGAGAGGGATGGTGTTAAACTAGGAGGCAGAATATGTAAGCGTCTGAATGCAGAAGAAGACGTTGAGATGAAGGCATATGGAGGGGTCACAGCGACATTCCAAATCGCCCACACGACAATACAGTGGCATGTGTATGCTGCACCACTTTGTGACGATATTGTGTTAGGGTTAGATTTCATGAAGTGAGTAGATATGAACGTTTTAACAAGACCATGTGATGTCACAGTTGAATGCAAATTAGTACATGGTCGTCGGTGTGTAGATGAAAGATTTTGCCTTGTGAGCGCTGCTGATGATTTTGTCATCCACCCTGAGTCAGAGCAGACAACACCCTACACACCAAGTTAGGAAACTGTCCTTGATCCGAGCACCCTCCAAAATGTACTACATGTTGGCGCGCTTTTGGTGACCAATAAAGACACTATCCCAGTTAGGATAGTGAACCTGAATGACAGGCCCATGAACTGGGCTAAAACACGCATTTGGGTAAGTTGAAGCCAATAGAGGAAAGCTGTGCCTCCAGTTGCGTTGCTACGGTAGATAACAAGCTGCCAGAACACTTACATAGTTTGTGGGAAGCAACAGGTCTGTCATTAACAGATCAACAAATGGAGTTTATGAAAAGACTGCTTTCAAAATATCAGAGCTTTTTTGTCAGAGACAATATGAATTTGGGGTGTTTCTCAGTGGTGAAACACCACATCAATACGGTGATAGCAGCCCCTATTCGACAACCAGTGAGAAGGACTCCACTTGAGTTCCAAAGTGAAGAAGATGCCGACTTGGAAAAAATGCTTGAAACTGGAGTGGTGGTATCCTCTAACTCAAAGTGGGCGTCACCTGTAGTTCTGGTAAGGAAAAAGGATGACTGAGTACGCTGGTGTGATGATTAAGTTGAATGAGGTCGCATCAAAAGATGCCTACCACTTACCCAAAGTTGAGGAATGTCTAGACACCTTGAGTGGGTCAACTTTATTTTCAACTCTTGACTTAATGAGTGGATATTACCCAATAGAGGTTAAAGAGGAGGACAGAGCAAAGACAGCATTCATCAGGAAAAGTGGTACCTTTGAGTATACAAGAATGTCTTTTGAGCTATGCAATGCACCGTCAACGTTCCAGGAACCATGGAGTTTGTGCTAAGAGGCCTCTAATGGGTAATTGTCCTTATTTACCTAGATGATGTGATACTCACTAGGGAGTCATTTGAAGAACGCCTTACACGATTGGATATGGTGTTGATAGATTTCTTGAAAATGGATTGAAGTTAAAGGCCAGTAAATGTAAGTTGTTCCAGACAAGAGTACATTTCCTTGACCATAATGTAAGTACAAATGGTGTGGAGACAAACCCAGAGTTATCAGAGGTTGTTAGGACTTAGCCAGTACCAAAAAACGAGAAACAAGTGCAGTCTTTCCTGGCGTTGACAAGTTACTATCGTCGATTTATTCCAAAATATGCGGAGACTGCAGCACCCTTATATGACCTCTTGAAGAAAGGGTTAGTTTTCAAGTGGGCAGGACTGGAATCTACAAGTTTCGAAGAGTTAAAGAACGGACTCACAACTGCTCCGGTCTTGTCTTTCCCAACAAAGGAAGGCACATTTGTGCTGGACACAGACACTTCTACCTTCAGCACTGGAGCTGTGCTCTCACAGGAGCAGGAGGGAGAGGAGAGAGTTATTGCCTTCACCAGTAGAGAGGAGATAGTTATTGCCTTCACCAGTAAGCCCTTGGGGACATCACAAGAAAGATATTGTGTCACCAGAAGAGAACTGTTGGCAGTGGTCATGTTCACAAACCAATTTAAACATTATTGACTAGGTCGTCATTCATCTTACGCACTGACCATGGCAGCCTCTCACGGTTATTTAGATTCAAGTCACATCAAGGCCAGCTGGCAAGATGACTGGAGGAACTGAGTCAGTATTAATTTACTGTACAGCACCGTTTGGGTAGAAACCATGGTAATGCAGATGCACTGTCACGGATGCCGGATGAAACAGTGAATAGTGACTGCTATCAAGCTGGGGTTGATATAAAATTATTACTATGTTTGGGCTGCAAGTCATGCATCAACCAGCATGAAAAATGGGCACGTTTTAAAGAAGATGTAGAATATGTTGTGTCAGTTGCCATTAAGAGAATAAGCGATCCTGGCGGAGAGAAAGACCTGCAGTGCAACTGGTTGGACTAAAAGCAAAGAAGATATCATTTCAGCCCAGGCAGCAGTCAGGCACATTAGAGAATTTATCAAATGGGTTCAGGCTAAAAGAAAGCCGACGACTGACGAGGTTCGATCTGAAAGTGATTAGCTTAGGAACTATAAGTGTGTGTGTGTGTGTGTGTGTGTGTGTGTGTGTGTGGATCCTGTTTGTAATACGTAGGCAATTCAGAAGAGAAATTCTGGAGCTGTGCCATATGGCACCCTATGCTGGTGACCAAGGGATTACCCGTAAGAAAGATAGGGTGATGCGGAACGTTTACTGGCATTGCTTGGGTCAGGACGTTGAGGATTTTTTCAAAAGCTGTGACCTTCGTGCAAGAAATATGAAGGAAACAAGAAATTCAATTGCACCTCTTCAGACGTACCTGAATGGAACTCGCATGGACTGAATTCACTTAGAGGTGTTAGGGCCGTTACCAGATAGCACAAGGGGTAACATATTTTTGCTGGTTATCATTGACCAGTTCACTAAATGGGTGAAAGCATTCCCCTTGCAACATCAGGGTGCACAGTTAATGGCAGAGAAATTTGTTCACGAATTTGTGGCCAGTTTTGGTGCACCACTGGAACTCCACACAGATCAGGGAAGTACTTTCCAAAGCAACTTATTAACGAAAGTGTGTACATTAGTGGGAATATCACAGACTCGAACAACTCCCTGCCATCCAGCCTCCAATGGCCAAGTGGAGAGGTTTAATTGGACAATTTTGCAAATGATTCGTTGTTACCTACAAGAAGGAGAGGATAAATGGGATGAGAAAATAACCTTGCTTCTTGCAGCATATAGAAGCACCACACACCCAGTTTTGTACTTTACACAGAATTGAATTAAGCTTGGTCGGGAGGTGTTGTGTCCAGAGGACTTAATAGAAATGGGACACGATTTTAGCAAGAGAAGACAGATACATTGATTTTGGTCTGAGCGGCTTGTAGAAGACATGAGAAAAACTCATGATGTTGCTAGAGCATCCCTCCGAGAAGACAAACAGGTACCACAGAGAATTTATGATATTGAAAGAATGCAGAGTAGGAGATCTGGTTCTTATTACTAACGAATAAAGAAAGAAAGGAAGGTCGCCTAAATTGCAGAATGCTTCGACTGGACCTTATGTTATCACCAGCAAGATTGGCTCAGTGCTTCACGAAATCAAAGGATATCAAGAGGTCATTGATAAGTCATAACAGATTGAAGGAATTCCACTCTGAAGCTGTGCCTAATTGGGTGCCAATAGTATATGCTCATATTTAAGGAACAGAGAATGACCAAATGACCTCTGCCACAGAGGTCAGTGTTGTTACTGATAGTCAAGAAATGGACAAGAAGTTGTCAGGAATTCAGCTGAACAAAGACCATGATAACGTCAAACTACCGTTTCAGAAAGATATTCCATCGGGGACAACGTTCGAGCAGCCTGATGAAGAAAAGAGGGCCCTTGATGGAAGTTCACAGTGTACGTTATCAGTGGGCACGTCAGAGGTCAAGACGCGGCATAGCCAGAGCGTAAAACCACCACAGAGGATGGACCTTTGATTCAATACGGATCGAATCATTTCATTTGTTTTTATATTGATTTTTTTATTGTGATGAAACACGTTTCTTCGAATGATTGTATCTATATTTTGCAACCAACTCTTCCCAAAAGGGAACGTTGTGTTATGGGGTTGTGTTTTAGTAATGACACTCGCGCGGAGCAGTGCTCTTTTGTGTAGAGATAGATTCAGTCTTTTCTCGCTTTTAATAAATGTGCAGCTTTAAGTGGGTTGGAACGTAACTACGCTTAAACGTAAACATTACTGATCCCATCATAAGGGATTTGGATTGAATAACTGATGGCTTGAAAATCATGAATATTTATTAGTATGTTTCATCCAGAAAGTTAAATGGTATCCAGTGTTATTGAGTCATTTGCCTCCTTTTTTAATAAAAATAAAAATTATTTATTGATTAGATGGCATTCGTACCTTCACATTGGACTCCCAAAGTGTAGCCGCTACACCGCTGTAAAATATATCAACTGGAAACCGGTACTTAAGTTAAAAAGGCTTTGGCCATGTTGTAGCACGAAATCATCACTAAAATGCTATGATAATTAAGCATTAAATCGATGTGCCTCCGTGAGAAATTGTTTTAAATAAATAAATAAATGCATTTTAGAAAGCACTCAACTAAAAATAAGAACATTGATGTTTTCTTTTGATACAAAAATATGCTATTCATAATGAGTGGATATCAAAATTTAAGTTTCAGATCTTGTGCAAAGTATTTCCGTCACTTGATCAATAATTGAACATTAAACAAACAGAATGAGTATTGTAGCTGGTAGCATGAGCATTTAGTGGTACAGACTTTAATATCACCATGAGCATTAAGTCGTACAGACTTTAATATCACCGTGAACATTTAGTTGTACAGATTTTAATATCACCGTGAGCATTAAGTCGTACAGACTTTAATATCACCCTGAGCATTTAGTCTGACAGACTTTAATATCACCGTGAGCATTTAGTCAGACAGACTTTAATATCACCGTGAGCATTCAGTCGTACCGACTCTAATATCACCGTGAGCATTTAGTAGTACAGACTTTAATATCATCGTGAGCATTTAGTCGTACCGACTTTAATATCACCGTGAGTATTAAGTCATACAGACTTTAATATCATCGTGAACATTTAGTCGTACAGACTATAATAACATCGTGAGCATTTAGTTGTTCAGGCTTTAATATCATAGTGAGCATTTAGTCTGACAGACTTTAATATCATCCTTAGCATTAATTCGTACAGGTTTATATATCATTGGGAGCATTTAGTCGTGCAGGCTTTAATATCATCGTGAGGATTTAAAGTATTTAAGTAAGTAATTGAAATAAACATAAAATGAAAGAAAAACCGAAATAAAGATATAGAAACTAGAGAACAATGCAATTACACTGACGGGCCACACAATAAACGGGGAGGGCTTGTACCGTTCTTTCGGTCTGAATTTGGCTTTCATCGAGAAAACATCTCCTTATCGTGATCTGATTGGCTGTTAAATAAAGGAAACTAAAGTGTTATTACGTGAACGTGGTCATATATTCGCTTTTATTGATCTTAAATAAAATAATAATTGTTGTTCTAAGATTTAATACTAATTTAGCTTCACGAAATTATGTTCTTTCCTGATTATTGAATGATCTGTACCTTAGCTATCATCACAAAACTTTCAGATGAAAATGTATAGATCGCTATGAACTTTCACAATGGCAACAGTGCACTTCGCTGGCACCAGGCCTAAATTTCTAAACCAATATCATAGACCGGTAACCAGTAAATTCTGTGTCTCCTGATTGGTTAGTCGGTGACGTCATTCCCATAACGACAAGTATGGAAACTTTCCCCCTTAACTACAGTGATGGTTGGAAGGTTTTACATCGGCGCTGTGCATCATGGGAAAAAAAGTACGGAGATTCCGTACATTCATTAAGATGGAGGAGAATAGTTATCTGCTGTCTAACGATCACCGGAAGTGTGACGCAATTGTCAGTGAAAGCCGAGGACTAAACTGAATAAAGAACGGCGGACGACGTTTAATCATTACCAGTCGAGGGTTAGCACATTTTGTTTTTCCAATACACAGCGTTTTCATTGTGACATTACAGAGCGACATTCAATCCGGTTTACACTGGATCACACCTCTGGTCAATCCGAACATCGCTCCGCCATTTGCGTCAAGTCCAGAAATAACTTCGGATGTAGCTATAGGAATACGCATAAATTTGATGGGTTTGGTGATTCATCTCTAGCGGATTGCACCACATATCTTGCAACAGAAAAGGTCGAAAATGTTTCGATTGTGATTTTGTCTCCTTCCAATGCCATACTGTGCCATGCGAACAAAAGTATTTCCGAACATAGTTCTCAATGGTGGCCAATTGCATCCGAGGTTTCTTTTTCGACATGACGGAAAAGGCCGAGACTGTTTCGATTGACCTCTTGGATGGCCTTGTGTGAAAATGTCCACTTACTTTACCATTAATTTTGTCGGATGTATTTCATGGGGTGGTTGTATAATGATCTTGCAATGAATATTGATCGACGACTGGCGACATAAACAGAAATAATCGCCATCTAAAGGTATTTATAATCAACATCTCGAAAATGACACATGTAACTGAAGTAGTCGGTATCGCACGCCTACACGACATGTACGACTCGTACTTTACCTGGCACAGTGGTTGACAGGTGAAGCTAAAAACCTGATTCACCATCTGTCAATTATATTTCGCTATAGAAGGAGGCTAATTATCCTACTATTTAATACATCACCAGATTTACCACTGTGCTTATTTTTCTTCTTATTACATCTTGTTTTACACTGTTAGATAACTAAGTTCACTTACACGACCAATCATAATTCATATGTAGCATATGTTACCTACCCCCTATACACTAGCGACAGACCAGTTTTGAACTTTAACCTGTAATATAAAATATAAGACTAGTATCTTGAATACGGGGGAGGGGGGGGGGAGAAAATGTTAATACTGCGATGCTTTTCCGAACTGTCTTAACGTTTTCGCCCCGAAACCAAATAAACTTTGTTTCCGAAGCCATTAACCTTGTACTTTATTTATCCTGCAACGCTATAATAAAGAAAACTAAATTAAAGGCACGTTTCCATTTAAACTCCGGTTAACTTTATCCAAGTCTCAGCTTGACTGCATCACTGCGTAAGACTCGTGATATTAAACAGCTGTAACCCCTTCGCATTGTCGTCCAATTTAATACGCTACTTGAATGTAGTTCCTAACAACGTACCAACAAGAGGCCCAAGTGGGCCTGATATTACTCACCTCGCTTAGATAACTAAGTAGGCTTATGTAGTATTGTGTAAGGTCAGATACTATACTTATCTCCCAAACATTTTATCATATTGATCTTACCTATTTGATTATATCCTGATAATAATTCTTTTTTTTTTATAAAAAAGACACAATTAATATGCACAGTCTTTTACTCCTGACTGAAGTCATCCACGATCTTGATGATAATAAACCCAACAGAGCAAAAATATTGCTTCAAGAATGCTTACAAGCTCAGCCAATCAGATGCAAGATCACCCCATTAATATGCGTGGATCTCGCCTACTTTCTAAACAGTCCAAGAACTTTATGATATAAGGCCATATTCCAATTTTTATTAAAATCGGATCAGAATTATGACTTTCAGATTGGTAATAAGCTAAGCCAATCACATGAAAGATCACCCCAAAAATATCTGGCTTGTAATTAAAACAGTTTGAGATCTTGATGATATAAACATATATTCTAAGTTTGATCAAAATCGGATCACATATTTGGCTCCCAGTGTGGTAACACGCTCAGCCAATCAAATGCAAGATTACGTAATTCTTAGGTCCAATTGAAGATCTTGATGATGTAAGCCCATATGTCAAGTTTGATCAAAATCGGATCAAAACTATGGCGCTCAGAGTGGCAACAAGGTTAGCCAATCAGATGCAAAATCAATTCAATAATATGCGCGCAACTCTCTCGTTACAGAATTTGTACAAGATCTTGGTGTTACAAGCATATATCCAAGTTTGATCACAATCTGATAAGAAAACAGCGTCCAGAGTGGTAACAAGTTCAACCAATCAAGAGCACCTCATTAGTAAGCGTGGATCTAACTCGTTAGAGAACTATTCCGAGATCTTGATGATATAAGAATAGATTCCACATTTGATTAAAATCGAATCAGAAATCTGTCCTCTAGAATGGTAACAAAGTCAGCCCATTAGGTGCAAGATTATCTTATTAGTGTGCGTGGATCTAGCTCATTATCGAATCCATCCAAGTTCTGGATGATATAAGCACATATTCAACGTTTGATCAGATTCGGATTAGAAACATGGCTTCCAGTGGGGTAACAAACACAGCAAATCAGATGCAATATCACATCATTAGTATCCGAGGATCTCGCTCCTTTCTGAACTCTGTAGAGATCTCAATGATAAAAGCATATATTTTAAATTTGATCAAAATCTGATCAGATGTATGGCCTCCGGAGTGGTAACAATCTTAGCCGTTCCGGATAAAGATCATCTCATTATTATTCATGTATCTCTCTCATTATCGAACTCCTCTGAGATTTTGATGATATAAGCCCATATTCCAAGTTTAATTGAAATCGGATCAGAAATATAGACTCCAGAATTAATTTTTTTTTTCATTTCTCCCTTAACCTTGCTGGTCGTAGGGGCGCCACTGATGATTTTGCGACAATCTCTCTCCATTTCGCCCTGTTCTCCACTGTTCTTTGGGACTTTGCAAAGTCCATGCCTGTCCATTCTTTGATATTGTCTTCCCATCTCTTCTTCTGTCTGCCTCGTTTTCTCTTTCCTCTCAATGTGCCCTGTAGAATTGTCTTTGACAGGCCCGTTGAGCGTGAGACTACAGAATGGGAACAAGCAATTGTTGACGGACGGACGATGCACGACTCACGACGGACGACAGACTACACACGACGGACACAGGGTTTACGGTCAGTTGGGCTAAAAATTTGTCAGTAAATTGTCAAAAATCGGCCAGTAAACTGCCAAACAATGAATCACTTGTGATCAGAATAAATAGAATAATAAATTTGGAAATAGAAAACGAAATCAAGTCAGTGTTTTGTCTAAGGGACCTGCCATTCAATTTTTCGGGGAGGGGGACGGGGCCTGATTTTCTTTAAAGCCAGAATTTTTTTTCTTTTTCTCAAGATAATTTACGTTTCTTCGATTAATATAATGGACATAATGAGTTCTTTTTTTCTACAAATCAGAGCAAAAGTATTTTTTCAAGCTATGTAGGGGCCGAAATGTTTTTTATTCAAACAAATGACACCCCCCTCCCCTCCCGAAAGTTAATTTTCTGTTTTCAAAGTTGAAGCACAACATCGATTTTGTTGAATTGACACTCACATTGGATTATGTGTGTCTGCATGTGGATTAGTTGTTGTTCATATTTTGTACATGGAGTGTTGCACCGAAAAAACAAGGACTGTATTCCAGCTGTGAATGCGAATTTTGAAAGATAAAACTGTAATTAAACAAAAAAAAAAAAAAAAAAAAGGAAAATTTCCCTGATCCTACAGTATAAATGTTGGCCTATGACGGCGCACAGTAGATACAAAGGACACTGAACAAAATTCTTTATGTAGCTGGTAGCCTCGGCTTCCTTTGTAACCCAGAGAATCTGTGACCTGGTTTTCTCTGTAACGTGGCTCCTCAGTTACACTGTATATAATAACAGAAATTATCGAACCTATTCGAAACACAACCTTTCCATCGATCCGCATGTTAGAGTTACAGCTGACTGCCATTCATATATGTAAGCCATTGATAATGTGCATACCCTACCTCGTTCAACTTACGATCGTTCCGTTTGCTGCATGTCTTTTACCTCTTATTATCAAGGAAGGATTTGGTTTCTCTCGGACAAATATGTAACAAAATCATGAAATTAATTTCTATAATCTAGAGGTATAGAGGCTACCCACTACATAAAGAATTTTGTTCACTGTCCCTTTGTATCTACTGTGAACCATTAAAAGCCAACATTTATACTGTAGGATCAATGAATTTTTAAAAATATTTTTGTTTCTTTTTATACGTTTTTGGCAACACTGTCTTTTCAGCAATATTGACACATTCCTATGAGTATCGTTGCATATTAAGGTATTTGGGAGCTTTAAAGATGTATACTTTGGCAGATTTTCCCAATTTTATGAAACCTCAGTTCACATACATATTTTTTTGCAAAAGAAAAGTTCATATGCATATGCTATCAGATATTAGTATCTTGCATTTAATTATCTTTCTCATAATAGTAGTTATTGCATACAGTTGTCATCTCTGTTGAGCCTTCTATCCTTAGCACATCATAAGGTTTTCCTTTGTTGGAGTAAAGGGTAGCATACGAGTAATAGATTCCCGCACCCTGCGAGATCTCGCGGTATTTCTGCAAACCCTTGGGTACAGAGAGGAAATAGGTTGCTGTTTATATTTCTCAACAATTCGAGTCTGTCTTACGCACACCACTACAATGGCAATCAACAGCAATATGATTATGCCTGCTAGTATTTCAATGAAAATATGCAGCGGTGTTGTCCTGGACTTATCATCACGAGCAATGTTTGCAGTTGAAGCCCCATTGTTCCTAATGGTTTGTGAAATTAAAACAAAAAGAGGAACATATAGCACATTAAAACTCTCCTTAACCGGACACGTGATGTGGGACCACAAATTTTAGCTGTTTTATACATGTGGTCAGTATGAACTTTGGTTAGCAGTTGGACGGCCTTGTTGGGGACAGTATGCAGGAAAATCTGGGTTGAGGAGGGGCCGGGTTACCGAGGAAGCCAGGCTACAGAGGGGACTGGAGTACAGATAAAGCCGCGTTACAGAAGGGCCGGAATCAGGGTTACCGAGAAACCACGTTATAGAGGAAACCAGGTCACAGATTGTCTGGGTTACAAGGGAAGCCGAGCTACATAGGTTAATGAGGGGTCATGTTTCAGAGGAAGCCGGCTTATTGAGGGGCCAGGTTACAGAGGGGCTGGGTTACACAGAGCCGGGTGACAGAGTAACCTGTTCATGGAAATTTTACTGTAACTTTAGGAAAATGGAAGTTTACAGGTACACCAGCAATGCCCGATCAGGGCCAGTTTGCACGCATTTTAGTTCCATAATATCATAAACACGTGAGTTCTGTTTCACGGACTATATCTTTCTCCTATCCCTAGACCAATTCATACCCATTTTTTGATATGATCAATGTAAATGCATAGAATTGCTAAAGTGGATAAAAGATAGTTGAATTCATCCACAAAAACAAATTTATCAGTGATTTTTTTCTCCATGCAAACACTGATATCCGCACTATCCCCACTCTCGGATTAATGGTATTGTGGCACTGTGAATGTCTGTCAAGTCGCCAGAGCGAAGTATGTGGAAACACTTAATTCGATATGAATGGTATAGATAGCTTTCATTGGTCGGTAATACAAGTGATGTAGTTAGTGTTGCGGCTAGGAATAGGGTCAAGTCCTTGGCTGCCTGGAAAACAATGCTAGTAAAAAAAAAATTTTTTTTCTGTAAATAAGTTTCTATTTTGTAAACGTTCTCATGACACATACCATGGTGAGAATGTATCCATCGATAATGCAAGTTCTTTACCCTGGTCTTACTCTGGTGTAGGTAGCAACCAGAAATACTAATACTATTAGTGGTTTTAATTTGACAATCTAGACTGGAGCTCTTGGACGATATTAGTGTGCCTGTTGACTGAACGAATAGACCTAATACTTACGATGCATTACGATTTGGTGATATAGAAGAATAAAAGAAAAAACACAACATGCTGTATGCCATCTTTTGTTTACAATAACATGTACATAACGACATAACAAAATGTATCTCAGTTCACCTGAAGTTGTCTCTTCCTCACTAATTGTATTCAACTGTGGAGGCTTAGCTACAGCTGCTGTGTCTTGGTCGGTAGTTATTATAAACCATGGAGAACTTGTAGGAGCAAAGAGTGTACTGGTTGTCTGTTGTGAATTAGCTGTTATTGATTTTGGAGGAGTTGTTGCGATATGAATGTGAGAATAGAGGTAGATGGAAAGGTAAGTTTGTACTTACCATTCACCACAAATCAACTCTCGAATCGGTCCGATTCGAAACTAAACCTTTCCACCGATTTTCATGTTAGAGTTACAGCTAACTGCTATTTATATGTAAGCCATTGATAATGTGCATACTCTACCTCGTTCATCTTACGAACGTTCCATTTTCCACATGTCTTTTATCTCATATCGCGACATTTGTTGAAAACACAGTTCTGACAATTTAGGTAAAACATTCTTAGGATCATCTTTGCTGGGCAAGGGTCGTCCATCCACTTCGTTCCATATCGACCCTTGGCATTTGTAGGTAGCCCAACAGAGTCTTGAACACGTGTCCTCTTGCGGATGAAAGAGTTACTGCTCGTAGCAAGCGAAATCAATTGTCCGATGAGACAACTTGTTAGGTGACCTGACAGGTATCCAATATGCCGAGTTTCTCGAAATAAAAAAACTTTTGTGTGAAAGTTTAAATTGGATGACCTTACTTACGACATGTTTCGTTGACAACGGAGGACTCTGTGAGTTTTCCCAACTGTTTTCCAAGGTGAATGTAACGAGCAATTTGATTGGATCAATTTCCTTCGGCTGCATCGAATGAGATAGCGGAGCGGTATATACTGTTTCGGCTGGTTACCTACGCCTAGAGTCAATGTGGAACGAAATGGATCGATTACCCTTGCCTAGCGAAGATATCTTATGATCGGAGTAATATTGTTTCGTGCTGATATATACTGATGGAAAAAATTGATAATGCAACTGAACATACTAATAGGACATGCGCACCTGCTGACACCAGATGTACCATATATATTCATGTTTGTTTACGCGATTGCCGATATTTTAAACGTTTACAGACAGTAAACTAAACTAAGCCTTTTACAAGCCTTAGGTACAAGTCGCAGAGATCCCAGAGAAAACTACAGGCGGCTATAAATATATTTTTTTTAGCAATTATCGTAGAAAATGTAGCACTTGTCCTTTGTCGCAAACCTTGTGCATAAATTTGGAACGAGTTGAGAAATAAAGTTAGGACGCTTTTAAGTATCCATTGAAGGAAATTGTTTCGGTTGTCAGATTGGCCGAGTGGTCTAAGGCGCCAGACTCAAGGTTTACATAACCCATTTAGAGTGATCTGGTCCACGAATGTGGGCGTGGGTTCCAACCCCACATCTGACATAATATTTTTCTTCAGTATTTCATTATCATTATTTTTTTTATTTTCCATCTTTTTTTGGTGTTTGTTTTAAATTATTGTTAATTTTATGATCCACGTCAGTTTTTTTATTTATTGATTTACCAAATTTTGTTTTAATATTAGATTTATATCTCCTGCTATTTCTTTTTCATTATCTATTAGTTTTATGGTCCGCGTAAATCTTATTTGATTGACTTTCCAGGAGAATTTTTTCTTAATATTACATTTTTACATCGCCTGGTCCTTCATTCATTGCTCATCATCCATCCTCAATTATTAGTTACAATTTCTTCTAAAAAAACCGCTTAACCAATCTGTACATGATATTTTGGGAGTAAAAATTCAAGGCCTTTCAATTTTCTTTTTTTCAAAATAATGAAAATCCGTCATCCAATACGACCGTAGTTTCTCAAAATAGAAAAATATTGAAACAATTACTTCTCAAAAGCCTCTTTACAGAATTTGACCAATGTAGAGTGAAAGCATCTTAGCACAACGGTCTTACATTTTTTTTCAAATAATGCCAATCCGCAATTAAATATGGCCACCGTTAGTACAAATATACAAAAGTTTCAATTAATCCTTTTAAAAAACCGCTCAGTAGGATTGGACGAAATTTGACAGAAATCATCACAGCATGGACGCCTTTTAAACTTATATAAAGTTTGACAATCCAACATCAAAAATGGTTGCCGTTACTAAAAATAAAAAATGTTTTTAAACGACTTCTTCTTAAACACAGCCCGACAGAATTTGACCAAATTTAAAAGAAAGTATAGTGACATGAGCGCATTTACATTTTTTCAATATAAATGATGCCTATTCGCTATTAAATATGCTAATATCTACTAAATATAAATTTAAAACAAAAAAAACTTGAAACATATTTTTCTCTAAAATCACTCTCAACAAAATCTCACAAAATTTGAAAGAAACCACCATTGCATAAAAAGCTTTTAATTTTTGTAGAAATTAAGTCGATCTGCCATCAAATGCAGCTGCCAATACTAAATTGGAGAGGACATTTTTTTATACGGTTTCTTTTAAAAAGTTCTAAAATATAATTTGACCAACTTTGATTGTAAACATTCTGGTACCAAGGGCTTTCAATATTTTTCAAAATAATACCCATCAGGCATCAAATTTGGCCGCCGGTTTTAAAAACAGAATGAAAAAAAAAAAGAACTTTAGCTTTAAATCCACTGAACATAATTTGTCCAATTTGAAACAATGCAACCTAACATAAAGAGTTTTCAAATTTATGTAAATGATGCATATCCACCTTCAAATATGACTGCCATTAATAAATAAATTATAGAGACCTTTAAATGACTTCTTTTCAAAAAGGCTGAACAGAATGTGACAAAATTGTGTTGAAAGCATAGTGGCATAAAGGGCTTTCAACTTTGTTCAAGTGATGCTGATCACCATTCCAATATGGCTGCCATTACAAAAAACAGAAAGCATTCTGGTATATAGGCCTTTCAATATTGGACAAATCATGCTGATATGCCATGAACTATGGATGAAGATAAAAAAAAGTAGCAGTCCTTGAAAGAAATATTTTCAACAGCACCGGAGCAAATTTCTACAGAAAGCATCCCACTGACCCGGTTTACTGTCAAACTGCTCTTCCATTTGTTTACCAGGAAGAGAAAACTCACTTTTTTAATATATTTTTTTACCTTTTTATTTTTATTATTATTAGTCTTTCTATCGACATCATTTTTCTTTTTTTTTAGTTGATTTTGCATGATTTGTTTTGTAAATATTAGTTTTACATTTCTATTTGACTTTATTCACTATTCGTTTTTTGATCCATGTCAGTCTTTTTATTGATTTTGCTGGCTTCAATTTTTAATATTGCCCTTTTATTTTATTTTTTGTAGTTTTCATTTTATTAATTACTAGTTGATGATCCATACCAGTCTGTTTTTATTGCTTTCCTCTTTTTTAAATATTACATTTATATTTATTGATTTAATATTAGTTCTATGATCCATATGAGTCTTTTTTATTTTTTATCTTCTAGGATTCATGTTTACGAAAGGTTAGAAAATAATAACATTTCTAAGGAACAATAGGTCCAATTAGATTGATTTATCATGTTGACAGTAACACAAAATTTAGAGCTGGTATCTCGAAATTTCGAGGTAGCGTTTCGAACTTTCGAATTAGTTTCACGGCGGTAATGTTATTGCGTACTTCCCCCATCCCTCCCCCGCCCCCCACAACAAAAAAAAAAAAAAAAAGAAAGAATACGAAAAAAAAAAAAAAAAAAAAAAAAAGAAAAGAGAAGAGGTCATTGAATTTTAGTGGAACTGCT
Organism: Margaritifera margaritifera; assembly: GCA_029931535.1. Lineage (NCBI taxonomy): Eukaryota > Metazoa > Mollusca > Bivalvia > Unionida > Margaritiferidae > Margaritifera > Margaritifera margaritifera. Next base: position 2,716,773 of record JAQPZY010001465.1, read on the forward strand.
TTAGAAAAATGTTGTATCTTGGTTTGGCAAAATACTCTTTCATAATTGGAGTTCTTTAAATCTCGATACACTGTTAACTAAGGAAGCGTACCGTGAAAACTACAGGGATTTGGGGCTTGGACAGAGCTAAGAACCGTGCTCTATATTCAAATATATGGAAGTTATAGCATGTTTTTGTTTTTTAGGCCAGTCTTTGGTATTTTTTGAAAGTATTATACATTTTTACAATGTGCCAAGAACCCTCTAGCAATTGCATTGACTACATTTGTTGAAAATAGCCCAAATTAATTACTATGTATCAAGTAACCCACAGACACTGACCCTGACTACATGCAGTTCCTTCCTGACCCGCATCCCCCCTCCCCGCTTCTATTAGGTCATGGAGAGAGAGAGAGAGGTAATACCATTTAGAGAAATGAAGATATATACTGAAACAATAAATTTCATTTTCTCAAGTCTACATTCCTAAATTAAAATCTGTAAAATGAAAAGAAAAATACTATTTTATAGGTATCAATTTTATTTGCGCAATTAAATATCCAATTTTTAAGAAACAACAAGCAGATCACTAACAACGCAAATTCAAAAATTTCTCAACGAATCATCTCGTTTTTTTAGAGTAAATTTAATGAAATCAAAGAATCCTATCTTGGATATACGTCCCTGTATACAAACGGTTCGAAAGACGAAAACAAAGTTTGAGCTGCCACTGCAACTCACTGTGGCATCATTTTTACCGCAGAAATTACAGCCATACTCAAATCATTTTACTCAAAACTCTCAATAAACTAATTTTGTCATTTTGTCATTTTTTTTTCATATTCCCTTTCCACACTGAAAGGCTTGCAAAACTTGAAATGTTAATATCCAAGATCTTACAGAAATATTATTTGCTCATACGATCGGGAAATAATATTCTGTACTGTTGGCTGTCAAGTCACATCTTTTAGTAAAGGTAACGAAATGGCACATAACACAGCCCAAACTGCCATGCAGTTACCCGTTTCCGAATGGAAGATTCCATATACATACTTCAAATATTATGTAAATCAGCAAGTTCTTCATACTTGGCAAAATATTTGAAATGAAAACTCCACAAACAAGCTTCAGAACATCAAACCGATCATTATAGAATGGCCTCTCTCATGCAGAACAAATCGCCGAGATGTCGTGGTATTGTGCCGATCACGTATCGGACACATATATCTAATTCATGCGTACCTTGTGAAGGGTGAACATTGATCAGAGTGTGTACCCTGACAGCGTCCATTGACAGTGGTACACATTCTTGTCCAGTGTGTCGACTTCCATCCTGTGAGACAAAGAATTATTTTGACGTGAACTCAGTGAAGAAACTTTATGATGTACCACCAGAAAAATCTTGAACCTTTTGAGGGAATGGGGTTTATATACCAAATGTTGACTCCATGTTTTTAGGATTTTACATGTTTTACTTTTATCTTTTATTTTATATACATTTTATAGAACTTTAACATATTTACTTTTTTACTTTTATCGCTTAGTACTTTTTTACTTTTATCGCTTAGTACCCCTCTTTACTTACATTTGTATTTAATACCTGCATCCAGGTTTCTTGCTTAGCGGTATATTGCCATTTTAATTTGCCATGATGGGATATTAAGATAAAGTATTTTAAAAATTATAGAATCTTGATTTTCGTTTTATCATTTCAAAAGGTATTAAAATACCCAGATCATCTACTAAATCATTTAGAATTTAAATACCGGCTTCAGTCCAGGATTTGTATTAATAAACCGGTCGGAGGGGGTGGGGTGGGGGTGGGGTGGGGGCAAAGTTTAAATACTCTGGAGTATTCATTTGGACATTGCCTTTCCTCATTCCAGTAATATACTACTCAGATGATATCCCTCCGAAAACTGTTTTTAATGAGCTTACCAATATCTTCTAATTTCCTTCTCTCTAAATTCCAAATATCCGTTTTATTTCTGAATAAAGTTGTATTTACAAAATTTTGCCACGATCCCATTTTCAGTTCTGAACAATCTTTTAATCCATCTTATCTTAATGTTCCTAATGAATGAATAAATGTGAACCATATTGAGTCCTCTCTCATTCTCAGGACGTACAAGGATATCACGTTTAATTTTATCTACGTTACAGACCCATACAAATTGAAATAAAGTACGACTAAGTTCGGTTTCAACTTCTGCTGTTGGGTCTGGAAGTGCTGAAAAAATATGTATGAATATGGACAGAACAAGAGCGTTTACAACAATTACCTTGCCAAGTACATAAAGATGTTTTTGACTCCAACTACGAAGATTCTTTTCGCAACCGTTAATTTCTTCCTATAATTAGTTTCCACCATTTGTTGTTAATCTAAAGAAAAATCAAAGAGTATAAAGCTAGAATAAAATCAATTTAGGTTCATATCGGGACATATTTTTTCGCTGGAAAATTGTTGTTTCCAATCTAAATAGCCTTTATTTTTGTTACGTTACATTAAGTCCTGAATAAAAAGAAGAAAAAAGAAACCTTGCAAGATATTCATGGTGGTTTTGAGAGAACGTTGAGATCCATCAAGAAGAATACAAACGTTATCGGCATACTGATCCAATTTATACTCACTAACATCAAAGGTCAGTCCCGTATATCCACATTTTGCTTTCAATTTATCACTAAAATCTCAACGCCAATGATAAACAAATAAAGCGCAAGGGGATTTCCTTGACGGCAGCCTCTTCAAGTGTAAAGAATGTTGACATATGTCCATTATTTATAACACAACTTTTATTACAAAACAGTTTAAACCACTTACAAACAGAAGCTCCAAAGTTTAAAGATTGTAAAGCTTCTTTTCCACAAAGCTCCAGTTAATTGAATAAAAGGCCTTTTCAAAGTCTATTAGCAGTGATAAACCATATATATTTTCGTTCTCTGTTTGATTCTTGATATCGTATAATAGTCTGGAAATTTCTCTAATGATTCTACCGTTTATAAATCCTCTTTTCTTATCCTAGCTGTAATAGCTCCTGAAAGCAGTCTTACAGTCAACATTTACAATAGACAATGGTCTCCAATTTCTAATATATCCTTTGTCTTTTGCTTCCTTTGGTAAACAGGTGATGACTCTTTGAATCTGAAAATATGAAAGTTTTCCAGCAGTATATCCATAATTTATTGATCTGCATAGAAATCCCCCAAGATCTTTCCCAAAACAATGTATAAAACTGTGCAACGAATCGATATGAGCCTGACATTTTCCATCCGTTTGTAAGACTTACCTTTTTCGTTAATTGTAAGTAGACCCTCGCATGATCTGTCTTTTTTTTTATTGATTTGGCAGATTTTTTAAAATATTGAATTTCATTTTCTTTTATGTTTTTCTTTCTTTTTATATTCATTTTCTAGTAGTTTTATGCTCCATATCTTCGATTTTCTTATTGACTTTCCAGGGAAATATTTTTTTATTTTTAGTACTACATTTTGTTTCCCCACTCATTTGGTTCTTCGTCCCTCGTGCGTCTTCCTTCTTCCGTTCACAGAGCAGTCTGGTATCAAGGACGTTCAAATTCATTTAAAATGAAGCCGATCTGTCATCCAGTATGGCCGGCGTCATTCAAAATATACATGCATTTAAACCTTTTCTTCTCAAAAAGCGCTAAACAGAAGTTGACCAATTTAAAACAAAGCATAATGGAATAAAGTTCTTTTAACTTTGTGCAAAGCATGCCGATCCGCCAGCAAATACTGCTGCCGTTGCTAATAATATAACAACTTTTAAATGACTCCTTGTCATAAACCCTCAACAAAATTTGACCAAATATGAGACAATTATCCTAGCATAAATGCCTTTTAGGTAGATACCAAAGACTCCAAATTCATTTTCAAATATTGCCACTGTTAATAAGAATAGAAATTCACCCTTAAAGAACTTGTGCTAAAAAAACCCACTGAACATAATTTGACCAAATTTGAAGAAATCATCCTGAGATGGAAAACCTTTCAACATTTGTTTACAAATTATGCCAATTCGACATTAAATATGTCCGCCGTTACTAAGAATATAATTCTTTATTAAAACTCCTCCCCTAAATTACTCAACACATTTCCAAAAATGTGACAGAAAACATTCTTGCACAAAGGGCTTTCAAATGTTTAGAAATGATGCCAAGATAACCGCAAATATGGCAGACATTACTAAAACATTTTGGTACGAAGAGGTTTAGATTCTGTTTTTTTTTAAAAAAAAAATATTTTATTATATATGGCCACCATTGCTAGGACAAAAAAAAACCAAACAAACAAACAACATTAAAGCATCTTCAGCTCTAAAATAACTGAAACAGAAGTCGACCAAATTTGATAGAAAGCATCCCGACATGAAGGGCCTTCAGATCATACAAATGATGCCGATCCGCCGTTAAACAACTTCCTTTCAAAACGCGCTAGATAGAATATGACAAAATGTTATTGAAAGCATCCTGACACAGAAAAAACTTTGAAATTTGTACAAGTGATGTCAATGGTAAGCAAATTTATCTGAAAAAGCTGTACCACAGAATTTAACCAAATTTGACAGAAAATATCTCGGCATTAAGGTCTTTCAATATTTTACAAATGATGCTGATGTGCCATCAAATATGGATCAAGACACAAAACGAGAAAACCTTGAAAGAATTGTTTTCAAGAGCATTGTAAGATATTACATTGATTACTTTTAAAAAGAAATAATTCAAAGGTTGTTGTTGTTTTTTTCGTTTTTTTTTTCTTCTTCTATTTTTATTAACAGTGACCATATTTTCCTGAGGATTATGTTTTTAAAGGAACTCATTTATCAACATAAATTACACAGTAGTCATGTGATGAATAGTGATATGAATCAAAAAGATGAAATGAATGGGAACCCTATACTTTGGATGTACACCCTCTGACCGAAGATTAAGCATTCGTTTGCAAAGGAAAAGAAGAAAAGAGGGCAAACATTATTGCCAAAGTGACTGCCAGAAAAGGATTTAAGATTTGGAATATACAAACAGGCATAGTTTCAGGATTCTGAAGTAACATCAAAACATGAGTTGATACTTGGCCATTCCCATCAACTGTTTTGTGAAAATATAACTTAAACCGGACTTTCCTGTTTCGATCATTAAAGGTACTAGTTTAATTGCGGTGTGAAAAAAAAAACAACTAAGCGTATGAACACTACAACGTTATATAATAGAAAGTAAGCACCTCATAAAATAAAGTTTGCATAGAAAAAAAATATAATGAATAAATGTCTAAAATGGGTTATGAACATGGTTCGTATACTTCTTAATATTGGTTGTCACCGATTCTGCCTCTCTACCAAACAATTACAGCTAGTACAAGATCTCAATTTAACTTCTGTATAGGTATTTGTACTTATGCTGGGAAACTCATATTTTCTGTATTTCAAAAATTATTTATCTGGCATAGCATTTCAAATTAAATCTTTGTCTATTTTGTGACTAAATGATACTGCTACATTAAAACATAAGTCAATCGCATTCGGAGAATATGTTATTATTTATAAAGTCGCTTTGACTAAAACTCGCTGTATTCTGTAAACCGGAATAGGCTCTTTCTGAATAGATAAGCAAAACCTTACAAAGAAAAGAACGTATTAAATAGCACTTTGTTAAATTTGTGTAATCCTGTAAATTAAATTATCATGCAACAACATAAAATCGACATTAAGGTTGCGTATGTTAAGTATTAATGATAACTAGTCCTTTTTAAGATTATTTGCCATTTCCCTTTGAAGTATTGTTTTACTCAATCATTGCTACTCTTAATAAGTAGATGGTACCATTCAGTGTTAATTATATTTTATTAGCATGTTTTGCTTCTATATCACATGGTTGCTATTCATATGCCAGTCATAGCTATATGTTAGAAAACAAACATATGCATCAGATCAAGCCTGTGACATATTTCATTTTCATATTAGTATTCAAATCTAAAATAGATTTGGGAAATATTTTTTGTAATAATTTATCTCGTACAGTTTCTATAACGAGATTGTAATTTATGAATTGGGACATATGCTAATAAGTAAAAACAATACTGAGATTAGCCTTTGATTTCAATAATTAGGGTTGTGTATTAATAATAAAGTATTTGCAATTTTGCTGCCTGTGCAATTTAAATCCATTTGAATTTCTTTTATCTTTTCTTACAGGTTTTTATTTGGTTTATCTCCATTATACCAGTCAACCTGGTGCATTTTGCTATCTATATGATCTGTACAGTTTTTATAAAAACTCGTTGTGATTATTATGTTGAAAATTATGATACAGGGTCTATGTACATTGTGAAAAATAAGAAGATTAGTTCTTCATTTTCATATTTAATGTTGTGTATTCATTCTATAGTGTTAATAATTTTGGTGCGGTCTCTTTTATTTTATGGCTTTAGCGGAAGGTGGAACAAACGTGTTGCTTTTAGACATACGTGTTGCTTTTATTGTCAGCAGTGTGTTTATAAATATTTTATAAGTACATCAGATGTAAACATACATTATATTTGAAAAGATAAGATATTATCAAAGAAGGATGCAATAATATGTATATAGTTGTGATTTGCCTGTGATTTTGATATATTGGCATTAAAATCCGTATAGAACATATGTGTGAATCTAAATGAGTGTATGTGCGTGTAATTTAAAACATATGTGTGCATCTAAATGAGTGTATGTGCGTAATTTAGAACATATGTGTGCATCTAAATGAGTGTATGTGCGTGTGTGTAATTTAGAACATATGTGTGCATCTAAATGAGTGTATGTGCGTGTGTGTAATTTAGAACATATGTGTGCATCTAAATGAGTGTATGTGCGTGTGTGTAATTTCTAGATTTATTTTTGATAATTTTGTATCATATACTCAGGGGATTTATGTTTCTTTACATTTAAATCAAAGTTAAGAATGTTTGTATAATTTTGTGGGCGTGCTTTTTAAAAAGTAATTTTAAAGTTACATTTTACTTTTTCTGATCATATACTAAAGGTATCATAATATGTATATAATGTTGTTTGATTTCATTCTTTACATTAAAATCAAAATTAAGGATGTGTGTGTATATAAATGCGCTTTTTATGTTGTTGTTATTATTGTTGTGGTTTGTTGTTGTGTTTTTTTTTTTTGTTTTTTTTTTTTTGGGGGGGGGTTTGTTTGTTTACAGTAGACCGGTTTTAAAGTTACATTTCACTTTTCCGATCATATGCTGAGAGTATATATATCTACAGACACACACACATATATATACATATATAGTTACGACTCTAGGTCTTCAAAAAATGTAACAGAAAGAAAGTGAAACCAACAATGTAATTTATATCAACAAGCAATTTATTTTCCTATAATACAATGTGAAATTCAAAAGATACTTACAATATTGTGAATCAAATTCCAAATAGTCCTAAATGTCCGAATCACAAGTCCAAAAATATAGAATGTTCCGAATGAGTTCCAATAGTCTTGAATGTCATGATATAGCACAATAATACAATCCAGAATGTCTTTGAATGAGTTCTCTAAAGTCCAAAGCAATGTATTAATTCAAAAGTCAATGAGCACTTTAGTAATTCTAATGAATATATATTAATAAAAAATTATATCTGATTTCAACAGCACAGTGCAAAATCTGATCACAAATGGATTCCCATAGACTGATCTTAACCAGGAATGATTTTTTTTATATCAAATCCCTATTTATACACATTTGCTCTTGACTTATATCAACAGGATGTGAAGCAATAAAATGTAAAAAAAAAAACCAATCTGTCAAGAAGACCGTCCTTGAACTCAAATGCTAGTCAACATTCTGTTTACTAGTGACCAGAATCTAAAGTAATACTTACATCATGGACAAAATTTAAATACACATTATAGATTAAATATATATATATATATATATATATATATATATATATATATATATATATATATATATATGTATGTATGCATATATATGTATATATATATAATTTTGATCGCGGTTTGTTGTTTTCTTATATTGAAATCAAATTTGAGTGCATGTGTGTGCGAGTGTGTGTGTTGGTTTCTAAGTAGATTTGTTTTAAAGGTACATTTTTCTTTTCTGATCATATACTCAGTGTGTAATAATTAGTATATAATCTTGATTGATTTGTTTTTTTTCTTTACCTTCAAATCAAATTAGGGGTCGTGAATAAGTGCGTGTGTGTATTTGTGTGTGTGCGCGTTGTTTAAGTAGATTGTTTTTAAAGCTACATTTGATTTTCTGATCATATACTCTAAGAATGGTGCAATAACATATTTATTTTGACTGTGATTTGTTTTAGTTGAGATTCTATATGTGAAAGTATGATAATGTTAATAGCATGAACCTTATATTTTTATGAGGATTCGTATGTCTGATGTTTCCAATTGCTTCAGCTCTCAATAACAAATCATACTTATCTCTCCAAGTGATTTTGTTGTTTTTATGCATATTGTATGTAAAATACAATTTCATAAAAAAAAATATACAAGCACTTATGTTTATTTATTCACTAGAGGCAAGACAAGCTGGGCAACCCAGTAACCACTTATTGTGAGCAATTGCTTGACAAACCAAGTGCAAAACAATGATAATCACATACCCAATCATCCTTTGTTTAGGGAGAAAGCAACTCTCTCAATACTGTCCTTCTCTCCTCCCTCGTAAACACAACATCATTGCTGTTGTCTTACTTTCCTTTTTGTTTCCTGTTCTTCTTCTTCTTGATCTTGTCCTTTTCTGTTTCTCTTTCATCTTCTTCCTCCATTTTTTTTATTTTTTGTTTTCGATAAAAGCTTGTTTGTTCATCAGCAAATTTGCTTGTTTTCTCAGTTGTACCAATTACTTTGTTTTGTGAACCTATCAGTTGATTATGTGATTTGATGAGTCTTTGCAGCTTGATAAAGCGTAGTAACAGGGCTTCATACGGCTCTCTGTTTTTCATCTCTTTCTTGTAGTGAATAAATGTCAGTTCTGAATACTGCAAGGAATACCAACCTAAACATGCATGCTAGAACTTTTGATGGGATGTGTGCGAGATAACAGGGTAAAAATGTAAATGATGATGCAGCAGGATGTCGTCTTGTTTCTATAATCTTTAAATTTATTAACAAGCCTAAACAAATATGCTGAAGCTCTTATTAATCCGACTATGTGGATTGAGATTTTTTTCTAGTTTTTTTCAGTGGGTGTAACCCATTTTTGAGCACATGATAGGCTATACAGGGAGTCCAGTATATCTGGTGGAGGAAGGACCCGGGTAGACCCCGGGAAGAATCACCGACCCACAGAAAGCTAATGGCAAGCTTTCTCACATACACACGTTGGTCGAGCCGAGATTCGAACTCACACGGACAGAGGTGAGATGTCAGTGATCTGTAAAGGTGAGCGCCTTAGACCACTTGGCCACCCGTGACTCCAATGTGGATTGAGAGGGATGGGTAAGTAATGGTATGGTATACTAGGGTTGATGACGACAAAGGATGTCATATTGTTCATGAGTTTTGCATTTGAAAATCACAAAGTAGAACAATGAAGTAAAAGGTAGGATGTGATATTGATTTTGAACTACACCTTAATTAGTCATATTAAGATCAAATGGAAAATATAATTCACTCATATAACTTTGTCAGAAATAACTATTCTACTACAACAAAACAAAAGCAATCTTCATCCGTCCAGTACCTTTTTCAAAATGTATTATGACTGAAGGTATTGGGAAATTGTTTGAATTAGGTTGCATGCCTTTGTTCAGGGATATCAAAATTATATGCCCGTTGGGTGGATTACATCTGACCTATTATGTACACACCTTTTATGCAAACATTAGATACGAGGGTTCATAAATTGATTAGAACTTGTAAAGAATATCACCCAGTTATCTCTCTCTATGCCCTAAATTTGTATCTCCTGCACATAATTTAGACCGCTCTGCCACAGTGTCCACATTCACGCCTTAAAAAAGTCAATGTATCTGATTTACCAAATTAGCTCACACTGTGCTCTCAGGCCTGCCCGGGGGGGGGGGGGGGGGGGCATTTGCCCAGGGGCCCGGCGATTTCTAGGGGTCAGCCGTCAACTCAGTTTTAAAAATTAAACTAATCTGTGCTGTAAATATTTATTTTTGTTCCTTGCAAGAGTCTAAGTTATGGTATATTACTACAGGTTTATATGCAAAACTGTACACAGGTTTTTATATAAAAAAAATTAAACTAGTTTTGGGGCCCATGACTGCTCTGCCCAGGGGCCCGGAATTTCTGTCGGCGGGCCTGTGTGCTCTATATAATTATGTCCTCACATGTGTGTAACCTTAAATGAACTAGTGATGTCATCACACTGACATCGAGTGACCTCTGTGATATGCTGATAATCTAGAAAATATGGCGCTGACATAAACCACACCCCTCATATGTAGACGCCACTGGCGGAATGCAGTCTGATAATAATCCATCAATATGGCAGAAGCGAATTGGTATATAATCCCCCGTAATCCCCAAAGATGGCGTCGGAGAACATTTATACTTTTCATTGGGGCTTTATAATATGCCCTGTGTACATGTTGTAAGTACCCTCGCTACATGTATTAAGTACAGTAGCTACACCTTTGTAGGTTACTACTGACTAACCAGAGGCACACGGAAAAGAAGGTTTGGTTTCGTAGGGCTTAACGCCATTTTTCGGCACATGACATGGCCGCCAGTATATTTGGTGGAGGAAGAACCCGGTAATATTTTTCGAGATATTTAAGTTTCATCAATTTCACGGGCGATAAGTTTGGTCTCATTATTAATCATGAGTTCTGATGATGTCATAGAAGCGATAAAGGTATTATTGTAAAAAAAACATTTGAGTGATCTCTTTTAATAAAACATTTTTTTTTTTTGCGAGGGGGGCGGGCAGGGGGTGCAGAGGGGCAATTTTGAAGTAAAAAGATGTGGATGATATTGCTATACATTCAGATGTTTTTTTGTATAATTTTAGCAGCAGCCAAACTTGAAATTTCAATGGTTTAAAGAAAATTGTAATTTCCTAAAATTTCAACATTATATCTGCCGAACCCTATTCGTATGTCATTAGACACATTTGAATTGTTGTACTAAAAAAGAATATATTGAAGCTGGAGATTTTTCTCCTTCATTTCTCCTGAAAACTCAAATTTAAACTTTTTAAACTAGATTTAAACATGTATTTGTGCCAGTAATATAAATAAGATTTATTGCTTCTCATTTACAAAAGTGTTTATCTGAAGATGAATGTTAATTTAAATGTAAATAAAAGAAACAGAAACGGTCTAAAATTCCTTAAAAGAAAATTTAAATTAGTATTTCTCATCTGCGATGTCATCAAAATCAGCAAAAGATAATACGTTATTAATGAGTTATCTCCTATGAAAAATCTGTAAATGGTCATAAGTTTAGAACTACTTGACAGATTTTCATCAAATTGTCACAGCTGGCAATGTTAAGACGTCCTCTTTATATTTGTAATGTTTATTTCTAAACTTCAGCGTCACTTTAAAGCATTTATAGAAAATCTCAATTTCTTGCAGCAGGCACCATTGATTTATCTTTAACCTTATTCCTATGTTCTCACTACTCGTAAGTCAAACAGCTGATGAAATTTACACTGAATACATAATTTATGTTGATTATCTAAAGTAATTATCAAAATTAAAAAGTCATTAAAGGTAATTTAAATTTGTAAAATACAACTTGGTTTGCACGTTTGTTTTGATGACACTTGTCAGTCTCGCTCGAATTGTTGGCCTCCGGGATGGGAGCAAGAGAATAATATCTAGGTATTAAAATATAGTTATCCTCAGACCCTTTTTATTTTTTTATTTTTTTTATTCGATTTTAAAGACTTTCTCTCAGACTAAGACTATTAATGTCCAATAAACAGAACTAAGTGGGTAGTTGGGCAATAATAGTCCATCATTGTCTTAGAATACATGCATGAGGCATACAACCAGAACCAGAACTCGTTTTCGGCCAGCGAGGTAATGCGATAACCCGCGTTACCTTTGATTATCGGCGATTCTAAATCTACACAAGTGTGAATCTTTTGCTGTTAAATGCTGTGAAACTATTGCTCATTTTTTTGTGATTATTTCCGTATCATTTTCCCAATTCGCCTTGGCAAATCATAGATAGTTCTTTCTAACCGCACAACCATTTCCTGTTTAAAAGGAAATTTGTTCGATTGTCGTTTGTGATTACGAGGGTGTTATTAAATGCCATTTTTAAATACAAAACACTCAGGAAATGGATTTAAGTAGTGAAATAAATTATTTGAATGTACTATAATCCAAAACGATCTAAAAGTAATTTTTACATTCAGTTTTGAAAAGTGGTAACGAGAAGCTCCCAATATGCGCAAAAAAAAAAAAAAAAATTGGCAGATAAACTATTAAACAATTCTACTTTAGACAACTATTAAATGCTTTAAAGAATTAGCATTTTTGTTAAATAAATGCCACTTCAATGGATTAGCAACCATTGCAAACAACAATACAGATATAGCTTTCTTTCACCTAACATGTACACCGATTTAATTCCTGGTCTTATATCAAGTGCCAATCCCATAGTATGATTCCGAAATGATGATGTAAAGTCAAAAGACTTCTTATCAGGTAATAGTCATACAAATGTTCCAAGTTCACGCATCATTTTTGAAACTTTTTTCGTCTTTTGTTTTTAAATAGCTTGGAGACTATCTTTATCATGAGATGCATATTTTAATTTTCAGCTGTGAGGAAAGATGTCTATTTCTAGATTGTGAGACTCAGTCTTATTACGATTGTTGTATATACTCCTTCTAAAACATCTTCCTAACATAAGATAATATGAAATACATTTACAGGTACATGTAGATATTATATCTCATTTTCCTTTTTGTCGTAAATAAAGAAAAATGACTCATGAATGGACGAAATTTTGTCATGTAGCATTTATTTTTCCATCCTCCCCACTCCGATATGTCTGACAATTATACGATTTAGTTGAAAAAAAATCTTAATGTAATTTCATTCAAGGTATTATTGACTCAAGTTATATAAAAATAACAAGGAATTTTTAAATCAACTTTCCATCGTCAAATTGTTTCTGCCACGGTGCTGATCCTAAAATCTATTTTTGAAAACGATTGCATTTCGATGGAGTCTAAACCATTGTATATATTGCTGGTAGATCTTTGGAGTCAAATGATCGTATGTGTATCTAGTCAAATTAAAGTATATCGCTGCTGTTAAATGATCATATATGATCTCGAATGAAATACTCTTGTATCGAGAAAGGATTGAAAGTTGTTTTGTTTTTTCAATAAAAAGATTATTACACTATTTTCCACCAGCAAGACACTCTTTTTCTAAGTAGCGATGAAACTTCGCAATAAATACACAACAAAATAGTTTTTCAATATAGCTGTGCGTGTTTTAGCCGACAACAATAACTGGAACATGTGATGACTGTGTTGGCGTTGGCTTGTGGACAGTCTTAAGGATTTCGGGCAACACTTCCGTCCACAGAAAAATTCTAGACGGCGCAATGTTTCTTTTAACCGGTGACGTCATATTTGTCGAAAGATCCAGATACACGTGATTCTCGCCATATTTAGGCCATGAAACCGGAAGTAAGTTATTTAATTCGACGGGTGAGTTGGGATTGCCACTCTTGGCAAAATTAGTCCATAAGCTCATAATCAGCTTTGACAGTCTTATATCCTTAGCGGGGACACTTCCGAGGGGTATTTTTATTGATGGTGGAAATCCAAAAACGTACGGTAATTCCACAGCGTGAGCTGCCCCCGGCAACCAGCTGTAGTCTTGATAGTAAAATGGTTTTTCACTGAACTGATACATAAACGTATTGGATTCCGTGGTAAACGCTATATGTGAATTAAGGGTCTTCACGGCTGGAACGAGAAAACCATAATCAGTGAGAAGATCAATGACAGAACTTCTGATCTTATTTGGGTCCTCGGGATCCGACCAATCAGTGTATTCGTGAATAATTGCCTCAGCAAAAACTTTCACGTTTTCCTTCAAGAGATAATCCACTATACCAGGAACAATTGTTTCTGTAAAGAATGCTCTGGGTATACCATCGTTTATACTTCTATTTAGGTAGTAATTCATCTCATTTATAAATCCCACGAGAAATACAGATCCGTCATGGCTATTAACACCGGATATAAAGTCCAGGGTAGAAAAGAATTCCAGCACTTTTGCAGATAAGTACGTTTCATTTCGAAAAATGTTGTACGGATACTCTTGCAAAAATTCTCCATCAACTCGTGGGCGAAAATCAAACATTGGTAGGTTAAATTCATTCTTACGTAGCCCAGAGACAAGTTCATTAAAAGTTTTCGAACGCAAACATCGGACTGTGCTGGATTGTTCTGGAAAAGCACATCCGACGGCTTTCGCGAAGCCCTGGAAATTGTGTTGAGACTCATCGATGCCCACGCGGATACTGTCGGCAGACCCACTCTCCGCAATGCCACGCCTCACAAGCCCAGAGTTTCCCGGGTATAATGCCTGATACGACACACTGACTCCTCCCGCCGATTCCCCGAACATCGTCACTCTCTCCGGGTCGCCACCAAATGCACCTATGTTCTCATGGGCCCATCTAAACGCTGTATGCTGATCCCATAGTCCGTAATTTCCACGTAGTTCATCATCTCCAGTACTAAGAAATCCGAAAACAGTCAGTCTGTAATTCAACGTAACGACGATTACATTATTCATAGCACTAAGCACGCTTCCATCGTAAAAGTCTTGACTTCCAAACACGAATCCACCACCATGAATCCAAATCATAACGGCGAATTTTCTTGAGTTCGGGCTAACTCGGTCTCCAGGAATGTAGATGTTCAGATTTAGGCAATCCTCCGCAACGTTTGATAGATCCATTTCATTACCAGGAATTGTATCTTGCGGACATTGTGGTCCTGGGTAGGTGGCGTTGTACGGAGATGGCAGGGAACTTTTCAAAACTGGTTTACTGAACCGCCGTTGTCCAACTGGGGCCTCGGCATATGGGATACCAATGAACTTGGTAACTTTGTTGCTAGTACCATTAAAGTAAACGTCGTCAACGTATCCAGTTATAGATCCAACAGGTGTGTTGACTTTCACGTACTGGGATTGTGCACTGTGGCACACAAACGCCGACATGAGAAGGAAAGTCAAGTACGTCATGTTGATGAGAGAGCTAGGTAAGGAATAGCACTGTTTAAATTTGAATTTGTCTTATCTTTCGCCCGTGAACAACTACCTTGGATCTAAAGGTATGTAAGTGCAGCCCATGCTTTATCGGTATGATAAAGTATTTCCATCGTCAATAAAATATCGGCATATACGTATATTCAACTTTCATTGCTGAATTTTACAAAAATTCGTTAATACATGTAACAAAATAAAACCAACATCATTCTTCCTTCGAACAAGTATATGTATAACCACGTTTCCCTCTTTACCACAGGGAACTTGTTACTGTTACTGTATGCTGTTTGTATTCTAAATTCGTGAAATTGTTTTACTGTCACAGCTAAGGACTCTATTTTAAATCTGACCCAATGATAAAAAGTGGAGATGTTACAATGACTTCTATTTTGCAGCTCTGTGCATAATTGTATGAATTCATATGTTTATCTGTATTAACAGCGAATAAGACATTGGGTGAGGATTGACTTGTGTTGTGTAATTGTCCATGCCTTAGACACACCCACCCACTTACTATGTTTCTGAGTACGGCTTCATTAATGTTCATTACTGATCTACAGAATTGTCTTCTTCGAAACTCAATATACGTGCCAAGCGAAGAAAGTTATTACATATCAGACTTACTATCTGATAGCAAAGCTTCAAGACTTCAACAAGTTGAAGATAATCTCTCAGATTTTCCACTAGAGTATATGTATTGGAGTGGAACTACAACATCACGGTGCTTAGAGTCACAATAAACTAAAATAGGCCACATAAGAAAGTACAACAAACCAGTTTGCTTGTATGTTTGGACTGGCACGGGCGATTTTACCAGAAAAGTGAGACGAGGTTACGTAGAACTGCGTAATTGAAGTCCTGATCAGATTATCAGTACATACCACCAGATTAGAGTCTTTGTAATTAGGGAAGGTGGAAGAATCAAATTCATTGGGGTACCATATTATTCAATTGTGGAGTGAAATATACTCAAGGGGCCTCCATTCCCAGAGAGTTTCAAGGAAGCTGATGTCAAACTATATACCCTGATTACAGAAATAAACAACAAAATTGTGGCACTCAACAATGAGTTAGGTAGAAATACATTAAAGTTTAACGCAGACCTGCTGAAAACACGACCTAAGAAAAAGTGTTTCGATTGGAACTACTTACAGATAGTATACACGCAAAGAAGTTGAGTCAAAGTTGTTGCGAAAATTACAAATCGAAATTGTGAAAGAGTACTATAGATCAGTTAATAGCTCAAATTGTTAGCAAATTGACCACCATGAGCTGCTTGAATTTAATTTGAATGAAGGTTGTGAATAATCACACTGGGCAGCAGAATGGATAGAAAAGGAAATAGAATTAGGGATCCGGATGTTGAAGATACAACAAGAAACTATACATAATTCTGGCACACCTACTAACGGGTTAAAAAAGAAAATGATGAAATGAGGCGAGTGTTAGCAGCACCAAATTATGGTGCTAGAAAATAGTACTTACAGCAGTTTTCTACCCAGCAGGATCCTTTTGGACACGAATACAGGAATGAACCATTCAACATGATCCCACACTCAGATATTCGCAAGACACTGCATATCCACGAGACACCGGGGAAGGGGGGGGGGGGGCTAATGCGTATACACCAGCATTATCTCCACATACTACACCTCAGATTAAGATGCCAAATTATAATGGTACTGAGCATATTGATGTCTTTCTCACCCCATTTGAAATAATTGCAGATAAGTATCAGTGGTCGGAATGTATCCATATTGTATGGATGTCTGACGGACAGTGCAATAAAGTATTTATGCAGCCCCCCAGAAACGTGAGAGGTAGTTATCGTCTACTAACAGGCCATCTAAGTCAAAGAGTCGGGTACAGAGAACCAGCCTCATTTGTCAGAAGAAAATTGTCCCAAACCAGGCAGCGTCGTTTAGAGTCAAATGCAACCTTTGCAGATGAAATCAGAAGGCTAACAGCTAGAGCCTACCTAGGCGTTCCATCAAAAATGGTGGATGAGATGGCAGTTGAAGCATTTTTAGGAGGGCTTAAAAACAGCAGACTGGTTTAAAAAACCATGAATCAAAATCCGATGACCTTTAATGAAGCTCTTGAACTAATGCCATTTCCAGAGCACAACCATAAGGCCACGGTAGCAAGAGATGGGCGGGACACCACAAGACGTTTATCTTGGGCTGATGCGGAAGAGGCCAGTGAAGATTTGATGGGTTTAAGACATGTTTGCCAATCGACTACACACATCATACTAAATCAGCAAGATCAAAGGTTAATTAAGTTACAGCAAATGATGGGAAAATTGCTGACATCACAAAACACCAGGAAGAGGGCTAGTAAAGATCCACATCTATCTTGGTTTAACTGTGAGGACTTTTTTTCATTTTTCCGGAGACTGCGCACGTCCAAATAGGAAACTGCAACGAGAAAATAGATTATATAGTGGAGTTAGCATCAGTAATAATGATAGTGAGAGTACAAGACCTCGTATTATCAGTGCTGGACGAATGGGTCCTAGACCAGCGCAAGGGAATAGAGATTGAACCTAGTGTAACATCCCAGTACGAGATGTAGAGAACTTGAGTGATAACACTGGCCTGGTCTACAACAGCCGGAGGGTAACTGAGGAAGACGAATCCATTGATGGTAGCTAAATGGGATCACAGGAACAGCAACAGCCTGACCAACAGTTGGATTATGATTCTGAAACTGACAAGCAGATTAAAGTAACTCAGTTAAAGGAGAAAAATGGAGTCCAAGAGGAGTTTTGGTACTTGTGAAAGTGAATGGTCATAAACGTTGGGCTATTGCAGACACTGGTGCAAATGCGACCGTCATTTAAATGGATATTGCATAGAGGGATGGTGTTAAACTAGGAGGCAGAATATGTAAGCGTCTGAATGCAGAAGAAGACGTTGAGATGAAGGCATATGGAGGGGTCACAGCGACATTCCAAATCGCCCACACAACAATACAGTGGCATGTGTATGCTGCACCAATCCGTGACGATATTGTGTTAGGGTTAGATTTCATGAAGTGAGTAGATATGAACGTTTTAACAAGACAATGTGATGTCACAGTTGAATGCAAATTAGTACATGGTCATCGGTGTGTAGTTGAAAGATTTTGCCTTGTGAGCGCTGCTGATGATTTTGTCATACACCCAGGGTCAGAGCAGACAACACACTACACACCAAGTGAGGAAACTGTCCTGGATCCGAGCATCCTCTAAAATGTACTACATGTTGGCGCGCTTTTGGTGACCAATAAAGATACTATCCCAGTTAGAACTGTGAACCTGAATGACAGGTCCATGAACCGGGTTAAAAACACGCATTTGGGCAAGTTGAAGCCTATAGAAGAGGGTTGTGCCTCCAGTTGCGCTGCTACGGTAGATGACAAGCTGCCAGAACACTTACATAGTTTGTGGAAATCAACAAGTCTGTCATTAACAGATCAATAAAAGGAGATTGTGAAAAAGCTTCTTTCAAAATATCAGAGCGTTTTTGTCAGAGACGATATGGATCTGGTGCGTTTCTCAGTGGTGAAACACCACATCAATACGGTGATAGCAGTCCCTATTCGACAACCAGTGAGAAGGACTCCACTTGGATTCCAAAGTGAAGAAGATGCCTACTTGGAAAAAATGCTTGAAACTGGAGTGGTGGTATCCTGTAACTTTCAGTGAGCGTCAACTGTAGTTCTGGTAAGGAAACATAATGGCGGAGAACTCTGGTGTGATGATTAAGTTGAATGAGGTTGCATCAAAAGATGCCTACCCCTTACCCAAAGGAATGTCTAGACACCTTGAGTGGGTCAAAGTTATTTTCTACTCTTGACCGAATGAGTGGATATTACCAAATAGAGCTTAAGAAGGAGGACAGAGCAAAGACCGCAAGCATCAGGAAAAGAGGTCCCTTTGAGTATACAAGAATGTCTTTTGGGCTATGCAATGCACCGTCAACGTTCCAGCGAACCATGGAGTTTGTACTAAGAGGTCTCCAATGCGTTCTTCCTCCACCAAATATACTGGCCGTCATTTATAGCCTGTCATGTGCTGAAAAACTGTGTTAAACCCCACAAAGACAAACAAACATTAGTTGGGTAAGAAAAGTGTTACTGACTTTCTCACATGATATTTGACACACATATAATGTAAACGTGCATATCAATACGTTTTCTCTGCATCATATACAAGTTTCTTAGAAAACAGCACGATAAAGTCATTGCTCATGCGCTCAAGACCATTACACAGTTTGCACAACAGGATCTTTAGGGGGTAATGTAATTTTTTAACACACAATAAAAAGATCTATGAATTCTCTCTAGCTTAGATGACCATTTTGTATTCAAGCAATGATTGTGATCACAATTAAAAATTATTGCAATAAATAGACTAATTGATTTTGTAAACAAAAGTGTTATTAAACCAAATCAGCAATTTCCAAAATAGTATTGTCTCAAGGTGAAGCAAAAAGTTGATTTAGTTGGATTGACATCACATTGGATTATGTGTCTCTGTATATGAATTAGTTGTTGTTTATATTTTGCACATGTAGTGTTGGATCGAAAAAAAAGAGGAATGTAGTCAAGATGTGAATGCGTGGTTTGCGAGGAAAAACTTAAATTGATTGTTGGACACAAAGGAATGTGAATTGTAGGGAGGATCTTGAACTGTGTAGACTGATAGATGAGTATTGGATTGCTTATTCAAACAGGTTTTCTGTTGCTTTTCACTGATAGAGCTTAGTTTATGATCGGCTGTAGTTTTTTTTTTCTTCGACCAGTTTGCATTATATGTGTCAGAAGCACATTTTCAGATCTCAATTTTTGAACAAACTGTTTGCGGGCTCTGGTTTGTTTCCATGTCTGGAAGTGAGGTCAAACTGTACTGTTAAAAATAGTGCGAGGTCATTAAACCTCTGAAATCGCACGTGATTTTATCGGTGGACTAATCCAATAAAGATTGGGTTTATTGAGTAGATTGTACTGCGTGAATGCAAGCGTTAGTTGCAGGATAAAGTTATATAAGTCGTGGTTTTTGTCATTTTCTGACAATATAAAAAGTGTCGACATATGCATATATTTGTCCCACAGAAAAAGTGTTAAAATTTCACCATTTTACACATGTGTTGGTCCATCGGAATCAGAGAGCGCATGTTAGAGCTAGGTATGATTAACTTGATAATTAATGAGGAAATATTTTAACATGTTTATTTATTGTAGATACGCATTGTTAGTAGTAATAGTTGTTGTTGGTCTTTTGTTAGACGGCACGTCAGCACAATACTGTCTATATGATGCCGATTAAAAGAAAAAGTTGAAAAATGTAAATGTAAAAAGTTGCAACACCTCCCTTAAAAAAAAAAAAAAAAAAGACATGGAAGATTAAGTCTTTAAAAAAGATCCCCAAATACATTAAGAACTAAGCGATAAAAGTTAAAAAGTAAAAATATGTTAAAATTCTATAAAATGTATGTAAAATGGAAGATAGAAGTAAACAAATAAAATCCTAAAAACATGGAGTCAACATTCGTTATATAAACCTCATTCCCTCAAAAGGTCCAGGATGGAAGTCGACACACTCGACAAGAATGTGTTCCACTGTCAATGGACACTGTCATGGTGTACACTCTGATCGAGGTTCACCCTTTGCAATGTACGCATGAATTAGGTATGTATGTCCCATACGCACAATGCCACCACATCTCTGCGAATTTTTCTGTATTAGAGATGCCATTCTGCAATGGTGGGTTTAATGATCTGAAGCTTGTTTGTGGAGTTTTCATTTCAAATATTTTGCCAAGTATGAAGAACATGCTGATTTATATAATATTTGAAGTAAGTATACGGAATCTTCCATTCGGAAACGGGTAACTGCAAGGCAGTTTTGGCTGTATTATGTGTCATTTCGTTGCCTTTAATAAAAGATGTGACTTGACCGCTGTTGCGGAATTATGTATCATCTTTTAATTTATAATAGCTTTTATTTGGTGACGAGTGTATCGTGCCTTCCTGAGAAGGTAGAGCAGCGATTTAGCTCAAACAGTTTTGATGTGAGCTCGCATATTGGACCATTGTCACCAAACCGGTCTTTGTCTAGGTCCCATTATCGGTCAAGGTACAGGGATCGGGTCCATATACCATTTCTCTGTAATCTGTCGATCAATCCAGACAGGAACTAGGAAGAAGGATAGGATCGTCATCCCACCTTCCCTTTCAATTCATACAGGATGTGGGGACACCACTTTTCGGAAAGTGGGTCTTCTTTCCCCTTCTTGCCGCCATGGCTGTCCATAGACGGGATAGACGTTACAGGTTGTTTACTTGGCCTGTCTTCTCCGGCCGGCGAAAAAGCAAAAAAATGGGGGTGAGGCCGATCCCCTCCACCTTGACGTTCTATAAAGGATTAGAAGCGTTCTCATTCGTCTAGAAGGTCTCCTAATAAGAGCAGTCTCATTTCCACCCGTGAGAGGTTGCGGACGAGAATACCTCTATTCCCCCTTTTCCTCACAACAGAGGGACAGGGGGAGGAAATATCTGCCTTTCCGCAGGAGCGAGCGCAGGACGACGACGTTCTTTAGGTGTTGGTGGACTGCATCGACACGGCCTAACCAGTCTCTAAAGCAGTAGCATTAATTCAAACCTCCCTCTTGCCCATCAGAAAGGCCAAGGGAGAAAATCTTCAAACTCCTTCCTCTTCCCCAAAGACGGAGGGGCCAATCCTAGGGATTCTCGCCGTCTCCTGCCTTCTCTGCCTCTTCCCAGCTACCCCTTGTTAGCTCGGCTATCCGTATTTTCAAGAGTCTGGTCGAGCATCACGGACGATGTGTGGATCCTTTCTACATTAAAGGAGGACTATCGAATTTGGTTCTGGGAACACCCTTCACTATCACTGACCCCCATCTTCTTTCATCAGTCCTAATTGGAACAATTAAAGGAAGCGGTACACACCCTTTTGCAGAATGGCGCAGTAGAGAGGGTAATAAAGAACCCGGCTTCAGCCTTTTATTCCCATATTTTTCTGCTTTTAAAGAAAGGCGGAAAGTTTCAACTCATAATGACCTTTCAGCCTTAAACAAATTTCTTTGGGAAGAACGCTTCGAGATGGAGACTACCTCTTCTGTCTGGAACGCCATAAGGTCCTACGACTGGGTGATCCCCATCGATCTTTAATACGCGTATCTTCCCTCCAAATAGGAAATACCTCCGATTTTTCCAGAGCCATGAGGTATTCCAATTTCGAGCTCTTTTGTTCCGACTCGCTTCCGCTCCCAGAGCTTTTACCACGGTGATGGGGGTAGTCGCAGACCACCTGAGGTCCCTCGGGGTTCCCATCCTCCAGTATTTCGACGACTGGTTGATGCACACCGCTCTCAGAGATTCCCTTCTGCAGGACACGTCCCTTTCTTGGTCCACAGTGACCCGTATCGGTCTTGTTCCAAACCGAGATACGTCGGATCTCTTCCCTTCTGAGGACTTCGTATATGAGATCAGATTAATTTCTTCACAAACTTCTGGAGAATCCGTGTATCTCCCGACAGCATCGACAAGATTCTGTCCCTCATAACGGCTCTCCTAAGCAAGACCTCATTGTCGGCCCGTCTTTACCTTTCACTCTTGGAGACACTGAACTCTGCGGACGACTTATTCTCGCCAGAGAGAATGTATTTGCACCCTCTCTATTTCCTGCTCCTAGCAAACTGGACACCCTACAAAGATCCTCTAGCTGCTCGGATACTTATGGGATCCAATTCTCACCACCACCTGAATTGGAGGCTCAGAATGTACGCATGCTCCTTCTCTTTGTGTGGGAATTTCGAACCTCCTCCGTTGGGCATTGTCGTCGGAGATCAAGCTTCGAGTCCGCCATATTCCTGGCAAGAGAAATATCTTGGCGGACAGTCAATCCAGAAAGTGTCGTGGTTTCTGCACCAGGTGGTAGCAGAGTCACTTTTCCAACTGTGAGGAGACCCCAGGTGGACTTGTTTGCAACGAGACTGAACAACAAGCGTCCCATTTATGTTTCCCAGTCCCATATCAGAAGACCTGGGCAGTGGACGCTTTCCGCCTAAAGTGGGATCGTCTGTTCGCGTACGCCTTCCCACCTTTCAGACTGATTCCGCAGGTACTCCACCAAGTCCAGATCTCCACTGCTCGGTTTATCGCGGTAGCCCCCTTGTGGCTCCAACGGTCGTGGTTCAGCGACTTGCTCTACCTATTGGTTGACGATCCCAGGAGATTCCCACAGGAGGGACCTACTGTCGCAGCACAGGGGGTCTCTTCTCCACAGCAGCCCACAGATTCTCTACCTTCATGCTTGGTTTATCTCAACCGATCAATCCACTAGGACAAATTTTCGAGCAAGGTTGCACATTGAATTGTCTAGTCTTGAAGGAGGTCTACTTCCAAGGTCTACGATGCAAAGTGGAGAATGCATATTATCGCTAAAAGTGGATAAAACATAGTTTAATTCATCCTCAAAAACAAATTTATCAGTGATTTTTTTTGTTCACGCAAACACCAACATCCGCCCTATACCCACTCTCGGATTAATGGTTTAGTGGCACTTTCAATGTTTGTCAAGTCGCCAGAGCGAAGTATGTTGAAACAATTAATTCAATATGAATGGTATAGCTAGCTGTCATTGGTCGGTAATACAAGTGTTGTAGTTAGTGTTGCGGCTAGGAATAGGATTAAGTCCTTGGCTGCCTGGAAAACAATGCTATTACTTTTTGTCTCTTTTTTTTTTGGTTCATTTTTTTCTGTAAATAAGTTTCTGCTTTATAAACGTTCACATGACACATAACATGGTGAGAATGTATCCATTGATAATGCAAGTTCTTTACCCTGGTCTTACTCTGGTGTAGATAGCTATTAGAAATACTATTACTGCTTTCAATTAGACAATCTAGACTGGATCTCTTGGACGATATTAGTATGCCTGTTGATTGAACGAATAGACCTAATACTTACGCTGCATTATGTTTGGGTGATATAGAAGAATAAAAGAAGAAAAAACTACAACCTTCTGTATACCATCTTTTGTTTACAATAGCATGTACATAACGAAATAACAAAATGCATCTCAGTTTACCTGAAGATTTCTCTTCCTCAGTAATTGTATGCAACTGTGGAGGCTTAGTTACAGCTGTTGTGTCTTGGTCGGTAGTTATTATAAACCATGAAGAACTTGTAGGAGCAAAGAGTGTACTGGTTGTCTGTTGCGAATTAGCTGTTTTTGATTTTGGAGAAGTTGTTGAGACATCAGTTTGAGAACAGAGGTAGATGGAAAGGTAAGTTTGTACTTACTCAAATCAACTCTCGCAATCCTAATCCGTGGAAGAAGTACCTATGTGTTGGCAAAAGTCCACTCATACGGTGCTTTGAACATTTGTTTATTCACTACCTCCTCCACTAAAGACCTAATATAAATACACACACACACACACACACACACATATATATATATATATATATATATATATATATATATATATATATATATATATATATATATATATATATATATATACACATAATGGAAAAGCTGTAGGTGAGCATAACGTTTTCTGTTCTGATCAGGCAAAAACTCGCTCGATTCTTACGTTTTGGAGACCATACCTATAGTTTGATCCAACGCAGAAAATTAAACAACGGCTTGATGAATGAAAAGACATCTCTGGAGAAAAATGTACCATAGAGTGTGGTTAAGTGCCGTCATGGATGGAAAAAGCTGCTAGAGATCGAGCGTGTGTGTGGAATGGCGTGTTTGGAAGTTGCTAACATTGTCTCTTATAAAGTGTTATAGGTAGGGTCCAGTGTTAGAGCTGGTCATAACAATGATCTGAGGAACTTTTGTCACTAGGTATGATGGTATGTTTCTTTTTGCTTTATTTTCTTAAGGCTGTTGCTTCTTTTTAACGTTAAACTTGCGTCAGGCACCTTTTGGTAGCGATACGTAATCTACTATTTCTGACCCAGGTGTTAAAATTACGTCCCTTTTCTTCAGATAATGTAAAAGGACGAGGACTATTACCACTACTACAAACAGATTGCCAGTTGTATAATTTTTTCCGGGACACAGCGGATTGTATCCCTATCTACCGACTACATCTGACTAAATAAAAGTGCAATATTGCTAAAAAAAGAATTTTGTGTCATCAGATGTAGAGAGAGGTATTAATGAAACTGCAACCTCTACCAAAAATGTATAAACGTGTACACGATATACAATAATCGAATCGAATCCAACCCATTCAAAAGTAAACCTTTCCACCGATTTTCATGTTAGAATTACAGCTGACTGCCATTCATATGTAAGCCATTGATAATGTGCATACCCTACCTCGTTCAACTTACGATCGATCCATTTGCTGCATGTCTTCTATCTCATATCGCGAAATTTGTTGAATACACAGTTTTTGACAATTTAGGTAAAACATTCTTAGAATCATCTTTGCTGGGCAAGGGTCGTCGATCCACTTCGTTCCATATCGACCCTTGGCATATGTAGCTAGCCCAAAGAGAGTTTTGAACGCGTGTCCTCTTGCGAGATCAATTGACCGATGACACAACTCCTTAGGTGACCTGACATATATCCAATATGCCGAGTTTCATTATGTCAACGTGCGTTGGCTCGAAAAAAAAACAACTTTTGTGTGAAAGTTTAAATTGAATAACCTTACTTATGACATGTTTCATGGTAAACAGAGGCCTCTATGAGTTAACCCAACTATTTTCCATTTAATTGGATTAATTTCTTTCGGCTGCATCGAATGAGATAGCGGAGCGGTATATTCTGTTTCGGCTGATTACGTATGCCAAGGATCGATGTCGAACGAAGTGTACGATTACCCTTGTCTAGCGAAGATATATTAGGATCGGAGTAATATTGTTTCGTGCTGATATATACCAATGGAAAAATTTGATAATGCAACTGGACATACTAATAGTACGTGCGCACCTGCTAACACCAGATCTACCATATATACATCATGTTTGTTTACGCTAATACCGATTTTGTATGCGTTTACAGACAGTAAACTAAACTATAGTATGGTCCCGATTGATTCTGAATCGTACCCAGTACTAAATCTGAGAAACTAACAGCATGCCACATCTCAAATGCAGATAAGAATATTATGTTCCTTCCATACCTTACAAATTTATTTAATTCTTGCAAATGTTTGATTGTACTGCTTTGTTGTTTTTTTTCTTCAAAACATGTGGCGCTCAACGGTGAATACAATAATAAAGTTTCAGTTGTTTTCCGGAAGCCGGAAGAGTCTATGCAAGAATGAGGGATGTCGGGATGTTTCTGACACACGTGCCGTAAATAAACAAAGATCGTCTGCTTGTTACATAGTCAACATTTTCACAAATTTTATAACGTTATACCTTAACTTCTTTAATAATGAGACGGTTGTTGTCTCTTCTGAAATCGCATACCGGCTGTACACAAGGATAATCTGCATCGACGTTCTATATTTATCCCTCAATATTTCCATACAAGGAAATAATCTAAGGGCAATTACCCATAAAGGTTTTAAAAGGACACAACTAATATCAGACTCTCCCAGAATTTGCCGAATAGCCGGAAGCAGATCACTCCCTCGTCCTAGTTCAGCCATGGCGCTTCAACATTACGGACGCCGTTCAATTTCTTGTATTTTGAAATAACAAAGCAGTAACATCGAACATTGGCAAGAATGAAATAAATGTGTAAGGTATGGAAGGAGCTTAATATTCTTATCTGCATTTGACATGTGGCATCCTGTTAGTTTCTGAGATTTAGTGCTGGGTACGATTCAGAATAGATCGTGACCATACTATAAGCCGTTTACAAGCCTTAGGTACAAGTCGCAGAGACCCTAGAGAAAACTACAGCCGGCTGGAAATATATTTTATTCAGCAGTTATCGTAGAAAAGTCATGAAAAACATGCATACATTTGGAACGAGTTGAGAAATAAAGTTATGACATTTTTAATTATACATGATGGTCCACGTGAATCTTGTTTGATTGGCTTTCCAGGAGAATTATTTCTTAATATTACATTTTACATCGCCTGATCCTTCGTTCATTGCTCATCATCCGTCCACAATTGTTATTTACAATTTCTTCTAAAAAAAACCGCTTAACCAATCTGCACACGATTTTTTGGGAGTAAAAAATTAAAGGCCTTTCATTTTTCTTTTTTTTTTTTTTTTTTTTTTTTTTTTTTTTTTTTTTTTTTTTTTTTTTTTTGTGTTACAAAAATAATGACAATCCATCATCCAATACGACCGTAGTTTCTCAAAATAGAAAAACATTTACCCAATTACTTCTCAAAACCTCTTTACAGAATTTGACCAATGTAGAGTGAAAGCACAACGGTCTTTCATTTTTTCATATAATGCCAATGCGCAATTAAATATGGACACCGTTAGTAAAAACATACAAAAGTTGCAATTAATCCTTTTAAAAAACCGCTCAGTAGGATTGGACCAAATTTGACAGAAATCATCACAACATGGATGCCTTTTTAACTTATATAAATTATGACAAACCAAAATAAAAAATGGCTGACGTTATTAAAAAATAAAAAAGTTTTAAACCACTTCTTCTCAAACACAGCACAACAGAATTTGACCAAATTTAAAAGAAAGCATACTGACATGAGGCGCATTTACATTGTTTTAAAATATAAATGATGTCGATTTCGCCATTAAATATGTTAATAGCTACTATACATAAATATAAAAAAAAATTTAAAATTTATTTTTCTCTAAAATCACTCCCAACAAAATCTCACAAAATTTGTAAGAAACCATCATTGCACAAAGGGCTTTTAATTGTGATAAAAATAATGTCGATCTGCCATCAAATACAGCTGCCATTACTAAAATGGAGAAGAAAAAAAAATTAAAACGGTTTCTCTGAAAAGTACTAAAAACTAATTTGACCAACTTTGATTGTAAGCATTCACCAAGGGCTTTCAATATTTTTCTAAAGAATGTCCATCCGGCATCAAATTTGGCCGCCGTTAGTAAAAACAGAATTTAAAAAAAGAACTTTAGCTTTTAAATCCACTGAACATAATTTGTCTTATTTTTAACAATGCATCCTAACATAAAGAGTTTTTAATTTATGTAAATGATGCATATCCACCTGTAAATATGAATGCCATTAATAAATAAAACATAGAGACCTTTAAATGACTTCTTTTCAAAAAGGCTGAACAGAATGTGACAAAATTGTGTTGAAAGCATACTGGCATTAAGGGCTTTCAACTTTGTTCAAGCAATGCCGATCAGCATTCCAATATGGCAGCCATTACAAAAACAGAAAGCATTCTGGTATAAAGGCTTTTAGTATTGGACAAATGATGCTGATGTGCCATCAACTATGGATAAAGATTAAAAAAACAGCAAACATTGAAACAAATGTTTTCGACAGCACTGGAGAAAATTTCCACAGAAAGCATCCTACTGACCCGGTTTATTGTCCAACTGCTCTTCCATTTGGTCACCAGGCAGAGAAATCTCACTTGTTTGTTTTTTTACCTTTTTATTTTTTATTATAATTAGTGTTTCTATCGACATCATTCTCTTTTATTAATTAATATTGCATGGTTTGTTTTCTAAATATTAGTTTTATATTTCTGTTTGACTTTATTTACTATTAGCTTCATGATCCATGTCAGTCTTTTTATTGATTTTGCTGGCTTCAATTTTTAATATTGCATTTCTTATTTTCTTTTATGTAGTTTTCATTTTATTCATTACTAGTTGATGATCCATACCAGTCTCTTTTGATCGATTTTCCCTTTTATTAAAAATATTACATTTATATTATTTCTTTTATTTATTGTTTTATTTATTTATTTATTTTTATTAATTATTAGTTATATGACCCATAGGAGTCTTTTTTATTATTTATCTTTATATTTATATTTATTTATATGTTTACGGAAGGTTAGAAAATAATTACATTTCTAAGAAAATAATTACATTTCTAAGAGATTAATTAGAAATAATTACATTTCTAAGAAAAGAATTACATTTCTAAAAAAATAATTACATTAATTACATTTCTAAGAAATAATTACATTTCTAAGAAAATAATTAGAAATAATTACATTTCTAAGAAAATAAATTACTTCTCTAAGAAAATAATTACATTAATTACATTTCGAAGAAAATAACATACATTTCTAAGAAAATAATTACATTTCTAGGAAAATAATTACATTAATTACATTTCTAAGAAAATAAATTACATTTCTAAGAAAATAATTACATTTCTAAGAAAATAATTACATTAATTACATTTCTAAGAAAATAATTACATTTCTAAGAAAATAATTACATTAATTACATTTCTAACAAAATAAATTACATTTCTAAGAAAATAGTTACATTTCTAGGAAAATAATTACATTAATTACATTTCTAACAAAATAAATTACATTTCTAAGAAAATAATTACATTTCTAGGAAAATAATTACATAAGGGCCAAGCAGACTGAGGTATCATGTTGACAGTATCACCAAATTTAGAGCTGGTATCTCGAAATTTCGAGGTAGCGTTTCGAACTTTCGAATTTGTATCACGAAAGTTCCAATTAGTATCTTGAGTTTCAAGATTCTATCTCGATCCAGATATTATCTCGAATTTTCGATATACTGAATCGAAATAGCTACTTGGCGGTAATGTTATTGCGTACTCCCCCCTACGCCTCCCTTAAAAAGAAAAGAAAAGAAATGAAGAAAAAATTGGAGTTCTTTAAATCTCGATGCAGCTGTTAACTAATTAAACGTACCCGTGATAACTGTATGGATTTGGGGCTTGGGCGGAGCTAAGAACCGATCTCTAACTTAAAAAATACGGAAGTTATAGCATGTGTTTGTTTTGAAATGCCAGTTTGGGGGATTTTTTGAAAGTATAATACATTTTTACAATGTGCCGAGAACCCTCTAGCAATTGTATTGACTACATTCGTAGAAATAGACCACATTAATTACTATGTATCAAGTACCACGCAGACACTTACCCTGACTACATGCAGCTCCTTCCTGACCCGCACCCCCCCCCCCCCGTCTCAATTAGTTCATGGAGAGAGAGAGAGAGGTACTACCATTTAGAGAAATGAAGATATATACTGAAACAAAAATTTCATTTTCTCAAGTCTACATTCCCAAATTAAAATCTGTAAAATGATAAGAAAAATAATATTTTATAGGTATCAATTTTATTTGTGCACTTAAATATCCAGTATGTAAGTATCAACAAGCAGATCACTAACAATGCAAATTCAAAAAATTCTTAACTAATCATCTCGTTTTTAGAGTAAATTTAATGAAATCAAAGAATCCTATCTTGGGTATACGTGTCTGTATACAAACGGTTCCAAAAGACGAAGACAATGTTTGAGCTGCCACTGCAACACTTCGTGGCACCATCTCGAGCCGGTTACAAGATAAAGACTCGACTTTTACCGCTGAAATTACAGCCATACTCACATTTTTTAACTACACTGAAAATCTCAAAAAAACTAATTTTGTCATTTTGTCATCTTCAGATTCCCTTTCCACATTGAAAGCCTTGCAAAACTTTAAATGTTAATATCCATGATCTTACAGAAATATTATTTGTTTATACGATTTAGAAATACTGTTCTGTACCGTTGGCTGTCAAGTCATATCTTTTATTAACGGTAATGAAATGGCACATAAAACAACCAAAACTGCCTTGCAGTTACCTGTTTCCGAATGGAAGATTCCATATACTTACTTCAAACATTATGTTTATCACCATTTTCTCCATACTGGGCAAAATATTTGAAATGAAAACTCCACAAACAAGCTTCAGAACATCAAACTCACCATTGAAGAATGGCATCTCTAATAACAGAACAAATCACCGAGATGTCGTGGTATTGTGCCGATCACGTATCGGACACATATATCCAATTCATGCGTACCTTGTGAAGGGTGAACATTGATCAGAGTGTGTACCCTGACAGCGTCCATTGACAGTGGTACACATTCTTGTCCAGTGTGTCGACTTCCATCCTGGACCTTTTGAGGGAATGGGGTTTATATAACAAATGTTGAGTCCATGTTTTTAGGATTTTACATGTTTTACTTTTATCTTTCATTTTATATACATCATACATTTTATAGAATTTTAACATATTTTTACTTTTTTACTTTTATCGCTTAGTACTTAATGTTTTGGGGGATGTTTTGGAAGACTTCATCTTCCATTTTTTTAAGGGTGGTGTTGCAACTTTTTACATTTACATTTTTAGAACTTTTACTTTTAATCGGCATCATATAGACAGTATTGTGCTGACGTGCCGTCTAACAAAAGACCAACAACAACTATTACTACTAACAATGTGTATCTACAATAAATAAACATGTTAAAATATTTCCTTATTAATTATCAAGTTAATTATACCTAGCTCTAACGTGCGCTCTCTGATTCCGATGGACCAACACATGTGTAAAATGGTGAAAGTTCAACACTTTCTCTGTGGAACAAATATATGCATATGTCGACACTTTTTATATTGTCAGAAAATGACAAAAACCACGACTTATATAACTTTATCCTGCAACTTACGCTTGCATTCACGCAGTACAATCTACTCAATAAACCCAATCTTTATTGGATTAGTCCCCCGATAAAGTCACGTGCGATTTCAGACGTTTAATGACCTCGCACTATTTTTAATAGTACACATTTTATCTCATTTCCAGACATGGAAACAAACCAGAGCCCGCAAACAGTTCGTTCAAAAATTGCGATCTGAAAATGTGCTTCTGACAGATATAATGCAAACTGGTGGTCGAAGAAAAGAAAAGCCTCTCATAAACTAATAAACTATAGCTCTATTATTGCTGACAAGCAACAGAAAACTGGGTTGAATAAGCAATCCAATACTCATCTATCCGTCTTCAAGATCCTCCCGCGAATAAAATTCACATTCCTCTGTGTCCAACAATCAATTTCAGTTTTTCCTCGCAAACCTCGCATTCACAGGTTGACTACATTCCTCGTTTTTTTCGGTGCAACACTGCATGTGCAAAATATAAACAACAACTAATTCATATGCAGAGACACATAATCCAATGTGAGTGTCAATCCAACTCAATCAACTTTTTGCTTCACCTTGAGACAATACTATTTTGGAAATTGTTGACTTCGTTTAATGACACATCTTTTTGCAAAATCAATTAGTCTATTTATTGCAATAATTTTTCATTTGTGATCACAATCATTGCTTGAATACAAAATGGTGATCTAAGCTAGAGAGATATTTTTTCATAGGACGTTTTATTTTGTGATAAAAAATTACATTACCCCCTAAAGATCATGTTGTGCAAACTGTGTCATGATCTTGAGCGCATGAGCAGTGACCTTATCGTGCTGTTTTTTAAGAAACTTGTATATGATGCAGAGAAAACGCATTTATATGCACGTTTACATTACATTTTTGTAAAATATATGAGAAAGTCAGTAACACTTTTATTTACCAAATCAATGGGGGGGGGGGTGTTTTTTTTCTTGGGGTTTTTTTTTGGAGGGGGGGGGGGTTAACGCCATTATTCAGCACATGACAGGCTGTAAATGGCAGCCAGTATATTTGGTGGACGAAGAAGAACCCGTAAAGACCCCGGGGAAAACCAGCAACTCAAGGGAAGCTACTGGCAAGCTTTCTCACATACCCACGTTGGTCGAGCCTAGACTCGAATCCACGCGGACAGGGGTGAGTTGTGAGTGATCTGTAAAGGCTAGCGCCTTATACCACTCGGCCATCCGGGGCCCCATTTATCCAACTAAGCTAAAGTCCATGATATGTATTAATTTATTCAACAGAAACAGCGTTGGCCGTTACTAGTTATGAGTCTGACGTGGAAAGCAGATTTTTATGGTACTGTCAGGTGTCTGTTGTGAAGTTCATTTTATAGTGCGTTTCACATTTTTATTACGTTTTAGGATTGTAATGTGGAGCGGTTTTTGTTGTGAAATGGATTAGAGGGAAACTCGAGGAGCTAACCCATGAGATGGGAAGATACCAATGGCACATCCTCGGACTCTGCGAGATGCGCTGGACAAATTTTAGAGAGATATCAACAGATGACGGACACAGGATCTACTTCAGTGGTCATGAGAACAAGCATGAACATGGAGTTGGGTTTATGGTACACAAGGACATTGTGAGTGGAGTCATGGGTTGTCGACCAGTGTCTAACAGGATGATTAGAATCCACATGAGGGCATCTCCCTTTAACATCACACTCATACAGGTCTATGCCCCAACATCTGACCACAATGATGAGGAACTGGATGAGTTCTACGACCAGCTTCAAACTCTCATAGGCCAGACACAGAAGAAGGATATTCTGGTTATTCAAGGAGACTGGAATGCTAAGGTAGGAGAAGACGCACAAGCAGACTGGCGAGAAGTCTGTGGTCCATACTGTAATAAGCAGACCAATGAGAGAGGACTCAAGCTCTTGGACTTCGCCACATACAATAACCTAGTGCTAACGAACACCCTTGTCCCCCACAAACTATCCAGAAGATGGACTTGGCACAGCCCAAACGGAAAACATCACAACCACATTGACTACATCTTGGTGAGAAAGCGCTTCCGGTCTAGCGTAAACGTTGCCAGAACACGTAGCTTCCCAGGAGCTTATATAGGAAGCGACCATGACTTGCTGATGATGACTATCAAACTTCATTTGAGGAAGACCAATAAGCCAAGACAAGTTAGGATCAGGTTCGATCTTGAAAAACGTAAAGATCCAAGCGTGGCAAAAGCATTTGAAGTATCAATATGCGGCAAATTTGCACCACTCACAATTCTGGGACATGAAGAAATAAACCTAGACTCTTTGATCATCAC
Source organism: Margaritifera margaritifera (assembly GCA_029931535.1). Lineage (NCBI taxonomy): Eukaryota > Metazoa > Mollusca > Bivalvia > Unionida > Margaritiferidae > Margaritifera > Margaritifera margaritifera. Next base: position 2,750,935 of record JAQPZY010001465.1, read on the forward strand.
CTTCAACAAGGCAGTAATAGACACAGCCGGAGAGATCCTTGGCAAGCATCGTAGAATAAAGAAGCCCTGAGTCACAGCAGATATCCTAGACCTCTGCGATGTGAGGAGAAAACTGAGGAGTAAGCGAGGAGACCACGAAGGAGCAAAAACATACAATGAGATTAACAACAGGATTAAGAAGAGCATAAAGAAAGCAAAAGAAAGCTGGTTAGAGGACCAATGCAAGGAAGTCGAGAAAAGCCTGAACCTGAATGACAGTAAAAGGGCATACCAGTTGGTGAAAGACCTGACAACAGAGAAACAGGGGAGATCTAGTACGATTCAATACAAAGCTGGTAAGAGTCTGACAGAAAACCAAGACATTCTTAACAGATGGACGGAATACTGTTCGGAGCTTTACAACCAGGAGACTTCTGGAGACCAAGCTGTACTAAACGTACCACTGACCACAACAGAGGTTGACCACCCAATCCTCAGGGACGAAGTAGAGGCTGCAGTAAAGGCACTAAAGAAGGGGAAGTCAGCTGGGGTAGACAATATACCAGCAGAACTTGTTAAAGCAGGAGGAACTTCCATGATAGATGTCCTCACAACAATCTGCAACCAAATCTGGCAAACAGGAGAATGGTCCACCCCATGGACCCAGTCTCTGATTGTGACTCTTCCTAAAAAAGGGAATCTACAACTGTGCCAGAACTACCGAACAATCAGTCTCATCAGTCACCCAAGCAAGGTTATGCTTAAGATCATCCCCAACAGACTGAAACCCCAAGCAGAGCACATCATTGCGGAAGAACAGACAGGTTTCAGAGCAGGACGTAGCACTACAGAACAGATCTTCCATCTTAGAATCCTCTATGAAAAATATCTCCAGCATCAACAGAACCTCTATCATGTCTTCATTGACTTCAAGAAGGCTTTCGACAAGGTATGGCATGCAGCCTTGTGGGCCACCATGCGGACATACAACATAAACGCAAAACTAATCCGCACTATAGAAACCCTGTATGACAAGGTTCTCGTCAATGGCAACATAGGAGACTGGTTCAGAACCACAGTCGGATTCAGACAGGGGTGCCTTCTCTCACCAACTCTATTCAACATCTACCTGGAAAGGATCATTTCCGACGCCTTGGAAGACCACGAGGGCAGTGTCAGTGTTGGAGGCAGAACAATCACCAACCTGCGCTTCGCTGATGATATCGATGGCTTAGAAGGAAATGAAGAAATGGAAACCTTAGTGAACCGTCTCAATCAAGCATCACTAAGATATGGGATGGAGATCAACGCTGAAAAGACAAACCTAATGACAAATAATCCAAGTGGCATCCAAAAGGAAATAAGAGTGAATGGGCAGAAGCTGGGCACAATAACAAGCTTCAAGTACCTAGGTGCTATCGCCTCTGATGAAGGTTCAAAACCTGAGGTTCTTTCCAGGATTGCGCAGACAACAGCTGCTCTGGCTAGGCTGAAGCATATTTGGAAAGACAGCAACATCACACTTGGGTCCACGATCAAGCTTATGCGCTCCCTCGTCATGTCCATATTCCTATATGCATGTGAGACATGGACCCTAACTGCAGAATTAGAGAGAAGAATCCATGCCCTAGAGATGAGATGTTATCGAAGGATCCTGAAAATCTCATACTTAGACCACGTCTCTAATGCGGAGGTGCGCACTAAAATCCAAGGTGCAATTGGACCTTATGAAGATCTGCTCACCACTATAAAGAAACGCAAACAAAGATGGTATGGTCATGTATCATTCTCAACTGGCCTGTCAAAGACAATTCTACAGGGCACAGTGAGAGGAAAGAGAAAACGAGTCAGACAGAAGAAGAGATGGGAAGACAATATCAAAGACTGGACAGGCATGGACTTTGCAAAGTCCCAAAGAACAGTGGAGAACAAGGCAAACTGGAGAGAGATTGTCGCAAAGTCATCAGTGGCGCCCCTACGACCAGTAAGGTTGCGGGAGAAATGAAATGAAATGAATGATTATGGAGGAGCAATACCCTCTCAAGGGCGGTGTCCCGGCTACGATGATGAGTGTATCGTGCTTTCCTGAGAAGGTAGCGCAGCAATTTAGCTCAAACAGTTTTGATGTGAGCTCGCATATTGGACCGTTGTCATTTGACCGGTCTTTGTCTAGAGTCCCATTATCGGTCTATGGACAGAGATCGGGTCAATACACCATTTGTCTCTAAGCTATCGATCAATCCAGACAGGGATAATGAGTCGGCCTGTACTTGTTTAAATAGGTGGGAGGATCGGATCATCATCGTTCCTCTTCCCTTTCAATCCATACAGGATATGGGGACACCACTTTTCGGAAAGTGGGTCTTCCTTCCCCTACTTTCCGCCAAGGCTGTCCCTACCTTGGCCTCATGTCGGTACAGACGTTACAGGTCGTTAACCTGGACTGTCTTCTCCGCCCGACGAAAAGAAAAACAAACAAAAAAAGGGGGGGGGAGGCCGATACTCTCCAGATAGACGTTCTAAAATGGGTTAGAAGCTTTCTCATTCATCTAGAAGGTCTCCTAGTAAGGGCAGTCTCATCTCCACCCGTGAGAGGCTGCGGAACGAGAATACCTCTATTCCCCCCTATTCCTCACAACAGAGGGACAGGGGGAGGAAATATTCTGCCTCCCCGCAGGAGCAAGCGCAGGACGATGACGTTCTTTAGGTGTTGGTGGACTGCACGGCCTCAGCAGTCTCTAAAGCAACAGCAGCAATTTAAAAATCCCTCTTGCCCGTCGGAAGGGTCAAGGAAGAAAATCTTCAAACTCCTTCCCCTTCCACAAAGAGGGAGGGGCCATTCCTAGGGATTCGCTCCGTCTCCTGCGCCTTCTCCGAGTCTTCCCAGATACCCCTTGGTAGCTCGGCTATCAGTATTTTCGAGCATCACGGACGATGTGTGGATCCTTTCTACATTAAAGGAGGACTATCGAATTTAGTTCTGGGAAACCCTTCACTATCACGGACCCCCATCTTCTTTCACCAGTCCTAATTGGAACAATTAAATGAAGCGCTACACATCCTTTTGCAGAATGGTGCATTAGAGCGGATAATAAAGAACTCGGTTCCAGCCTTTTATTCCCTGATTTTCTGACCTTAAAGAAAGGCGAAAAGTTTCAACTCATAATGGCCTTTCAGCCTTAAACAAATTTCTTCGGGAAGAACGCTTCGAGATGGAGACTACCTCTTCTGTCTGGAACGCCATAAGACCTTGCGACTGGGTGATCCCATATATCTTTAATACGCGTATCTTCACATCTTCATCTTCCCTCCAAATAGGAAATACCTCCGATTTTTCCAGAGCCATGAGGTATTCCAATTTCGAGCTCTTTGTTCCGAGTCGCTTCCGCTCCCAGAACTTTTACCCGGGTGATGTGGATAGTCGCAGCCCACCTGAGGTCCCTCGGGGTTTCCATCCTCCAGTATTTCGACTGGTTGATGCACAACGTTCTCAGAGATTCCCTTCTGAAGGACATGTCCCTTTCATGGTCCACAGTGACTCGTCTCGGTCTTGTTCCAAACCGAGATAAGTCGGAGCTCTTCCATTCTCAGGGCTTAATATATGTAGGGATGAATATCTTCAAAAACCTGGAGAATCCGTGTACCTCCCGACAGAATCGACAAGATTCTGTCCCTCATAACTGCTCTTCTAAGCAAGACCTCGTTGTCGGCCCGTCTTTACCTTTCACTCCTGGAGACACTGAATTATGCGGCCGACTTAGTCTCCCCAGAGAGGTTGTACTTGCACCCTCTCTATTTCCTGCTCTTAGCAAACTGGACACAGTACAAATATCCTCTATCTGCTCGGATACTCATGGGATCCAATTCTCACCACCACCTGAGTTGGAGGTTCAATCGGGATAGATTTATGACCGGATTCCCCATTTACACCCCCGATCCAAACTCCTTTCTGTACACGACGCTTCAGATTCGGGTTGGGGCGCTCACTTGGAGCCAGAAGGCGTAATTCTTCAGGGAACTTGGAAGCGACCCTTCATATAGAAAACTTGGAAATGCGGGCAGTGTTTCTAGCCCTAAAGGGGTGTGTCTACGTTATAAGGAGTCACTGCGTGATGGTCGCCTCTGACATCACGTCATTAGTAGCGTACCTCAGGCGGCAAGAATGTGCTCATGTTCCTTCTCTTTGCGTGGAAGTTTGTAACCTCCTCCGTTGGGCAGTGTCGGCAGTGTCGTCGGAGATCAAGCTTCGAGTCCGCCATATTTCTGGCAAGAGAAATATCTTGGCGGACAGTCTATCCAGAAAGGCCAGGAGGGAGCAGAGTCACTTTTCCAACTGTGAGGAGACCCCAGGTGGACTTGTTTGCGACGAGACTGAACAACAAGCATCCTTTTTATGTTTCCCAAATCCCATATCAGACGGCTTGGGCAGTGGACGCTTTCCGCAGGTGTTCCACCAAGCCCAGATCTCCACTGCTCGGCTTATCTCGGTAGCCCCTTGTGGCTCCAACGGTCGTAGTTCAGCGACGAGCTCTACCTGTTGGTAGACGAGCCCAGGAGATTACCACAGGCGGAACCTGCTGTCGCAGCACAGGGGGTCTCTTCTCCACAGCAGCCCACAGATTCGCCACCTTCACGCTTGGTTTATCTCAAATGATCAATCCACTAGGACAAATTTTCGAGCAAGGTTGCAAATTGCATTGTCTAGTCTTGAAGGCGGTCTACTTCCAAGGTCTACGATGAAAAGTGGAGAATCTTTTCTGGTTGGTGCAGTAGAAAATGCGTTGATCCTAGTTGTCCCCCTTTGAGTGCAGTGGCAGACTTTCTTCTCTTTCTTTTCGAGGAGAGAGAATATTCGGTGTCCACTATTAAGGGCTATAGGGCAGCCCTTTCAAACACTCTCAAGTTCTCTAGGAGTGGCTTGGATCCTCATCTTTCTGGTCTCATCGGGTATTTTGAGCTTCAGAGAGCGGTAACTCTCTCACTAATGCCCAGATGGAATTTTTCGTGTTATTTTTGGGCGTTGTAAAAACACTTTTATGAACCGTTGAGTGAAGCCTCCTTAGACAATCTCAGTCTTGAGACTGTTTTCTTGCTCGCTTTAGCCTCTGTTCAATGGTAATTATAAATCGGTTTCTCTTCTTTATCAACTAGGATTGCCGGCTAACAACCAGCTCCATTCAGTAGTGTCACATCCTACCGAGATCCCCAGTCTCAGTCGGCTCTGTGATGTGGATGTTCAAGACATGCTTCTTTGCCCAGTTCAGGTTCAGGTATTAAGGTTCTATTTGGCTGCTTTTAAAGGGAGACGAAAAGATCAGAAGCGTCTCTTCCTTCCTATTAAGGGTTCCCCTGATATCTTGGTGTCTACCATTTCCAAGTGGATTGTCCTCACTATCAAGAGAGCTTATCAGTCCCTCACCAAGAGACTTTTCTTCATGACAATTAAAGCCTATGAAGTGATAGCTATTGCTACTTTTTGAGCCTACCTAAATCACTCTTCACTGGAGGATGTTATGAGGGCCGCCTTGAGGCGGTCTCTCACTACCTTCTCCTCCTTTTACCATCGATCTTTGGCGCACCAGGGCGAAGGCATTTTTTCGTTGGGTCCGTTAGCAACGGTACAAAGAGTTGCCCAACCATCTACCAGCTTACAGTAGTTAAACCTCCTATAGTGAACACTGCTACCGTAAAGGTAAGCACTATATTTTTTTATACCAGTTATCTGAGGCAAATTCAGCAATGCAATAGCGTAAGGTGATGCATTACTATTATTTAAATGTAGTTTTTTGGTTGATTTATTTTTTCTTTGGGGTGGGGACTAATTTTAGTTATTTAATACTTACCTGCCACTACTGCAAAGATTCCCTTCGCCCTCCTGCTCTGATGTCCTAAGAGTACCCTAGGTCCAAGTAAAAGAAGAAGAGTATTCCGAATGGGCCGATGATGTAGTAGTCAGACTGGGACTGTGTTCCTTCTGTTGTAGTGTTCTAGTACATTCTATACTGGTTGGAGGACAGAATATTTAGTTTGGACGTGGGGGCTTGCATCATTGAAAATGTAAGCAATGCAATAGTTGCAGGTAAGTATTACATAATTAAACTTAATTTACTGGCCCACTCTTACACTTTTTATATTTTATATGCACTTATTTTTCATATTTATATGCACTTATTTTTCATATTTATATGCATTTATTTATATATTTGTATGCTCTTATTTTTCTCATATGCACTTTTTTCATATTTCATATACACTTATTTTCACACATGTGCTGATCCAGATTGTATAGAAATCTCATTTATTGGACATGAATCATTGCAACTAAAAGCATCATATAAAGGTCATTGCCTTGTACAAGGATTCTATTTATGAATGACTTTATCAATATAATGTCTGAAGCATTTGAGTGTACTTCAGTCATTTCACAATATTATTGTGGTTTTATTGGGAAAAAAGTCTGTATCTTTAGTTTCTACCTTTATCAGGGGATGGATGGGTTGGGATATATGATACCCTCTGTCTGTCTGTCCTTCAGTCTGTCCATCTGTTTGCAACTCTATCTCATTTTAAAATGCAAGGTGGAAATTCATCAAAGTTGGTACATAGGTTGCCTATGTGGTATCCTTCTGTGAGAGCGGTATTGTTTTGGGGTCACTGGGATGTGGGGTGGGTGTCAAAATTAAAACATACAATTGTTGCAATTACACTGAAATTTATATTTCTCTTTGGACCAAACTTTATGCCTGGATTCATATCATGAGGACACATAATATATTTAAGGGATTTTATGGTACAACACCTGGGTCACAGGTCGGAGGGTGGGTGGGTGGGTGGGTAGGAAGTTTTAATAGTAAACATTAGGATTTGACTGTTTGAGCCATACAAGTAGCTCTAGTTTGGATGTAACAGAATGTTATTAAACAATAAATGACAAGGGCTTTTTTAGTTGCAGATATCTGCTTCAATTACTGATAATTTTTAAAACATTCCATTTCTTTGAAAGAGTACAAAATGATATCAGATTTTGATGAAAATGTAACCCATCTTTGATTGAATAGCATCTCTTTTTGGTTGTATTTAATCACAAAGTTTTGGTTATTTTCTTCAGATAGTTTTGTGATCAGTGTGTATTTGGATATGAGATATTATTACCTGTTGATTATTTAAATTAGAGAGATATGGAGAGATGAAAAAAAATAATGGAAATATTCCTGAGTTTCAAAGCTTGCTATATTTCTTGAATATGACCTATATGTAACATCCTTTTTGGTATTAAACTTTTTTTCATTAATAATTATAATGTCTTTCTCGTATTTGTTGATGGATTGTAGACATGTAAAATAAAACATGTTCCGCTATCCCAAAGAATTATTCATTGAATGCATCCCAATATACTATTAATTATATAGGTTGAAAGGTAGCTGATATCAACACATATCACTTGCATCTTTGTTACATTTCAGATATTGTTTGTTGCAATTTCAAATCAGGTATACTTGGAAATCCCTTATGGAATGCATAACATCAAGAAACACAAATTACAAAACAAAACACATAATATTCCACCCAATGTGAATATATCAAAGAGTCTAACCCCGAGAATCCATTGCCACCAAACAGGTGCATGATCCAAGATAGAGAATGCATAAAGAAAGTGAAGTATATGATGCTCTTATACATTTCAAATAGGATGTAAACTGGAGACAAAGACAAAACAACAACAAACAACTGTATCATACCTTTTGACCACATTAAGTGTGCCCCCATTATTAATCTTCATCCCATGGCCACACCAAGGGGCATAACCCAGGGGCATGAGTGGTACTGAGATAATGGGAGTATGTGATATTATATTCCAAAACATGAATAGGCACTAAGTACTAGAAAAGACTTTAACTAAAGCTGTCCACAGAAACACCTACACACTCACACACCCACAAGTAGACAACCCTAACACTATTATATGTCCCCATTTCATGGCTATAACTATTCATCCTCAAAACCCTAACACAATTATATGTCCCCATCTCAGGGGTATAGCTAGTCATCCTCAAAACCCTAACACAATTATATATCCCCATCTCAGGGGTATAGCTAGTCATGCTCAAAACCCTAACACAATTATATGTCCCCATCTCAGGAGTATAGCTAGTCATGCTCAAAACCCTAACACTATTATATGTCCCCATCTCATGGCTATAGCTAGTCATGCTCAAAATCCTAACACAATTATATGTCCCCATCTCAGGGGTATAGCTAGTCATGCTCAAAACCCTAACACAATTATATGTTCTCATCTCATGGCTATAGCTAGTCATGCTCAAAACCCTAACACTATTATATGTCCCCATCTCAGGGGTATAGCTAGCCATGCTCAAAACCCTAACACAATTATATGTCCCCATCTCATGGCTATAGCTAGTCATGCTCAAAACCCTAACACTATTATATGTCCCCATCTCAGGGGTATAGCTAGCCATGCTCAAAACCCTAACACAATTATATGTCCCCATCTCATGGCTATAGCTAGTCATGCTCAAAACCCTAACACTATTATATGTCCCCATCTCAGGGGTATAGATAGTCATGCTCAAAACCCTAACATTTTTATATGTCCCCATCTCAGGGGCATAGTTAGTCATGCTCAAATGCTCATGTGAGCACACATTTTTGACAAAGTTTACCTGGCAGTTATGCACTTGTATTGAACCTCTTCATCTTTTTAATATACATTACATTGACATGTAAACACTCGATCTACGCCACTGAAGTGTATACTTTTTCTGAAATATATGTACAAACAAAACTCCAAAAACTATACAATAAGTATAATAAGTAGATCAAATTTATATTTCATACACGTGTTCTCAAACATTAATATATTATGCTTAACAGTCATGACTGTAACACAAATATGTTCCTCGTCTTTGACTTCACGTCATATGCATGATGCATCAGACAGTTTGTACTAAGTCTTTCATACAGAATCTGTTGAGTTATGTACGATCTCATATGATCTTGCTATTGACCGATCAGATTTAATGGATATAATTGTTTTGTGAAACAATTTTACTGTATCCTTTAAATACAAATATTGTATCCACTTCATACTGATATTATTTTCAAAACAAATTTATCAAATGTTTTATAAATACTTATTAATTATTTCATGTGAATCTGATGGATTTCTCCTTGGTGACTCCAGTTATCCTTGTTGGAATATTATTTTGATACCATCCAGAGCACCTAACTGCACAGAAGAAGTACAGTAATGACCTGTGTTAAATAAGATTTGTCACAGAACAAACATTCGGAATTCAGAAATGGCATTTCCCATGTTTGTCAAATGGAATTAGAGTTTCTCCTAATAAAGCTGTCTTATACACATTGACATGTGTGGTCCTTTATAACATAAGACATATACAAGGGGGATATCATTCCAGCTGATTATTTAGTTAAAACTACTTCTGCTGATAAAGCTGTCTTATACACATTGACATGTGTTGTCCTTTATAACATAAGACATATACAAGGGGGATATCATTCCAGTTGATGATTTAGTCAGAGTTGTTTCTGCTGATAAAGCTGTCTTACACACATTGACATCTCTTGTCCTTTATAACATAAGACATATACAAAGGGAGACATCATTCCAGCTGATATTTTAGAGTTGTTTCTGCTTATACAGCTGTCTTATACACATTGACATCTCTTGTCCTTTATAACATAAGACATATACACAGGGGACATCATTCCAGCTGAGGATTTAGTTAGAGTTGTTTCTGCTGATAAAGCTGTCTTATGCACATTGACGTGTGGTCCTTTATAACATAAGACATATACAAGGGGCACATCATTCCAGCTGATATTTTACAGTTTTTATTTCTCCTGATAAAGCTGTCTTATGCACACTGGCATGTGTTGTCCTTCATAACATAGGCATATACAAAGGAGACATCATTCCAGTGGATGATTTAATTATAGATATTGAAGAAAATCTCTATGTACATGAAGCAGGCGATATAAATACTTTGTGTAATTATATTTTTGATGAAGTTTATTCTTTTATGTAAATTTCAATTTTGATTCCTGTATTAAATTTTTCTTGCTTCACAAATATAATTGAAACAATGCCAATTCAACAGAAATGACAAGTGTTGTGGCAAACATTTGCACACAGCAAACCCTGTATTACCATATTACTCGATACCTTACAGATGCATTTGAGACATTGGGTTCTGCAGAACTTGTTAAAATATAGGCATACCTACTGTAACACAATGTGTCATGCTAAAAACATGATTTTTTAGTCCCTAATCCCTGACAAGATCATGTTTCAAACAACACAATTTTCAGTAATCTTAGAAAAAGAAAGAGAAACACAGAGGTTTCTTGACCACCTCATAGCTTGTAGTATGTATAAACAGTAAAAAGTCCTGCTTAGAGCTCATGTAAAACTATCCTTGGGGCAGTTTATACAGCTAATTGTCATAGAGGCAATTAAAGGGTAAGGCGGTCATAGATAAACAACCATCATTTCACATATTACTTATTTGACTGACAATAGTTAGGGCTAAGTCCTTTGAACACCTCTTTGGGAGAGCCCATTAGGCTAATCTGCATAAGTAAAGTACACTAAGTGAAACAACCCAATTTGTTTCAAGTTAAGTGAAGCAGAGTAATGCTTGTTGAAGAACAAAAGTTATTACACATCATTGCCTTGAATGAGAATGTTTATACCATCTTTATTGAAAATTATTGGCAAGTTCGTGAACAGCAGCAACATTTCTTTGAAGCTGGATTTTACTCTATATGTAAAATGCAAAACATGATTATTTCAGTAGTTGGAATAGTGTTCAAGTGTGATTCATTTTTGAGGCAAAATATCAAAATGCAGCTGTGATTCAGGGAAGGATGAGCTATTTGTAAAGCGAGCAAAGCCCAGCAAAACTAAATTCAGCACTCCTGGTTGATGGAATTTGACTTTGTGAAGCACAGCAGCAAGGGGGGGGGGGGCATTTCATTATGTGCACATACTGCAAACACCATGTATGACATAGCAACACCACCTGTATGTAACATTGGGACAATCCAAAATATATTTGACGTGCTGATTGGAACATTTAGGTTAGTTCTACTTACTATTATTTGTTATCTTAATCTTGTTAAACTACCAACATTAAATGGATCAATGCCTTTTAGGATTATTTTAGCCAAGAAATAGATTGATTGAAAGACAATTATAGTAAGTACACACTCATGTTTACACAGTTGATTGTGTTGATAAAGAGATTGTGTTAACACCCTTACTGGACAAAGGCATTTATTACTGCTGTATTACCTGTAAGGTCCCCCTAAAGCTTGAAAAATAATTGGTCCCCCACCCCCAAATGAAATGGTCAGTCCCTAATGTGATTTATATTTTCTTCTCATGATCAAACTGCATTGGATACAGTTCTGACAATGCCAGCATTATGGTCAGCAAGAGCAACTCAGTTCTTACCAGGGTTTGCTCAGAGAATCCAGCAGGAATGTTTGAACAACAGTACCATCCACTCTCTAATGAGAGCAAAGATGTGGACAAATGACACTTGCATTACCTTTACCCACCGCCATCTCCCCTCCCGAACTATTGAGAGCAGCGAAGACTGCATCTAATTAAGATTACATATATATATATATTCCACCATCCAATGGAGTTTAAAGACATTAAAGAGATTTGATGTATATTTTTATTTAATGTCTATTTGGTTGTGGTTGTGTGCACATATGTGTGTGTGGTGATGATATTTGTCAATGCTAAGTCTGCTAACATCTTTTTTTTGTAAGTTTATTGAATGCTTAAAAGAACACTTACGTTATTTTCTTAAAAAATTTAGAATTTTTATGAACATGGACAGAAACTGAAAAATTTATTTTGAAATAAAAACTGCATTCTATATTTCAATTTTGGGAGATTTTTTCTCTGGTCTAATGCATTTACACTTTTAAATAATTATTTTGAGAATCTAACCTATATAATAACTTTGTGATACAGGACTAGCACGGTGTCAAGTTCATTTAAATTCCTATAGATTCCAATAAATTCAACCAATCAAAATGTTTTCCAATATTCTAATTTTCTTTTATAAAGTTCTATATTTCAACAAGTCCTACAGTGCCTACTGTCTCAAAAGCATTCACATGCTTGTCAGTATAACTTGTTTCGTATTTTCAAAAACGTTAAGATTGTTGATGAATAAGCCACTGGCAACGGAAAAAAGACTATTATCCCTTGATGTGCTTATGCTGGTGGGACCAAAATGTACATTGCCATAAAGGTTGAAATGGAAAAAAACATTGGTTTATGTATTTTCATTTTGATATCTGGGTGAAAAAGCACAAGAAATTCAGCAATCAGTCCTTGATGTTTCTTAAATATTGGATATTTTCAGTGCACAAATTACAACTGATAGCTTTAAAATATTTTTTTCTTTCAATTTCACAGATTGTCATTCACAAATGTAGACTTGAGAAAATATAATCTATTGCTTCATTTTTCTCAGTGGTACTTTCTCTCTCTCTCTCTCTCTCTCTCTCTCTCTCTCTCTCTCTCTCTCTCCATGAACTAATTTCGACTTTAGTTTTTGTAAAGGAGCTTAATGTAGTCAAGGTTACTGTCAGCGAGTTACTTAATACATCATAATTAATCTGATCTATTTTCAAAGAATGTAGTCAATGTAATTGACAGTGGGTTCTCAATACATTGTAATAATGTGTTATACTTTCAAATACAATCCTCAACGTTGACCTTGAAAACAAAAGCATACTTTGACTTCAATATTTTGAAAGTTATAGCATGGTTTTAACTCCATTCAACCTAACCTTGCCTACTCCCTAAGTTATCGTGGCTACACCTTCATAGGTAACAACTATATCAAAATTTATATTACTCCTGTTACGAAATCTTATTTTGCCAAATCAAGATATAATATTTTTCTAAAGCAGTTCCACTCATATGCAAAGACCTCATTTTTTTAAGGGAAATGCATGCAAGAACATTACGGCCAAGTAGCTATTTCAACTTAGTATCTCAGAATTTCAACTTAGCATATCAAAATTTTGAGTTAGTATCTATAAGTCGAGATAGTATCTACTAACTTGAAATTTGGAGTTACTGTCCACACGATAAATCTTGGCTCTAGTTCTTATTCTTAGAAAAATTATCAGTGTCTAACCTTGCAAACATGATCACTGTATGACCTTGCAAACATGATCACTGTATGACCTTGCAAACATGATCACTGTCTAACCTTGCAAACATGATCACTGTCTAACCTTGCAAACATGATCACTGTCTAACCTTGCAAACATGATCACTGTCTAACCTTGCAAACATGATCACTGTCTAACCTTGCAAACATGATCACTGTCTAACCTTGCAAACATGATCACTGTATGACCTTGCAAACATGATCACTGTCTGACCTTGCAAACATGATCACTGTCAAACCTTGCAAACATGATCACTGTCTAACCTTGCAAACATGATCACTGTCTAACCTTGCAAACATGATCACTGTCTAACCTTGGAAACATGATCACTGTATGACCTTGCAAACATGATCACTGTATGACCTTGCAAACATGATCACTGTATGACCTTGCAAACATGATCACTGTCTAACCTTGCAAACATGATCACTGTCTAACCTTGCAAACATGATCACTGTCTAACCTTGGAAACATGATCACTGTATGACCTTGCAAACATGATCACTGTATGACCTTGCAAACATGATCACTGTATGACCTTGCAAACATAATCACTGTCTAACCTTGCAAACATGATCACTGTCTGACCTTGCAAACATGATCACTGTCAAACCTTGCAAACATGATCACTGTCTAACCTTGCAAACATGATCACTGTCTAACCTTGCAAACATGAATCCTGGAAGAGAAATAATGAAATAGACCCATATGGACAATAAATCTAATAATGATTTGTTTTGTTTTGTTGGTTTTAACAGCACTTTTAGCACATAATTGGCTACATCATGCTGAGAAACACATAATTGGCTACATAATGCTGAGGAACTGGCAACTAAGTGCCTATCTCAAAGACACACCAAGGTTGCTGGCATTGGTGGATATCGAACCTGCGACCCATGGATTATGAGTCTAATGCTCTACCAACAGAGCTAAAATGGCTCCCCAAACTAATAATGAATGAAATACTTCAAAAATGCATAAAAAGAAATATAAATGCAAGATTTCAAAAAATGAAAAATCAATCAAAAAGACTGGTATGGATCATAAATTAATAATAAATAAAAGGAAAAATACATAAAAGAAATAAATATGCAATATTCCAAATTAACCCTGCAAAATCAATGAAAAACTTATATGGGTCATACAATACAAAATTAAGACAGAACAAAACTAAAAAAATCAATTAAAAAGACAATGGATGATAAAGCTAAGAATGAATACAGTTAAAAAGAACATACAACTAGAAGTAGAAATTTAATAATAGAAACAGCTACAAATCAATTAAAACAAAAAATACAATGGGTGATAAAGCTATCAATAAAAAAAAAGACAGAACAAAGATATAAAAGTAAAAAATAACAAGAAGCCCATGTGAGCCAGAGAGTTCACCTCGGCCTAATAACCAAATGCAAGAGTAGTTAGAAAACATCTGGGTCAGTAGGATGCTTTCCGTAGAAATTTCTTCCAATGCTGGTGAACACAATTGTTTCAAGGTTTAAATATTTTTGTTTCTTGATCAATATTTGTTGAAACATCCAATATTGAAAGACCTTTGTGCCAGGATGTTTTGTTTTTGTAATGCCTGCCATTTGAAGGCTGATCAACATCACTTGTACAAAGCTGAACATCCTTTATGCCAGGATGTTTTCAATCCAATTTTGTCAAATTCTATTGAGCACTTTTTGAAAAGAAGTCAGTTAAAGGGTTGTTGCAGATGGTGCTGCTGCAGATGGTGGAGTATGACCCCAGATTGATCTTAAAGATAACTGAACCAGCAGAACGCCACCCAGAGGGATATCATCCCCAAGAGGGATCTCTTCAGCCAGACTGGTGTGTATAATCCAGGTACTGATAGATGGATCTCTTCAGCCAGACTGGTGTGTATAATCCAGGTACTGATAGAGGGATCTCTTCAGCCAGACTGGTGTGTATAATCCAGGTACTGATAGATGGATCTCTTCAGCCAGACTGGTGTGTATAATCCAGGTACTGATAGAGGGATCTCTTCAGCCAGACTGGTGTGTATAATCCAGGTACTGATAGAGGGATCTCTTCAGCCAGACTGGTGTGTATAATCCAGGTACTGATAGATGCCAACAGAGGCAGAAAGGATTTGCTGCAGGAGGTCCCCAAACATTGCATTTCAACTCTGTTAGTAAGATTTTTTAAATGAATGTGGCTGTTTGTAACATAGCTGATCCTTTAAACAGCTAACAGCCTCCACTCCCTCTTTTAGTACCACAGTGCACTTGAATAAAAGATGATAAATAATAAAAGTACCAACATTTTTAGTGCATACCTTCATTTCTATAAGACCACGTCATATGTTATTAAGACTGGTCATAAATCCCATTGCTATATTTCACTTGTAAACAATTCATCTGATCATCAACCTTGTGGGGTTCACATGCAATAGCCCAAACTACTCACCAGGTCAGGTTCTTGAATGATATTGCCACTTCAAGTTCAAATCTGCCACTTTTTTGCAGAAATACCAGCTCTTCTATTTACCTTATTTTAAGTGATTTGAAATAATGAATGAAAAATATATACATTTTCAAGTTGTGAGCCTGCAACTATTGCACTGTTATTGTTCACTTTCATCTTTTCTTTCCAACAAAAAATGACTGAAATGACAACTAAGGTTTATCCCTCTGGTCGAATGATTTTGCATACAATGGCATTATTTATCTGCATCATTAAAGAGCAGTTTGGTGACATCCTTACTCATATTAATATAGATGCTTGAATTTATTGCAATAGAGCCTTCTAAAGCACATCAGTGATACAGATAAAAAGTATAACAAATAAGTAGAACTCTGGCATGCTGCATAATTTTACTATTTTTTTGATCCTACAATTAATGCCTTGAACTCTAGCCCATGTATTGTTATGTTACAATTTTCCATAGAATCAGTAATCAGCTAATCAGTTTAAACCTCTTTTCTCAGAAGAATATTTTTCTTGCAAGTCTAAAGTGATAAGAGAAGTTTCCCATTCATTCATACTCCACAACTTAATTAGCTTGCATAGCTTAACCATAATCTGAATGTATTTTTAAATAATGTAAGGTTTGGAAATATTTCCTATTGTAGCATCAAAATATTTCTATTATAAATGATATTCAATTTGAATATAATTGTACACAAGGGTATTATGTTTTAGAACAAGAGCATATTTTTGACTAACAATACATTATATTTTCCACTCTATTCAACATGTGTTCTCTCTCTCTCTCACTCAATCTCTCTCTCGCTCGATCTCTCTCTCGCAAATAATTTAAATAACAAGTAGTGATAGATACACATTTCATAATCAGATAACCAAGCGTCTTGTTTGCAATTAATAATAAATTAGTAACAACGGGAATACTGAAATATAGTTTTCTATGCTGGTCTCTTGACTGATAACTAAACAGGTGTGCAAATTTCTTGTAATGCTTTTTCAACAGTGAATTGAATTTTCTTTCACAGGACATGCAAGCATCTTAGTGCTTGAGGAGGCAATTTTTGCCCGCCCGAACGTATACCCACAATGTGCTAGTCATGCCTGAAGAAGATGATCAGAGAAAGGCAAATTGTCAAGAAGCATATAGGCACTTGGTACTGTGGCAGTATGGTTGGCTAGGAGAGGGTATATGAGTGGTTATACCCAGCTGCTGTGTGTGGCATGTCAAGGACAAGTACCATGATTATAGCTTGATCCGTTTGGCCAATACTCTGGCTACATATCCTTCATACTTGCCTATTTCCTGCAAGAGACAAGCTCCTTTACAAATGTGACTGTACATGGAGGATGAATAGGAGCCAGATGTTTTTCCATTCTTCTTACATCAAGCACATTGAGTTCTTTTCTCTTCTTCATTCCCACAGGGTCCCTTAGCCTTTTTCATCCAATACTGCCTTCATTAGTTAATGATGTGGGGATATGTTTTCTCCACTTTCGTTTGGTATACAGTCCATTGGACACTCTTCTTAAAAGATCTGTGGTACCTAATAAAAAAGAAAAAAAATGTCCTATTTGAAATTAAAACGGGAGCTCTGCAATTCTTACTGAGTAAGTTGTAACCTCAAAGTTTTCCATTTCTTCCTACATTTTGGGCTTGGACTTTTAGGATAAAACCTTGTTAGCATGACTAAACCAAAGCTTCGAAGTAATTTTGTACCTCATGCTCCACTTCCTAATACTAATACATTTTAGAATGACACTGACCTTGCATGTGAGATGATAGTATAGGTGTCTGAATATTAAAGGACACTGATTACTGATTCTACATATTCATCATTTTTTCTATCCATCAAGGTGGTGCTCTACAGATATTACATACTTCTATCCATCAAGGTGGTGCTCTACAGATATTACATACTTCTATCCATCAAGGTGGTGCTCTACAGATATTACATACTTTTGAGAGAGTGGCAGGTGTAAGGTGAAGTTGTTTGCATTTGCAACATGCACAGTGAAGAGAATGTTGGCATAACTCTATGCTATTTTCATGTACTGTGGCTGAAATTTCTTGACATATTGTACTTGTGGAAATTGTACATGATCTAAGCACACATCTGACCAAAATGCCTGCTCCCATGTGCTTGAAATATCAGCCTAAATTAGTCCAAAGTACACTATTTTTAGCTGTTATTAAAATAAGGAACACGAATTTTGCCACAGTAGGCAATACCAGCTTATGAAAGTGCAATGAATTACAAAATATATAAAAAGTAAAAAAAAGTTATCAGCTCATTTTTTTACAATTTACTTTTGAAGTCCATGAAGTGAAAATGACCAAGCAGAGCTAGCAGTTTTTTGATAGGTGCACATCTGAGTTAAGGCAAAGCTGTATACTCTATAACCCAAATTACACCCATCAATCATACACCAAAATGATGGGAATTAAAAGTTCTTTTAACAATACCTAAGAGATACAAGGTCTTTTTTACATAGCCAGGATAACCAGTGAGGAAAACCTGGGAAATTATCTTTCTTTAAAACTTTAACCCTATGCAAAATACAAAACTGAAGAGCACCACCCAAAGAGTTTGAGAACTAAGAGCATACAGAAAATTTCAACTCAAAACATAACCAAGATTTTCAAATGACCTTGATCTTGCATTAGAAGCAGAGGTGGGTGAGGGTGCATGAATACAAAATGTCTTTGCTTACTGAGTTTTGGTGACGTTGTTGTACAAACATAAAATATATCATTCCTAATTTTTGGGACTTGTGAGACTACATATAATAAAATAACCCTTCTTGTTGAAACAGATGATGTCAAAATGAGTAATACCTTGGTCTCACCTATGCTAGAGCACTTGTCACAAAATTTTAATCTCTTGCCTAGATCCATTGAGATGTATGCATTTTAATCCATAGAAAAAGAAAAAAAAAGAAAAAATGTACAACATATTTATTTCTTCAAAGGGCTTAATTTTTCAGTTTTCCATTGTTAAAGTATCCTATATACACTATTTCTTGCTCCAATATGTTGCATCTGTAATTCCATCAGCAAGAATGGGGAGAAATTTACTAGAATTAAGACTTTCTCTAACTTCTTCTCTCAAGACATGATTAACTGACAGAACAAAGTCTCTTGCCCTGAGTCTGTTCTTATAATTAGCACCAAGTTCAATACTGTTCTTCTCCTGGAGTGTACACAGCATTTTCATACCAGAAGAAGGTTTTCTATAATGGGATATGGTGTAAGCTGTGTTAAAGAGTGTTCTCATTTTTATTTTTTCATTTCATTCTCATTTAATTTTAAAAATTGCCTTTCCTAGTGGAGTCTCAGCAACTCTAAATTCAGGGATTTTCTGCACATTGCAAGCAGGTGTCATTGCATATACTGAACTGACAGGCTTTATGAGGTCCAAAACTGTCATGAGACTTGCTTGATTAAATCCTGAATTTGTCAGTTCCATACACTGGTTGAATTTCCAACCCATGCCAGTTTGGGATATTGTTGGTGATAACTGCAAAACATCTTTCCTTCAGAGTCAATGAATTCAAGCATTGGATAATTATCGACCCAATGTGGCTGAAAATTTCTTTGTCTCTAAGTTGTATCATATTTGACATTTTTTGCTGCCACAGAGTCTGGCTTATGTCACTTTGGAGAAGTAGTTACCTCAGACTCAGTGGCAGTCTCATGTTTTATCCCTCCATTTTCACATGAACTTTCCTTCTCTGAATCTTCCTTATGACCTTCCTTGCAAAAATAATTTAGTAAACTGATTTTATCCAAATAGAAAATATCACCTCATTTGACAACTACTTCTACTGATCATAAAATGCATTTTGTCCTTTAAATGTAAATACAGACCGCTATTTAATTAGCATACCGGTAATTGTTTTGCTTCAAACACAAAATTGAATGTGGAAGTTGATCCTCTGTATAATCAATTAAAAATGATTATAACTCATTACCATCATTTAATCAGCTCATAAGGCAAACCGACAATTATGTTGGTAAAGTGCCTTTCATTCATTTTATTGCATTGACTCGATGGATTGAAATAAAAGGGTGATCCACTTGTGAGTATCTGGGTTGAGTAATCACAATATAACAAGGTCATTTAAAACACAGCTAATTAATCATACCGGATTTTTTTATTTTGAGGTGTTTTGATTGGCTGATAATTTGTTTGATTGGCCGAATATGCAGTCAAGCAGCAATAGAATTCACACACATGCAACAGTTATAAATCTCCACTTATTGTAGGTATGATATATCACAGGATGTAAATGAATAAATGAAGAGAGGTAGATTCAAGTATTCATTATGCCCAGATGGCACGAATGACCAGATAAAGGTAGATAAAGTGATTAAAGTATGAAAATTAGTGCTTGCCTGACTTGTTTTAAAACAGGAAAAAAGCACTTGTCATGGACAAGTGGCTTGAAAATTTTACTTGTCTAACTTTGAAAATTAAAAGTCCAGGATGTCGGGCTATGGAAAACAACACAATGGGAATACAAATTTAATTTGGCAGTCATGTTTTTAGGCATGTGTAAATGACCAAATTTGATGCTTTTGCCAATAATACAGCTTTTTTCATTTTTATGAGTTATTGTTGCTGTTGGGTTTTTTTTTTTTTTGTCTGATGTGTGGACATGCATATATATTGTTTTCAGCAACACAAATATACTCTGTTGTTGTCACTGTTTCTATCACTGTTTCTATCACCTGCATGAACCTGTGTATTTTTGTTTCCTATCAACATAAAGAGTTGAATCTTTTCCATGAGAAGTAAAGGATATTTTTAAATGTGCTTATGTTTTTATGTTGTTCTTTTTTATTTTATTTTATGCTGGAACCAAATTAATTGAGCTTTTGTTTATGGACCTATTCATTGGAAGGTTCTATATATTTCTAACATCAACATGGATATTATGGTCAAGGGCTGCCATGAAATAACATCAACATGGATACTATGGTCAAGGGCTGCCATGAAATAACATCAACATGGATATTATGGTCAAGGACTGCCATGAAATAACATCAACATGGATATTATGGTCAAGGGCTGCCATGAAATAACATCAACATGGATATTATGGTCAAAGGCTGCCATGAAATAACATCAACATGGATATTATGGTCAAGGACTGCCATGAAATAACATCAACATGGATATTATGGTCAAGGGCTGCCATGAAATAACATCAACATGGATACTATGGTCAAGGGCTGCCATGAAATAACATCAACATGGATATTATGGTCAAGGACTGCCATGAAATAACCTCAACATGGATATTATGGTCAAGGGCTGCCATGAAATAACATCAACATGGATATTATGGTCAAGGGCTGCCATGAAATTCCTTGACTTATACACTGTATGCAAATCATTTGGCGGCACATATTGCTTTCAGAATGTCTCCATCTCTGCAATGCACCTGTATAAAATTGATACAAAAATTTTCTTTGAGCCACAAGTATATCTCTCCATGCAGTGGATATGAATGATAACACAATAAAGAATCACACTATGTTTGTACTTGGTGTCCTTCTCGAGTCAAATTGAATCACTTGAAAAAATTATTATGCCATTTTTGCCTCCAACCCATATACAATTTACAGCAATAACATATTTCAATATACATTTATTATCTATTACCACGAAAGAAACATTTTTGCAACTGATCAGGCTGGGCAAGAGCACCCAGGAATATTTTTTATGTCACAGAGTATGTTTTACATTTATTATTATATAAACAAGGCAGAAACAACATCGCCGAAAGAATTACAAGTGCAACAGTGCAGAAACAATTGCAACACAATGAATTATTATGCAAGCAGTGCAGAAACAACAGCGCCAAAAGAATTACAAGTGCAACAGTGCAGAAACAATTGCAACAAATAGTTTTCCAGTAAACTAATATTTTTAACAAATCATTAGAGCAAAGTTATTGCTTTTATCTTCAATGTTTGTAATGTTTATGTATGAAATGAGTAATTATCTATCTAGGTATTAGTCTCTCTATCAATCTATGTATCCATCTTAATCTATTTATCTACATCCATTCAACCATCTATTTACATGTATTATATATGTATGTGATACTCCAGCACATTCTTACCTGAAGTTCAAGTACTAATTAACTTTTGTTCATTAATTTTGGATTCCAATTTTCTGGAGGTGTCCTCCCTTACTTTAGCCATGGCTTTTCTCTCACCTCCTCTACTGTCAGTGTGTCATGCCTACAGGTGTTAGGACCTTTTCCCTTAGCAGTGATCTATTCAGTAATGTTGATTATGTATGATGCTTGGCACCGTACCATATATTCTGGAAAAGATTGTTTTTATTATCCTAAATTGGTCATGTCAAGTATGGGGATATTTTAATATTATTTGTCTGTCTGTATTCACAGCTCTTCCTAAATCATAAAAACTGATAACTATTTTGCTCTTGTAGTAATCATCTGTCACAGAGATATCATTCTCATCCAAAGCCCTAATGTCTTTATATGGGGAGTGGGGTTGAGGTTAAATTAAAAGTTTTACAAAAATTTAAATCGTAGCAACATTTAAAAAAATAATCTAACATTATTTAAAACCATTCAGACTTGGAAGATGCCTCATAGATTTAACAGACTTTGCATCTCAACTCCAGATTCAGTGTTTAAGACAGTGAGTGGGTACCACGGTCCCGTCTCAGGAAATAGCATAGACTACAGATTTTCACTAAGTTCAATTGAATGGTATCAATTTCATTAAGTTCAATTGAATGGTATCAAGCCAGCAAAAAGCTTATATGTATGTTGTTTTGTGAAATGGAAACCAGAAAACATGGGGATGGATATAGTGAGATGGGTTATCAGGATATGAAATCAACTGTAACAATCTTTTACATAAACTTAATATATATTTTGTAATCATATGACTGGAAAATCACAGTTAACTAAAGCTTAGAATGAATATTAGGACAAGCACAGAAAGACATGTAGCAATTATGAAAGAGCAAAATCAATATTGAAAAAATCCACATTTATACCAGTGATTGATTAGAACTCGTAAGGCTTTAAGTCATGTCTTTTTTTAATTTTCAAATATAAATTAATTTTTATACAAAGAATTTTTGTGAAGTGAAACATACCTTAGACCTGGGGAAAGCACTTTTCATGTTTGGTAGTCACCCATACATTCATAACTTTTTATGATTTTCACATGGAAATCAGGATAACCAGAGCAGCATGACAGAAAATGTTTTAAGAATAAAATGCATTTACGTGGTACCATGTATTTTTTAAATTAAAAAGCCATTTCTTTCTTACATTTCTACTACATGTACATGATGGCAAATTAAACTGTATTAACATGATTATATAACTTGACAAGAACTCACTATATGTTGTAGCAATCTTGTCCAGCCAACCAGCTATGTGATTGGTCCACTTCAGCAGCTCTGCACATTTCTTGTCATGACCAGTCTATAAAGAAAAAAAAATGCAGAGTGGAAAGCGTGAGAAAGAATCATAAATGGACTTCAAAACTTGCAAAATAATACACCACAGAAACTTCACTTCATACAGTAGATCTTTGCAATTTAGATGACAAAAGGAGAAGAAGAAATTAATCAGCAGAAAAAAGGAGCAAACTTCAACATGCTTTTACCTTTAAAATATGTTTTCCAATGTTTTTGGCCACATGCCAGATGTTGTGGGAGTGCTGGACATGCTCTCTCTGCAAGAAATTTTATGGTAAATACAGAGTCCAGTGTATTTATGTGTAGTGATGGGATATTGAAAGCAATTTATATTCATCTTACCAATAATATATTTGTTACTCTAATTAAAGAGACAATCATGCCATAATGTTTACTTTTTATATATCAGTTATGTTTGATTGATGTATCTATAATAATATTACAATAAAATGTCGGTATAGGCTGTATTCATAAGACATTGTACTTGGTTTATTGTGAGCAATTCATTATCTTGAATATACTTAACAAAATAATTATCAAATTTAACTAGTCAAAGACTCAGATTTAAGATTACATCTTAACATACTCACTACTGATTCAATATCTAGTTGAACAACAGTCATGACCTCTGTGATATGAAGCCCCTTCTCTCTCAGCTTGGCCATGCTAAGCTAAAAGGTGGCCTTTTCCATGTTGGCTGACTTTCTACCCATGACCCATTTGTCCATTGTCTCTAGTGACTTTCTAACCATGACCCATTTGTCCATTGTCTCTAGTGACTATCTTCTCTGTCTTGTTTGTCCATTGTCTCGAGTGACTATCTTCTTTGTCTTGTTTGTCCATTGTCTCTAGTGACTATCTTCTTTGTCTTGTTTGTCTATTGTCTCTAGTGACTTTCTTCTTTGTCTTGTTTGTCCATTGTCTCTAGTCACTTTCTTCTTTGTCTTGTTTGTCGATTGTCTCTAGTGACTATCTTCTTTGTCTTGTTTTTCCATTGTCTCGAGTGACTATCTTCTTTGTCTTGTTTTCCATAAAGACATATAAGCAATACTGGGCTGAGTGCCTCGGGTGGGGGGTCCATCCTGCCATTACATGTATATTCTAATCAGTATATAAACAGTAATAAGAAACATTTATTTAGTCCCTTCTCAAGTCTATCAAAATAATGGTACATATCTGGTCAAGAGTTTATTTTACTGTTTTGTATTTTAATTATTTTCAAAATTATACTTTTTAATTACTTAATTCAGCATTTATCAATTCATCATAAGTTAGAGGCTGATACAGAAAGCAAAATATAATGCAAATACTTGTGAAAGATGCTGATGCAGAAAGCAAAATATAATGCAAATATTTGTGAAACATTATGAAACTATCAACATGGCAAATTGCGGTTATTATGTGTAGTTATCTACATCACAACTTCATTACCTTGAAATATGTATACCATTTTTGACCTTGTATGCATTTCAATGTGTTATTTGCTAATTTACTGATGTTAATATAAATAGTCATTTGGAAACATTGTGATTTGACAGTAATATAATAAATAAATAAATCTGACAACATATTGCACAATTAGACCACTGGGATCTTCAACGAGAGAGAGTGAGTGAGAGATCAAGAAAGTGAGGAAGAATGTATCAAATTCCTGAAATCACTCAGTGCATTTCAACACATTTTAGTTTGATTAGTATGGTCCTGATTTAGCCACATATAAATTTCAAACAACACCATGCTCACAAATCCTTTGAACATCGAAGCTGAATCTTTCATGGAGAGTTGAAGTCACAATTTCCTTGTTATTATCAACTTGTATTGTATATTTTCTATTTCAACTCTTTCTAAACACTTTTTCCACACCTGTGATTCACCACTCTATTTATAGTGAAGTTAAATTAAAATATATTGAATAACTTTTTTGTTGTTGTTGATTCAACAGTATTTCAAAATGTTACACTTCAAGGTTTAAAAGTATGCACTAACTTAAACAATTCTAATTGGCTACTTTGAATAGAAATGCTACAACTCATATAGGGAAAATTATATACAACAGAGAGTGATTTTTAATTTGAACAATACCCACTACTTGATTTCATTTGACAAAATCATTATCGTGCATGTTGCAAAATAAATCAACATACCCATCAGGTGTCAATAGTCACAGATAAACACCAATTTTGTGAGATCAAGTGGTTACTGTGAAATGGGTTTTGCTTTGTTGGCCCTCTGGCTCAAATCCCCCAAATCTTCCCTATGGGATTAGATACGCTATGATCTCACAAAAAACTGGTGTTTATCTGTGACAAATGACAACTCATGGGTATGATTTACAACTGTATTGCTTAATTTCAACACAACATTCACAATTTAAAGATAAATGTGAATCTTTCTGTATATTTGTAAGTTTGTGCATGCATGTCAAGTTAAATACAAATTATCTCACCCAGCAGAATGACATAGAAAGAATCATAAAAACTCCCTCTGGTGCTCTTCACAAAACTCCTCAAAGGTTGGGCTGATTAAGTCTTTTTGGGTCCTATATAACGGTAGTCAACTCTCCCAAATGTCTGGAAAAAGGAAAGAATGCAAAAAAGACATGAGCAATTTTTATATGCCTGACATATGGCAAAGCATATCATGGTATGATGTTGTCTTTTCATCTATTCTCTAATTCATGTATGCACAATAAATAGAGTTCTACCAAATATTTACTGTTACCAAACTTTGCAAGTAGCCTGCATTTGGGGCAAGGAAGAAACAAATCAATTTTGTGGTCAAAGTCAGAGGGCCTTAAAAAAGCAAAACTCTTTCCACACAATAACTTTACCTTTATGGCAAATACCTTGACCAAACTTTTGTAAATGGTTTGCATTTGACAAAAGAAAGACACATCCTGATTTTAAGGAACAAGATTTATGGCACATCTAAAGAATTTGTTAAAAACAAAAACATAAGTTGTATGAGATCAATTTCATGTAAACATAAAATCATTTTCTAAAGAGATCAGGCTATTTGAAATTACAAATATTCACATGTCTGATATCAAAATCAATCAGCATTTTTACATACATGTACTAATGATGATACTCTCTCATGATGTCATAAGCAGAATAATCGTAATCTGTGTGTTATACAACATAAATGGTGAGCCTATTGGTGACAATAGAGTAATAGTTGTCAAATATACTACAGGGTTTCACAAATTTTATAAAGGTCAGCTTAAAACTGACTGGAAAACTGAACTTGACCTTGGGAAATTTGAACTTGCACCAAAATATGACAACATAATACAACACAAGCAGTGACTGTTAAGTAAAAAATATGGTAAAATAAAAATTGGAATGTTTTAAGCAAATCACATTACATTTATTTCACAAATAATGAACTTTTGTTTTCTTTTTATCTTTGTTTCCACCTAAAATCATATGCTGATAAATAAAGTTACCAAAAATATACATGTTAATAGCACATGCAGATAGATATGTAGATAAGAAAAAAGGGTTAGAATGTAGATATAGTTAGAAGAGTGAAGACAGATATATATATATATATATATATATATGTATGTATATATATATATATATATATATATATATATATATATATATATATATATATATATATATATATATATATATATATATATGTATATATGTATGTATATAGACAGATAAATGGATAGGTAGATAAGGGTTTTGGGAATAGCTAGATTTTTAAGAGAGAGAGAGAGAGCTGTTTAGGTAAAAAAAAAGTTCAACTGAAACTCAATCAACCAAGAAGAGAACTGTGTTAACTAAATTTTAATCATGTTAACATTTTTCTTTATCTACTTAAAGTTTTAATGCATAAAGAAAACAAGTTAAAACTGAGTCCATCACTCAAATATTCCAATATCAATGAATTCACTCTTTGTTTTTTTCAGGGAAATTTTGTGTCCACTCACACCTGCTTCCACTTCCACAAGTCACCTTGAAATTGGCAACATGCATCAAAACAATATTTGACAGACCAACTTTTGAGAATGATTTGAGAATACTTATTTTTATTCATTTAATTATTTGCCAAAGAGTAATTAAAGTATGCATCAGTCTCCTGTAATTATTATGTAAACAATACATGATAAACATCACCTGTGGGTACTGAATTTTTGTTATATCAATCACTTTTAATGAAATCTAGGTGGCTAATCATTTGAGAAGAGTGCTTGTTATTTCTAAACACACCTGTCAAAGAAATCTCACAAGTTATATTATTAACAATTATCACCAAGTCACCGTGAAATTAGTGACATGCATCAAAACAATCTTTGACAAGCTGATTGTTTTGAGTCAGCAAGCTTGGCTAATTTTGGAGGTCAGATACTGACTTTGGCTGGATCAGGACTTTAAAGTCATCAAATTCTATATATGTACAAATATTATGGTTAAAATATAAATATTTATTCCCTATTTGTCAAAACTTGCTTGAAATGGTAAATATTCACATTATCATGTCTGTGTTAGAAAATATGAGACTGACCTTGACACTGAATACAAGATGAAAATGACAGACTTTGACAGTATATCATGTGAAATAGAGGATTGATAGATGAAAGAAACTGTATGCAGTTATGTAATAAAAGAATGTGGGACATATAGACACTAAATAAAGGTACTGATATATGTACTGTGACGAGATCACAGAGTATAAAACTTAAAGAACATAAAGCATTGCAAACTGATTACAATCCCCCCTTCTCTCCCTCCCAATATTTTTGGATCTTGTGAACTTGAGCTTGCCCTAGCTAAAGTTGAGCTTGTCCTGGGCATCAGGCAAGTAGATTTTTAAAGCCCTGTAGTAGATTTGAAAATTAGTACAAAGTTAACATACTTGATTAACATGATTGAGATGTCAAAACTTGGTTCAGTCTGGATCATCTGGCTTTAACTTGTTATCCTCTTTTGCTTCAGAAACTGTAATTCTCAATCTGGTAAAGAAATGACTATTATTGACATGCAATGCTACACTCACTCCTTTGCTTTCATAAATACCATATACAGTAGACTCTCGATTATCCGAAGTCTGGGGAACTAGAAGAAAACATCGGATAATACCGGGGTTTGAATAACCGAAGGTCATGAATTGTACATCAATCCACAGAAATAAAACAAACAAAGTACCATTTCAGTTATTCTTGTATTCTGTTTCCTTACTATATATCTAGGAAGCCATTTCATGGACACAGCATAAAACAAAGACAAAAACAATAGTGAAAATTACACTGGTCTACAATTTTATCGAAGTTGTCTGCTTCAGAGATAAAATGTGCTATTTATTATGGATTTTGATTTGCTGAATTCAAATATGACAATTAAAACAACTGATTGGCTACTGTTTCCAAGATATTTAAGTTTTTACATTTTACGTCTATGTATATTGTGTACATAGTAGACTTTTAATCATAAATTGTAAACCTAGGTCTTTTCATGTGTTTATGGTTGCTCTACATGATAATATTTCACCTGTCCTGTTTATGTAACACTTTAAAAAAACAGCAAAAGGGTTATTTAAATAAAAAATATATTGAAACAAAAGCCAAAAAACTATTATGTATATATTAGTACATAGTTTAGTCCTTATTCAGTGTCAACTCAGTGCTTCTTGGCTTGTCTCTTGTATTCATTAAATGGAGCATCTCTTGTCACTGTCCAGCAATAGTCTGCAAGCATTGATAGGCTCCATTTGCCCTGACAGCGTTTCTCCATTGTTGCAATGTCCTGGTGAAATCGCTCGCTGTGCTCATTGGTCACTGCTCCGCAGTTCAGTGGAAAAAAAATCTAGATGAGAGTGCAAAAAAATGTATCTTTAGTGACATGTTGCAACCAAGGCTTTTATATGCCTTGAGGAGGTTTTCCACCAACTCCCTCCTGTTGTTGTTTTCCTTGTTGTTTCCGAGAAAATTTGTTGCCACTAACTGGAAGGCTTTCCATGCTGTCTTTTCCTTGCCACGCAGTGCACGGTGAAATGCATCATCTCGAAGAAGTTCATGACTCTGAGGACCAACAAAGACACCTTCCTTTATCTTAGCTTCACTTAACCTTGAAAATTTTCCACGGAGGTACTTGAAAACTGCTTGTGTTTTGTCCATGGCCTTGACAAAGTTCTTCATCAGACCCAGCTTGATGTGCAAGGGTGGTAACAAAATCTTCCTTGATTCAACAAGTGGTGGATGCTGAACACTTTTCATCCCAGGCTCCAATGACTGTCAGAGTGGCCAGTCTCTCTTGATGTAGTGGGAATCTCTCTCACGACCATCCCAATCACAGAGAAAACAGCAGTACTTTGTGTATCCAGTCTGCAGACCAAGCAAGATAGCAAGAACCTTGAAATCGCCACAAAGCTGCCACTGATGTTGGTCATAGTTTATGCACCTCAAAAGTTGTTTCATGTTTTTATAGGTTTCCTTCATATGGATGCATGACCAACTGGAATTGATGGCAAAACACTGACATTATGCAGCAAAACAGCTTTAAGACTCATCTTCAATGAATCAATGAACAGTCTCCACTCATCTGGATCATGACCGATGTTGAGGGCTGCCATCACACCATTGATGTTGTTGCAGGCTACAAGATCACCTTCCATGAAGAAGAATGGGACAAGATCCTTTTGACGGTTATGGAACATGGAAACCCTAACATTACCTGCCAGGAGATTCCACTGCTGTAGTCTGGAGCCCAACAGCTCTGTCTTACTCTTGGGTAGTTCCAAATCCCTGACAAGGTCATTCAGTTCATCTTGTGTTATGAGGTGTGGTTCAGAGGAGGAGGATCGGAGAAAATATGGGTCATGTGACATTGATGGTTCAGGACTAGAAGTTTCATCCCCTTCCTCTTCCTCGTCTGACTCAAGTGAGAATGATTCTGGTGCATCAGGAACCGGCAGTCCTTCTCCGTGGGGTACTGGGCGTATAGCTGACGAAATGTTTGGATAATGCAGAGTCCACTTTTTCTTCTTTGACACACCTTTCCCAACTGGATGCACCATGCAGAAGTAACAATTGCTGATATGATCTGTTGGCTCTCTCCAAATCATTGGCACTGCAAAAGGCATAGATTTCCTTTTCCTGTTCAACCACTGGCGAAGATTTGTTGCACAAGTGTTGCAGCATATGTGTGGGGTCCACATCTTGTCCTGATCTCCAATTTTGCAGCCAAAATAAAGGTGACAGGCTTTCTTAACCATAGTGGTTATACTGTGCTTTTGTGATGCAAAAGTCACTTCACCACAAACATAGCAGAAGTTATCTGCATTGTTCACACAAGTACAAGGCATCTCTGCTCACTTTGGCTAAACAGAAATGTGTCCCTTCACAAAATCAAACACTGACAAATAAAAGAGCACGAGACTGTATGATTTGTAGAGCTGATATAGGGCAATGTCTTCAGCAGAGTGATGTAAGCTTAGTTATGATTGCATCATCCATAACTTCTAGAAATAACATGATGCAATTCATATCATGTATGATGCAATACCAGCTTCAGTTTGCATTATTCATTGTTCTGCCTAAAAAGCAAGTACTATCCAAACCCAGTCATAGATTTACTCATAGATCCAGTCAAATATGTGATTTAGTCATTTCTGGTTTAAACTGAGATCCCTTCCCCTTATAACTCACTTATCCTCCGCCATTCCAAAGTCAAGGGTCGTATATAATATCTTTAAAACTAGAGCCAATCAACTATTTTAAGCATCATTTTCGTTCTCAGTGACCCAGAATTAGTAAAGTTTGACAACATTTATTGCGGAAGCATTTTGGCTGTAGACCGATAATTATCGTTCTGATCATTATAATAATATGCATGCCATACAACAAAGACAAAATTATTGTTGTTACCATTGTTTCAATATGCCTGAAAATGATCAACATTTAACAAATTTTAGATCTGATAAGTCAATGGATCACTTGATAAGTTAGTTTGTTTTTCATGTGATATTCACTTCTCTTCAACTGTTTTTCTCATTTTTAAACAACACACTGAAATACATGTATAGTCAAATATAGCTTTCAAAGGGTTTATATTGATTTTCTGACCTTCTTTAATCAAACCAACCTTACAAACAATTACTGCCATCAACTGAATTAATAACTGGGTTATCAAAATGCGAATCAGTTATTGGATTAGCAACAAAGAATAAACAGAACCTGCTTTTCGATTAATCTGTACTCACAGTTTGGACTGACAGGTGTCCCAGTTCAAGAAATCAAACATGCTGCTCATGACATTTTTTTCACACTTCATATAATGCATCATGACTTCAATAGGATTAGAGAATTTCAGACCGCTAAATTGCTTTAAGGGGGTGTACTCAAATAATTGATGTTCGTATAATAGATGTCAAAAAGATCTCAATAGAGAACACATTTAGCTGGAACCGGACAAATAGCTAGGATAATACCGGGTATTCCTATAACAGGAGTTCAAATAACTGAGAGCCGACTGTATATATATATATATATATATATATATATATATATATATATATGGCATGATTGGTTTTACAGTAATACAGTATATTTCAGTAATTTTACCATCCCTTTGATGTTTAGAATATTATTATGGAATAGTGCTGGCTGATAACCTGTTGACCACTCCATAACTGAATGTACTCTTTGTGGAAAATAAAATCTCCTGAGAATAAAGGCCCATTTACACTTAGACCAAAACTCCAAGAGATCTCTGTGATTCAATGGTGACATGGCAATCCAAGCTCTGATGATGGAACTAGGGAAGGAACACAGACTCAGACATAAGTTTAACTTGTTTATTAACAGTCAAAATATTAAAGACAATCAAAATTCAAGACCCAAACATTAGTTGCATCACTTCTAGACAGAATGACTCATTGACTTGGTATCACAGAGATAGTGTGCATTTGGACAAAATACTTACTTTAAATAACTGTTTATTATGAAACAATGAATAAAAAACATTTAGAAATATCAAAGTTTTAATGTAAAGATTTTATAATGATTTCTTTTTAGTGACAGACTTAGAAACATGGACGAAAATTTAATTATATTTATTTGGATCAAGTTTATATATATCCTTGAGAAACACTCCATGTCTATAACAATAATAACTGTCAACTTGTATACAAAGCCTTGAGAAACACCAATCAGCTTTACAATATAAGGAATAAGTTATGAACAGAGCCTCGAGAAAGACTCAATGGCCTGACAATCAAAATCACACTTATTATTATTAGTATTATTATTATACCCCGATTTCCTATTTCTATTGAACCGTAATAAGTACATGTATTAGTTTTATAATGTATGCAAGAAACACTTGACTTGACCTCACAAGATCATGGAAAGTAATATCTGCATGCAATTTAACTGTTTAGACAAATCTTTAAACTAAAAATTGCTGATTTTAAAACATTAACATGAAGTAATAAATATCCTGGAAATTTCTAAATTGTCTAGATGCAAGATTTCACAACTTACTTTTAGACCTGTCCAAAAATTACTATCAAAACATTATTTTCTTAAAAAAATTCATAATGATATCATCAAATAACTGTAGATTGATCAATCACAGCAAAATAATAAATAAAAGAGTTACCTTTTCCTTGCAAGCTGCCTTATATAGAATCGGTATTAAGATAATACTAAAAACTTTTCCCATGTACTACCTGAGCACACAGAACCTCCCATGTGATCCCCAGAAACCGTAACGGGTACTGGCACAGATGCTGACAAGCGCTTATATACCCCTTGTGGAATTCCTGAGGAATTTTGCACCACACAGGGAAAATTATGCCATTCACTGGGTAGCAACCACAAGGGAAAAATTCTGCAAGTGCACACTTGCAGGAGCAACATACTTTTCTACTGATAACAAAAAAACTACACATTAATTAATAAATGTGATTGAAAAAGCTAGATTACTGAGAGTATTAGCTAAGTGTACATACATTAAATGTACGTATAGATGGTCAAATTGAGAAATATAGATACTGTAAGCACCTGCTAAGCAAGATAACTACCAAGGTGTTCCAAATAATGCATATAGTGATAAATGAAGTTACATTGTTGATTCGTGAAATAAAATCATTAATTTAAACAGTTCAAAGGATTATTTATGATCAAATTATATGCCAACATGAAATATAAATGGGAATCATACCAAACATTGCTTAGCACTGAATAACAGTATGTACTAATAGATTAATTAGTAAGAATTGTACATAAATATTGATAACACCCACCCTCTCAGATTTTACACTCAGATCTCCATCATCCATAAACTTCATTTACTGAACATTTACGTGGCTAGCCTGTCTGCCCATTACAATATTGTAGTAGAATCATATTCATTTAATACTCTGCCTTTTCGTAATACCAGTAATAGGATCCCTCACTATAAAGCTCCTTGTTACACCGGTGCCCCTCATATAACACAGGTATAGTCATGGAGTGCAGTCTAAATATAAAAAAAGACTTTATTTTTACAATTTTACCTTTTTGCCTTCATCTTATTTGTTCTCTATGGAATTTATGGGACACCTACATTTACTCACTACAATCTAGTTGGGTTGTGCTGATGTGAGAATTATCTCCATGCATACATAAATACATGAGGCCAATTAAATTTGTTAAATCTTTTTGGATTACTAACTTAACCACTTAATTTAGCTCATGGCTTATAAAAATCAATTATAATGCAATTTGGCATCATTTAATGCCGCAGTGTTGTATTTGTATGCACTGTTATGACACAACTTCATTGAAACATCACTCATGTTAAGGTTCCCTCACATATAACATGGGTCACATTTATGGTTACAGAGAAGGTTGACTTTAATGGTAATGACTGTATTGGTACACAGCAACTTCAAAGAATACTAAGTAACTTGTTTTATCCACTTACTCCAAGAAATCAAAGAAGGAGGTGTCTTTCCTTCTTGTTGGTTACCTTCTTATATTGGCCATTTGTTCAACAGCAAGACTGAAAGAAAAGAAACACTGGCCTATTGATCTGCAAAATCTTTTCTTATAAGATTAATTGAATTTAAAAAAATTAACTATTGATTTTTTTGTACCTTGATGAACATTAATAAATAGTTTAAGTTGTAAACTATAAAAACAGCATCAAGTCTTTGTATCATCCCTATTATTGAAAGGAATGTACAATAATTAATTATTTTTTGTCACCAAGGACTATTTATATTACAGATTTGCACAATC
This sequence comes from Margaritifera margaritifera, assembly GCA_029931535.1. Taxonomy (NCBI): domain Eukaryota; kingdom Metazoa; phylum Mollusca; class Bivalvia; order Unionida; family Margaritiferidae; genus Margaritifera; species Margaritifera margaritifera. The sequence continues at coordinate 2,785,333 of JAQPZY010001465.1, forward strand.
TCCAAGTTTTGTAATGTGTACAAGAAACAGCATCCAAATCTGTAACAATGAATAACTTTACAATTTGCTTGTTATCATATATGTAAACTGTAAATGACTTTGTGTCATTTATATTTTGTGAATATGGTCAATTCTTGACGTACATATTTGCGAAAAAGAGATTTTTAGTATTAAATTATATCAAATTAGCTAAATATATTGTAACTAATACATTGTCTTGCATGTTTTTAATAAGACTTATTAAGTTTACATGCTGCTCTCTGATTTACAATACTTAAAAACTTAAGAGTTTGCTTGAAGTCAATATACATTGAATGTTTTGGACCTTTTATTCAAAATCCATACAATGTAATACTGGTACATTTTGTGTGTTGCAGATTCACATGGTTTCATCTGCAACTCCTGATTTACAGGCAAGTTCTTCTACACCAGACATGCCAGATTCACTGAAAATTAAAAAGAGAAATGAAAAATGTAAATTTGATTGAGAAGCAATGCTGAAATCTATTCTATAAAATTTAAATGATTAAAAACAGAGACCTTAAACACAGTGTATATATGAGTGAGAAAGAGAGCAAGAGATAGTGCATGCAAGATTGAATCAGACTAGGAATAATCACTAAAACGACATTATACAACACAGTGACACAGTTTTTACTCTACTCTGGTCCAAAAACTCTTCTTAAATGACCCGATTTTATGTCTCTAACAATCTTTACATCATACATGCAAACTTGATGGATAAGATTATGATTTCTGGAGTAGTTTTCTTTATCTACTTTTTTTGTTGTTGCTGGTTTTACTTATATAAATATATTAAGTTTTGCTTACAATGTTTTTCTTCTGGTGTAGTTAAGAAAATGAACACATGGTGTTGGTACAGTAACACATTAAAACTGTACTGCATATAAAACCTGTCTTGAGAGACCACAGCTTCTGCTAATGAAACATGGTCCTTCATCAAAGGACAGAACATTACTCAACAATAATTTCTGCACTGAAACTCAGACCCTCTCAATACAAGCCATCTTCCAGAGCAGTTTTTTTCAAGGCAAGTTTTAAAGTACTAATGGGTTCTGATTATTAATTGCCTACAATACTGATAATAAATGTACCTTGTAGTCTCTACTGCCGATATCTCAGAAACTTCAGGTGTGGAGTATTTTTGAAAATATGCAGCCCCTGATGTTGAAGTTGCTACTTGGACTTGGCTTGAGGGTCATGGTTGTACTTGTTGTCTTCCTACCTGCAGTTTCTCTGAAGCTTGTGTTGATTTCTCAGGATGTCTGTAACAGCTATCAACAAATAATACCATAATAAGGATTAAAAATAAAAATCTTCACACAAAGAACATCTATTGGAAGGGAGAAATGCAATATTAACTGAAATTCTATCTTTTATCAAGCATTTATTCTTTTATAAAATAAACCAGACTTGTCAAATGTACTTGCTTTTGGAATGGGATCTTATTAGGGATTAATCACAATATGAGATTTTGCCTGTGTAAAACATTAATGCAGGAACTAAATAATTTTTATTTTCATTCTTTTTAAAAACAACAGTTATTAACCACAGTAATTGCATGCCACGATGAAATCCTGATGCTTTACGTCTTGCTATACAATACTACTACATAATTACCACCACCCACCCACTCTGCTGCATGAGCAGATCAAGGGGGGAGGGGGGGGGGGCAAAATCCCACATCAATTTCATATGTCTTCCTGCAGTGACTGGACATATACAACATTGGTAAAAAAAATATTTGAAAGTGGAACAGTAATTGAGATTGCTTATGATATGTAGTTTTGACCACTGGCCCCTTCTAGGGCCCACAGGGGACTGAGCCAAAAATTGATACCTTTTAGCAGATTGTTAACACATGGGCATAATAACTACCAGGATTAGCAACTATCATTCCCTTTAGGACACAGGAGAATTTTTTTACATTTCAGACTTGTGTGATTATTTCAGGAGCTTGAAAGCTGAAACACCAGTCATTGTGGTTTCTACTCAGGAAACAGGCTGTCACTTCATCCACCATGTCAGAATGTTGTTGTTGTTGTTGTATTAGTCACTGGTAAAATTTGTCACATGCATGATGTCACCACTTATTGAGCAGTTCCAAATGAGAACGAAACAACGAGTGACTTTGGCCATTGAATTAAGATGTGGCACCTCTTAATTCTAAACAGGGTTTAAAAATAACATCTCGATTATTTGACACAACCATTAATGTCAGATACTTTACCTTGGAAATCATTATTATAATTTAAAGTTTGAGTAGATGGGGAATAAAAAGGTAAAAGTTATCAAAGTTATTGGGGCTTTAAGAAGAATTTGTTGCAATATTTTTGCTATATTTTTATTATCAGCAGACATATTTTCAATGGGAAATTGGCATCATTTATATATATAAAAAAACTGAATGTGCCTTATGTCACAGGATGCTTGCTATAAAATATTGTAAAATTCTTTGAACAGTTTTTGAGAAGAAGTCATTTAAAACTTTTTAATCTTTTGGAACAGTGGTCATATCTGATACTGGATCTGCATCATTTGTATAAGCTTAAAAGGCATTCATGCCAGAATGATTTCTATCAAACTGATGATTTCTATCAAACTAATGATTTCTATCAAAGTGGTCAAATTCTGTTCAGTGGTTTTTAAAAAGGATTCATTTAATTGTTTGACTATTTTTAGTAACTGCAGCCATAGTTCATGGTGAATTGGAATCATTTGAATAAAACTGAAAGACCGTCATGCAAGGATGCATACTCTTAAAATTGGTCAAATTTTGTTAAGCTGTTTTTGAGAAGAAATTATTTGAAGTTTTATCTATTTTGTGCAATGGCTATCATATTGGATGATGGATCTGCATCATTTTGAACAAATATGAAAGGTTTTGATGTCAGAATGCACACTGTAAAATAGTGTGCAAATTGGTCAAGTGGTTTTCGAGAAGTTACTGTAAATAACAACTGTGAATAGACAACACACAATGGATGAAGGTTCAAGTGAGCCAAAAATATCATGCCAAAAAATAAAACCCCTGGAAAGTTGATAAAAAAAAGAAGATATGGATCATAAAACAAATATATCATGAAAAGAGAAATAAGAAATAGAAATGTAATATTTAACAAAATGTGCCAAATGCTAAAAAAAACATTTTAAAAAAAAATATAACAATATTGGGAAAATAAAACTAGTAATTTTATATTTATTTTATTTAAATTGACGAAAATATATGAAACAAAAATTTTATGTCAGATGTGGGGTTCGAACCCACGCCCACATTCGTGGACCAGATCACTCTACATAGGTTTTGTACCTTGAGTCTGGCGCCTTAGACCACTCGGCCAATCTGACTGTTAAGATACAAGATCCTTAATATCTAGTTAAAGACGTATTAATTTTATTTCTCAATTAGTTCTAATTTAATGCTGCTAACATGTGGAAAACGGAAAGTGCTTTTGTTTTAAATGATGTGATCACTGCTTAAGAAACTACATTTCTAGCTGCCTAACTAGCACTCCACTTGTAGACTACAAATGGTTGTATAGTATAGTATGGGCCCGTCACATTCTGATTCGTACACCACCTTCGCTCTTCGAAAGTATTTACCTGGGCCAGTTACTATCTAGCTGAGGATTATTTAATCTCTCTATACCTTACAAAATTTCAAACCAAACCTTGTTCCGTCTACGTATACCTTTTTAATTTGGAAAGATAAAGTTGCTAACGGCGAGTGCAATGTTAAAGAAAATGCTATTTATAGTACAAGCACTGCCTAATACACGTCTTAAGGTGCATGGTTGCGACGTGGATTTTCGCGCAGGTAAAACGAAAAATCGGTACATTTATACTGTATAAAACATACACTATACCATCCTCTTTATAATCAGTAAAATTAAAATAAAGGCTACAGTGAAAAAAATTATCTGAATCATAAAAATGTAATGTGGGTAGAATATAGACTTTATCATTTTTGTAAAATTATATGCCACACATTTCAAAATAATAAAGTCTGAATAAAAATAGCATTATAATATTTTTTGTAAAAATCACAATTAAGTACATTTAAAATAGCAAGTAATTTAGACATTATTATTATTATTATTATTATTATTATTATTATTATTATTATTATTATTATTATTATTATTATACAAGACCAAAACAAAAAACAAACATATACACATGCATGCAGATTAAGTAATAATTCAAATAATAATTAAAATATTCAGATGACTATACTTATTCCCCTGATCAAAAATGAATACAAATAAAAATAGAAATAATATTGTATAATAATGCTAATATTTTGTATCACAATTTTAAAATTATGAAATTGAATCAGATTGTAAAATAAATAATTTTGATAATAATGATTTATATATTTATCAGACATTGACACTTGTATTTAGGAATTATTTGTATTTCCAACAAGATCAATAATAATAATAATAATAATAATAATAATAATAATAATAATAATAATAATAATAATAATAATAATTATAATGTCTACATTATATGCTCTTTTTAAATGTTAATAAAATTGCTGGCATGCTATTATTATGAACTAAATATATTAGATGGTGAAGACATTTATGTTCATACCGCATTTTTGTGGAATGTTTAACATATGATATAAAAATGATAAAAATCTAGAATCTAATTATCTGACATATTTATGAGTTAGAGAATGGCATATGATTAAGGGAACTTTTTTAATGTTGTTTTGCATCCATTTATTATAGTCATAGTAAATAAAGTAGTAGGCATCTTGTATGGGAATACACTATATCTCCACATCACAACCATGTACCTTACAATACAAGTATTAACTATTTGATTTTACATTTCCATCTTTATTCGTATTCATCACTGATTTGGTAAAAAAATTGTAAAAAATATTTAATTCATATTTACATGGCATTTAGCATGTGCATGTTTTTTACAGTATAAATGTACCGACTTTTAGTTTTTTTTTTAAATATTTTTTAAGACTTTTAGTATTTTATTTTAATATTTTTTAGTTTTATCCGCGTCACAACCATGCACTTTAAGACGTGTATTAAACTGTGCTTGTACTATAAATAGCATTTTTGTTAACATTGCACTCGCCGTTAACAACTTTATTTTTCCAAATTAAAAAAGTATGCGTAGACGGAATAAGGTTTGGTTTGAAATTTTGTAAGGTATAGAGAGATTAAATAATCCTCAGCTAGATAGTGACTGGCCCAGGTAAATACTTTCGAAGAGCGAAGGTGATGAACGGGCCCATACTATAGTCAGGACTCGTTCCATTATGAATCGTACACCACCTCAGGTCTTCGAAAGTATTTACCTGGCACAGTTACTATCTAGCTGAGGATTATTTAATACCATTATACCTTATAAATTTCAAACCAAACTTTTTTCCGTCAGCGGAAACTTTTTAATTAGGGAAAATAAAGTTATTAACGGCGAGTGCTATGTTAAAGAAGGATATCCTAATTCACGTCGTAAGGTGCATGGGTACAACGCGGATTCTTACGACGATAAAAATAAAAGTCGGTACATTACTACTGTATACAACGTGCAAGATACCAACTACTATAACCAGTGAAATTAAAACAAAGGGAACGAAACTACAGTGACCAAATTCTCTGAATCATAAAATGAATTGTAAGTAGAATATATACTTTATAATTTCTTTGTTAGTTATATGCTACACATTCCCAAAAAAATGCATTCTTAATAAAAATGGCATGAACGCACGGACTGAATAATTAGTGAATCAATTAAGGAAATTGATTGAATGGTCAGAAACCAATCCCATTCAATTGTACATAGTGGTAGAATGCTATTTCCTGTTTGCATAGTTACCGGTTCTATTGGTAATAATAAACTGTTTTGAATATAAAAAACTTGTCAATTTAGCATTTCTAACGCTTTTCTTATTTTTTATAATAATTTTGGTTTCGGAGAGATTTCTTCTCAAAAGCTAAAAGAATCAAATCGGAGGAAATCATGATAGTCTTATAAGAAAATTGTTTACTTGTAAGCAAAACATCTTATATCTAGCTTGGTAAAAAATAAGTTAAATATCCAACTTAAGTTAATGGATATCGAAAAAGATACTGTTAAAGTAAAATTGCTTATTTGCCATCAGATAGAAAAAAACCTAATACTTTGATATAAATAAGAAAAAAAGTAGAGTATGATGAGTATACAGTATGGTAAAAGTATGTTTTTCTTGTAAATATGCACAAATTATAATAAGAAAGAACCACCTTTGAACAGCAGTAACGAGAGCTCCACATGAAACTTTATAACTCATTCCACAGTTCTAAATAATATTACTGACACATGTATCCACTGTGAGTCACGTTGCTATGACGGGAACTTAGTTTGCTCCCTCACAATAGTTATAGTAAGGATTTTTATGACGACTTTACTGATTGGAAAAAAGAGAATTAGTGACATGATTTTTTTTTAATTCATAACTGATAATCATAGGATTTTCAACACATTTTTTCTGTCCATATGAATTAGAGGTGTGTATCACCAGCTAGGCCGCGATACGATACGTATCTTGTGTTACGATACGATCCGTATCACGATAGTTACCATCATATACATTTTTTCATGGTTCAAGACCGTTTGCAAAATGGGTACCACTGATCATTTATTTCCAGCTTAGTTACAATAAATGTTACTCCTAGTAAGCTAACAAAAAAAAATAATTTAAAAAAAAAATAATAACTTTCATCTTAATAATGTTTAATAAACAAATGTTCCATAACACATTTCCTGATATGAAGAAAATTGTTTCCTAATGCGCCTATTCAAACTCTTTTGCGTGTTTCAAGACCTTTTGCAAAAGGTGTACCATTGACCATTTATTTGCCAGCTTAGTTAAAATAAATGTTACTCCTAGTGAGATAAAAAAAAAAAAAATAAATAAATAAATAATAATAATAATATAAAAAAAATATACAACTTAAAAAAGTTAGTAGTATCAATATGGGACTTTTAAACTGATAGCACCGATATGGATCAAAGCCTTCTATAACGCATGACTTTACCCTTGAATCACACGCAAGTGCATTATTTACCGCGAGGCAGTGGTGATCCTCGCGAGACTGTTACCCGCGGGCGCCACCAAGCGAAGTTACCATGGAGGTGTCCCAATACACTACTATAATAAACGTTTACTCGATTGTCACTGCCTGTAAATCAGCTTCCTGTTTTGGGTCGCAAACTCCCCGGTTCCTTATCTGTGCTCCGAGACGTCGGAAGTTTTCCATTTCAACCAGCTCCATTTCGAACTCACCCATGCTAATCGTTTTATCTTCGATGGCCATCGAGTACAGTTTAGCAATTGCTACTTTGTGCCGCCGCGAGAGGTTCCGAATAATACGCATATTCGCGAATGTAAACGAATCGAAAGTATTTTACCAGCGCCGCCAGCCACACCAGTTGCTATCCATTTAGCCCCGACAGCAAATCCGACTGGTGTACCAATGATAGTTGCTGTGGTCACAATTCCAGCAACACCAATGTCAACGGTGGTCAAGGCGGTGATTCCGCAAAGAGCACCCACGACAAGACACACGCGTTGTATTTCGCGAGTAAAACGGTTTTATTGGGTATTTCATCTCGCAGCTGTTGTTCCGCTTCGATTATTTTTCTATTAATATTTTCATAGTGGAGATTAATTGCTCGACATGCTAGCCTTGTTCAGTTGCAATATGTGCACGCACTTCCAACCAAGTACTTTTCTTCATTTGTACAACTGTCACGCAATCGTAGCAAATATCTTCCCGTGGAGTATTTCAGTCTCCCGCGATTGTGCGTTCCTGGGGTTTGGTGCCACGTTAAATTAGAAACACAAATTACGCCTTTGCTGTGTGCCTCTAACGATCGTTTTCATCCAAGAACTGTTACGCGGACAAGTGCGTCCTTGTTGAATAACAGTCGAGATCTTTCTCTTCTTAGTTGAGTGAATGTTGGTTTAACATATTATATGGAGAATGTAACCGGAGTAGATTCCGAGGTGAATTTCACTTCATCGTTGTAGGAACAGCCTTTATCTGATTTTACGCCTGACGGTGACGTCTCTTTTTGCGGGGCGTTTTCACCTGCTAATGCTATGACTCCAAGCTGGCCTCGAGTTGACAGTAGCGCATGAGGGTGGTCCCAACGATTTTATTTGAGTGTATATGAAGGTCTGGTAACACCACTCTTAAGCATGTATTCGTTGACAAGTGGAACAAAATTGCTATCGCTGTCAGTTGGTCCAACACCCCGTCCGCAAATTCCGTAAAATCGTCATCACGTTCAGAATCCATTACTTATATGTAATAAAAACATCTTAAACACAAACGCCAAAGACGATTAAGTACTCTTGCGGATAGATGTTGAATACTTCAAACTGAATTTCATCTCCGGTGACTAATGATGTAGATACTACATATGTGAAAACTTCATAGCGAACAACATCGCCGGGTTTGTCGATACGTGATATTGGTGACAAAAAAAAAACAACAAGTAGTCGCTGATTATTTATCAACATTACCATTCTACCCCTCCCACCTTTAGTTCCGGTTATGATAAACAAGTATGAACCGGACTCGCGCACCTTTGAGATGTGACGTTTAGGTCTATCAAAGCCATTTTGAAGAGGACGGGGGGAAAAATGCATTTGCTAAGGTTACGACGTCAGTTTGTTCCTGTGTTTCGCTGATTAATATTCCTTGAATTTGGCTTCATGAAGTTCCCACGCGTGGTGGTGAAGGCACCTCTGCGATCTTTTCATCCACATATTATTTCGTGTAGCATCAGCGTCGTCAACATAGTTTTATAATAAACGCAACCGACACGCCAGAGTTTCTGGTTCCACCGATTTCATTGATTTCGTCCAGGTTTTTTACGATGGCTCCTCGCAGCTTTAAAACAACGTCGTTGATGCCTACGCAGGACGTTTTAAGTTTTCCAGTTTGATCTTGGAAAATCACAACCTCGCCCGAGTCGACGTCAATAGTAAGCCGGCTGGTAAACTCAGTAAAATCCGCTTTGGTGGCAAACTTGGTAAAATCCACATCAGGGCCGCGTCGGGTCCTTGCGCTGTAGTGTCCGTAAATGTTAATAGGCATTTTGTATACTTTTAAGCGAACTTTCTAAATGACAATGTAAAATCATTAAGTGCTTGTGGTGTTCACATATGGGGCCGTCTAGCCCAGTTTGCAACTGCAGCGTTGAATAAAACAGTGGTCGTCGAGCGCCCCGGGTTAAATAATCAAATACTTCACATGGTGGTGCAAGCCCGTACGAGTTAAAATACAAAAGATTTCGAGCTGTTACCACGTATGCGACCCACTGAGTCACAGGTCCTGTTGTCAAATCCAGGTTAACAATGCCGGTTTCCCGCGTGCAGATCACTGACGCAAGTACATTACACATAAAGACATCTCGAAAATGCTTGACTGACTTTGTCATCGTGAGTAAGTCAAGATTGGTTAATGCACGTGCGACCTTTTGTGACTCCGCCAAAGTAGTCGAAGACCTTTTCCTTTTTTTAATTCGTCTACGAGAAAAATTGTAGATTTTTCCACCGATCGCCTTTTACAGAGCCATCCCGGATGCAGTTCCGACGGCCCACTGACACGGCCGCTTTTGCAACCTCGAGAGCCGCTGCCGCTAACAACTCTGGAATGGCTGCTAGGAATGGAAATATTCCCCCACCCCCTTTTTATTTATTTTTTTTTATTTTGCACCAACAGCAGCGTCACTTCTGACTTGGATAACTTTAATGTCACCGAGGTCTTCTATTGTTTGGCCGCATTAAGCTGATAAAGTTGTGTTAAGGTTAACCCCACGGAGATAATTCCAGTTAGCTTTTCCGAAGAAAGTTTCAATGTGACCCCGCATTCATTTCGTATTGCGCTCTTAATTTTTGAAAGCTGTTTCGGGCTAAGGCCAACAATAACTTCGTGATATGACATTATTATTTCAAAATATAACCGGTTCAATTACGAGTTTGAGAAAACTTATTAATTTTCCACAGGCGCGTCAATGACCCTCATTCGACCACCTGTACGAGTCTTGTCGGAGAAGATCACAGCCGATGACGGGGAAACGTCGTTGGGATCGTCGATGGTAACGCATGAAAAGACATGTCGACCACGGACTGCTTGAATAACTCCAGGTGTTTCAATGAAAAGTAATAAATCGGGTACAACGTAGCAAAGTCGTGCTAGGAAATCTGCAGACCCGTGTCAATGTTTTGATCCCGGCCCATGAACGACAACAGATTGTAATATGCACGTGTGACAGAATTGTTTGTGGAACCAAGCAAAATTTCTTCAGACGGTTCCTGATGGTCGTTTAACCGCAAAGAAACTTCAGACACTCCTAACTTGTCAAACATTATCGAACTATGCTCTTAGCTATTATCTTGATTCCTAGTTTGCAACGCCACGAACACGTGTTTTGGTGCACTGAAACCATGTTTCCTACTTAATTGCCATGTAAACTGCCCTTGAACGGTGCTTGTCATCGAGTTTGTGGTGACCGCGATAAACGACAGCGTTGCAGTGTCTCCAGACACCATAAACGACAACAAACGGTCTTCTGTGGTCAGTGAAAGGGTTAGCATTGGCATTCACAATGTTAATGTTGATAACTCAACTTTGCCACTAGCAATATCATGAGCACGCCTAATTGCATCGTTGTCGTTACTCTTACGGGTTAATGTGACTGTGTGTTTGGCTCCAAAACTAACCTTGCGGACGTCTCTGCAAAACCCGAAGATGTGACGGAGAGGAATCGCACACGAAAATCTCAATGAGCCTCCATGAAGTTGTTGTCGACGCTGAAAAAATCCAAGGTTGAAACTACGATTGGTGTCAATGTGTAGGGCTTCTATATATGCATTATTAGCTGCATTGGTGTGTATACGTGTATACATTTTATCCTCTGCATTATTGGATGTATCCTTGTAAAACATAAACGGGACAGTGGATTTCGCATAATCATCGCTCTGTGTGGCGAGTCCGATAAGTGTCGTGACAATGTCAACGTTGTCGAGAATTGCTTCGATACGATTAATTCTGAAATTGCAAAGCGATTCACAATCGTGTGGTGCCCGTACGCGTAGGTAGTGGTGACAAACTTACTTTGGTACGACGATACACACTCATACGATATTTCTTCAACCGGATAAGATTGGCTGTGTGTGCTAATTCGCGCCGCTCGCGTAAGCACTCCACATACATGTTTTGTCAGAGATCCTTTGCGACAACAACCCGGCGAACTTTTTTCGCTTTCTTAATGTTTGTGGAGCCACCAACCACGATCGAATACATTTCAGGTCTGAGTCCCACGTATTCCTCGATGGGTTTGCCCGCGCATGCATCTTTGAATATTCCCACGACCTTTTTATTTTCATTGCTGAACAGTAGGTGGTCTCAATGATGCTCGCTGGAATCAAATTCATTTTTCAGACTTGGTTCAGCCATGTCTGCGTACACATCATCGGTTGTGATGTGCATGAGTAGCGAATCTTTCTCGGTGTACAGCATCTTGACGTTGTCGTCGTACAGCGGTTTGGTCTTGTCATAACAAAACTCGTACATCAAGAGCTTGGAAAGATCTAGCACTGACGCGCCAACATAGAATGGCTTTGCCAGCTTTAGCTTAGCTTTCTTGCTATGTACGGCAACGAGCCCACAATCAAAGATTTTACGTGACTCAAATGTCGGGTCCGCAATCAGCATGCAAAGTAGCTCTTGTTTACTATAACAGCAAAGGTCGATGTGGATTCGTTTCCTCAGATTTTCCATCGTTTTACCGAACACAGCATTATTCATCCGTTTGAAAAAATCTTCCTATAACTCATTAGACGCGGCCGTGTGCAGATCCGTATTCATCCGGATGTACGGCACCATCCAAGCACGCTGGCGAAATCGCAGCATTAGGTGAACTCGCAGCACACGCATTCCTAACCGCAAATACAACTGCGCTTTCGTACGTGGACTACACAGTTGTTTTAGTCCGAAGATTCGGAACCAGCTTAATACATTCTGTATATATATATATATATATATATATATATATATATATATATATATATATATATATATATATATATATATATATATATATATATATATATATATATATCCGGAAACTTTATCCTCTAATTGAATTTTTGGTTGCTTCATTCTGTTGTCTGTATCGCCTTTCTATTATTTCCTCTCGTCTGTTTTGGTGTCAGAGAAAACTCGGAATAATCCAAAGGATAGTACGCGATTTGACGGCCATTATAGATATAATACTTTTTGTTGATGGTGATGGATAGTGTTACCTCAGGATTTGCTAAATAAACCGGCTCATCTTGGAAAGGGCAACCGAAATATTTGAGCTCAGATAAAATTTTCTACAAAAAGTCATTAGGCCAAATTACCCCTAATATTCCATCATTAAATGTCACATCAACTCGTATCCGACCATCCCTTCTTCGTTTGTATTGAAAAGGGGTAAACGACTTGTCACACTTACGCTCATATATTTCAGCTATGGTATTTGGTGGTTCATCTTCAAGCATACAATAGTAATCATCATGTAGGGCCAGCTGTCTTTCTTTTGCATCGTTATGAATTTTTTCATGTTGTTTCTCAAGGTAATTGAGCGCGGATGCCATTGTTATATTAAAACTGAATATATTTCTTTAATTGTGATGATGCTCATTACCTTCACCATCACTGGTGACGTATTTACTGGTCACTTCACTATCTTCGACTTATTTTTCTTGAACAATATCATACAACGACTTTTCAGCTTTACCAAGTTCACGTCGTTCTTTTTCCAAGATAGTGGGTTACTTAGTACCGGATTGCGTCCACACATGTGACTCATCATATTAGTGGTGTTGCCGTTGTATTTTAACGACGTGGAGCTGATTTTTCACCTTTGTTTAAACCACAATCTCTCCAAACAGGCGATTTAAACGCTTACAATGCTGCAATCCATTGCACTTCTTCAGCCATGTTGTTGCTAGGTGGCGCACGAGTCTAAAAACCGGGTTTCATAAACAATTTCTACGGTACGTTAAATAACTTTTCGGTAACATTAACAGTTTATAATATATGTTTATCAAATTATATTCTAAAGTCTTTTGTTAATGCCCTGACATAAATAGTTAAATACAATTAACAACAGGTATGAGGATCAATGAATAATCTGCTAAAGTTAGTTAGTACCGGAGTATAAACCAAATACCAAATTGACGTATAGTACAATTACACCGGTATTGAAAGGAAACAGCGTTCAGGTAAAATGTTACTCAAGTGGAGCGGAGTGATAATGAGTGTTCTTTTTTTTCTTTTTTTTTTTGATGGCCGTTTATTGAATTTCCACCAATTAATGTTGTTCTTTAGTATCGCGATATTACTCACGATACGATTCGTATATCGTCCGGAAAAGAATAGATAGTATCGATAGCATCGGTGAATCGTTACACCTCTAATATGAATTAGTATTGATCAGTGTAAACAAATGTTGTGATCATGACGTTATAGAGAGATGCGTTCTCTCGGGGACTGGGAGTTTATGGCACTGTTATAACAAAGTAGAGTCCAAACATGGGACGGGACGGTAAAATGTAGTACAATTACTGTGTACTCTTCGTGGTCGTCATAGCAAACAAAAAATGTATTTTTTTTTTCTTCTGAATATTGTTGCGCCGACATTTATCCGATGCATATTCTTGTCTCGCAGAAATAGCCAAGCTAGTCCGAAAGTACTGGTCCGTCTGCATTCGCAACTACGAGGTCAACCCTAGTATTATAATTCAAATGTATGCCGATAGCTGCCACTCGGACAAACCTGATTTATTTTAAAATAAGGATTGACAGAGAAGTTACAAATGTACGAACTATGTTTTTCTTCCGTCACTCCTCGGTCAATCGTCGAGTCAATCCAATAGTAGAAATATCCAAAATATTTAAAACTGATTGCGGTTGGGGGGGGGGGGGGAAGGAGGATTTGAAGAAATTTGCAGAGAATAAAATGTATGAATTTTCTGTAAATAACTACGCCGACATTCATCCGAGTCATATTTTTGTCTCTCAGAAATAGTCGAGGTGCCATGCAGCGTGCCTTAAAAATAGACCGGTCCCTTTTTGTACTTTTGGCTAAAGTATCACCTGGGCGCTTGCTGCTGATGGGCCGGGAACCAAAGCACCATTTCACAAAACAAAGTACGCTCAAGACTTTCGTACGTGATTACGGGTGTTTCAGTAACGAGAATTACCGACGTTTTTTAAAGTCTTCCTTAGCGTTTTACGTAACTTTACGGCAACTCCCAGGCAGGCGTAAGTGCAAACTTTTTTCGTAAGTATGTTTGTGGGAAGCGGGAGTCAGAGAGCGGGTTATATTGAGATGCTCCCTGACATTCCAACATATACCGTATAGTGGGTCTTTCTCAAACAGAGCTATTTTTAAACATATTTTTAGACGTTCTCCGTAAAAGAATAACATGCAAATATTCATATGCGTAATGATACATTTTACTTTGTTGATTAACCCAAAAAATATAAACAAGTGAGACATTAAGTTACCAATTTTACTGAAATTCCGTCAAAGATCACGGCAGAAAAATGACCCGTATATACATGATGTCAGGGTCAGGAAGTGCTGATATTCAGAGAGACATTCTATTCAGAGTGATTTATAATGTATTGATGTGAGTAAAATGAGAAATTAAGATGCGAAAAATCGAATCCGGTAGACTGTAAGTTCTTTTCTATAGTTAATATTTATAACATAAAACATTTTGCCACGATGTAAACATTTCCACTCCTTATGGTAATGACAACTGTCTTTAATAAATCGAACGAAAAACTTAAAAACAGTTCTTGTATAAACTGATCATCATCATCATCGTTATCATCATCATCATCGTCGTTATCATCATCATCAGATAGCCGTATCCTCAAGAAACTGGAATTAAGAAATGTTTTATAATGGCTAAAAATGCGAATTCTTTCATGCAGACTCTGTAATCCTTAGATAAAAAATATGGGTCAGCTAAAACAAGAAAGTAATACATATGTGTTATTAAAGAACGTTTAAAATGGAAAGTGTTTTTGTTAAATATTGGCTGGTATTATCAACAACATCTGCAGAGGATTTAGTTCCAATTGGATATTACACACAATTTTATTTTGACACAACGATTCGATGGTGTAACTAATATACTATTCCCACTGGTTTCTTATGATTCGATATAGAGATTAATTAACTATTCCCACTTGTTTATGTTCCTGTTTCCATTGAAATCGCATATTTGTACAATAATTGTTCAAAGCCACAAATATTGTGATTAGTGCATTGCTACATCTATGTAAACCTGAGCAAACTAGTATGACAGCAAATTATAAGCAGTCTCAGTATACATCAGGTAAAATGTGACCATAGGGTACACAGTGCATGGTACCAAAAGTCGATTGAAATAATTTTAACCCAACATCAAAATAACAGTGTCCAAATTAACGCAGATGCCGGTTCATTCGAGTACACAGAATTCTGGTAATACTCATTATCAAACAGCTAAACGGGACAATCACTCGAATAGCGGCCGAAATTTGCAGCCAAGCGAACGAATAAGATGTAACATTTTGATAAAATCTCAAATTATATTTAACGTTTAAATGACATTTTCTTCAGGCCCTCTATTTTGAGTTTGTAGCTATCTGCAGAAGAATTTTGTTCTTCCCTTTTCCTAAATAATTATCATTTGCTTAACATATTTACCAAAAAGATTTGACTGTTTTTAGTACAAGTCTATATATTGTCTCTTTTTATAATTAAATTGCATTTTTTTTCTCAATCAGAGCATTCTGACATCTCGAAACAGTAGCTCTTGACTTTTTATTTCATAGAGCCTTACAATGGCGTTTTATCTTAATATGCATTTTTCCTCAAGTGCGCTGGTTTACAACGATAATGTTAACAAAACAAAACAAACAAACAAAGAAACAACTGAAAAAGGAAAAGAAAATGCACCTTGTATGACATCGAAGCGAACAAACTAATATTCCATCAACGGAAAGAATTTTCATAATTTATGGTATTTAAATGCTGTTCAAAACAGAAATTTAAATGATTTTCTTTTCCAAGGAACTTCTGTGCATCAAGATCATTTGATGCAGGAAGATTATATGTGCTACTTTCACTTATTTATTTATCTATTTATTGTCTCGGCTTTGTTCAGAGAAAAATGCGCAAATGGGAGACATCGTGATGATAATGTCGTTAGCGGCTTCGGTGTATGGAATTCCAGAACTCTAAAACTACAGGTAAGAATTTGATGAAACTTGCTACATTTAATGTTTAGAGAGTGGATATCGCCTTTGCTGTATAAAGTGAATCCCATCCCATTGGAGAAGGCTTTGGGAATCCATTCATACAGTATTCCTTTAAGTGGCATGAACATGGGAATATTGTAACCAACAGAAAGGCTGTAGGCTGAGGCCGAATGAGACGAAATATAGGAACCCTTGTTTATTTATTTATTAATATGAATTTTTTTTATATAACTGTCGTACTCGGTCATCTGAATCTCTAACATGAAGTAATGCTCAGCAATCCTTCAGCCGTCGGGTTCTCCACCCACTGGCTACAAGAAGGCAGTAAATAGGCAGCCCCCCCCCCCATGTCTATGTATGCATGTAAATTAGGAATATCTCTAAAACTGGCGAAGTTTCAGCATATGGATTCACGTTCACCGTTGTTTGAAATACGAAACACATTCTCAAGGATGTTCTATTTCTCTTCTGCATGATTCTATTAATCATAATTGTTGATCTCTCCAGGAGATACACTTATGTGGCAAATTAAAGATAGATGATGACAAATATTTCTATTGCTTAATGCAGTTATGGGAATATGGATACGGCAGGTGACTCTAAAAAACAGTGGATGTTTGCGATGGCCTCCATCTTTAGCTTGAGTTATCACATCAAATATGTATGCACCAACCCACGTTCAAATTATCTTCCTCCGTTGTTACACCACCAGTTATTGTCAGTTTTTCTCGTAAGTGCTATAGATAAACAAAGGTGTATAATTTCTGTTACACTTCTTACTAAGTGTTTCATAGTTCACACAATTTATGACAGATTTCACATTTTTTTTCTTTTACAAACCATTATCCAAAATTTCTATATTGTTATGAATGTAAATTTTGATTATGATGATGGATATAAATATAGGTTTTGTCAATTTTAACAGTAGAAACAAACGAGACAAGTTTTTTTTTTCCTTTCTCTTTTTCTTTCAAATATTTATACCTTTCTTTTTGATCGTGCCCTAAAACTTGCTCTGTTGTTCGTATGATCGCTCTGCTGATCGATAATACTTCTTTCAATTAACTTTCATTGTTTAATCTCTTACATTACTTATTTCTTTTTGTTCATTTGATATATCTGTTTGTCATACATGTCAATATCTAATTTCATTTGCATTATTTCGAATTTGCTACATTATCAACCTTTACATAACGACTTAATTCTCTTTCTTATGGAGATAATACTCTGCTAAAATGTTGTCCTTCAAAGGTGTTTCCTTCTAAACCTTTTTTAAATGTATTAATTTCTATATCAAAATCAGTATTTCCTCACTAAAAGTACCGTACAATTATCTTATATCATTTAATATTTCCATTTCTATGTCAGCTAGAACAATTCTTGTTTGCCTTTGCTGAGCTGTTGGTGTAACTGGATTAAGAGCTTGTTACGCTATTCTCTTACGTTTATCTCGCGTTTTCCAAACATTTCCTTCTCCTGCCCTACCTAATGACTTTAGAAATTCGCTGTCACTTCTGTAGTTTGTAGCTATAGAATTATGACATAACGTATGTATTAGTTTACCGTTTTAGAAATTATTTATTTACCACCTTTGTCTTTGTAAACAACTTTTTAAGGACATTGTTCAATTAGGTTTAATTAATTTATATTGATCTCAATTTTTACCTAAATCATGTTTAATATTTTCTTTGTATATACCAACTACATCTATATTTATAGATGGTTCTACAGGTGTCTAAAATATCAGTTTTTATGGCGAAAGTTTAAGGGCATGATTTCAGTATTTCCAAGTCATTAACCCAACATTAGCCCAACATTTACGTCTGATCGTGGCTTATTCTTGATTTTGGTAAACCCTTCAACTTCAAAATCAATATCTCTATCTCTCTGTCTCCGTCTCTCTCTCTCTAAACATGCACATATACAAAGCGAATATATGAGTCAATAAAAGGTTTGCTTCGTGTGCGAAAGTATTGATAACACATACAGTTTATACTGTATTTAAATCCTATGTGTAATAAAGTATTGATAACACATACAGTTTATACTGTATTTAAATCCTATGTGTAATAAAGTATTGATAACACATACAGTTATACTGTATTTAAATCCTATGTGTAATAAAGTATTGATAACACATACAGTTATACTGTATTTAAATCCTATGTGTAATAAAGTATTGATAACACAGACAGTTTATTTTGTATTGAAATCCTATGTGTAATAAAGTATTGATAACACATACAGTTATACTGTATTTAAATCCTATGTGTAATAAAGTATTGATAACACATACAGTTATACTGTATTTAAATCCTATGTGTAATAAAGTATTGATAACACATACAGTTATACTGTATTTAAATCCTATGTGTAATAAAGTATTGATAACACATACAGTTATACTGTATTTAAATCCTATGTGTAATAAAGTATTGATAACACAGACAGTTTATTTTGTATTGAAATCCTATGTGTAATAAAGTATTGATAACACATACAGTTTATACTGTATTGAAATCCTATGTGTAATAAAGTATTGATAACACAGACGGTTTATACTGTATTGAAGTCCTAAGTATAATAAAGTATTGATAACAAAGATGGTTATTTCTCTATTTTTATCCTAAGTGTTATAAAGTATTGATAACACAGACGATGTATTTTGCATTTTAATCCCAAGTGTAATAAAGTATTGATAACACAGATGGTTATTTCTCTATTTTTATCCTAAGTGTTATAAAGTATTGATAACACAGACGATGTATATTGCATTTTAATCCTATGTGTAATAAAGTATTGATAATAAACAATTTATACTGTATATAAATCCTAAGTGTAATAAAGTATTGATAACACAGACGGTTTATATCGTATTTAAATCCTAAGTGTAAAAACGAGTTTGAAAGTGACCATGACTTCGCAAAACTTTCTTAGTGTCTCAGATCGGGTCTAACGAAGTAAACAATGTTTTGTTAATGTAGTTAAAACATTATTTACAAGATTGACTATCTGAAGGATAGATTGCAGACGTGTATTTTTAATTTCATCATTTCAGACATGCATACAAATACTTGTTTTGGTCACATTTACGTTTCCTTCATTGTGCGACTTCATTTCTGGCAATAGTTCTAGTTCAAACATTTTATAAAGAAATATTTATATTTACTAAGTAGTGGCCTCATATAACATAGGAAAAGACAATATCGTTGATTTAGTCGTAAATTCATCTAGTGGCATACTGAATGCATGACTCTTGCATCATATTCGTCATAATATCACTGACACTAGACATACGTTCGGGAAATCTACTTTAAATGTTTAATAAAACAAATGTGAAACTAATTGTCAAGTAAAATATATATGATAACAAAATTGTGCTTTTATTATCTCACACTGTTTGCATCTTAAATTGATCTTGTTCGTCGGTCTGTCCATACATCCATAATCCCAACCCGGGCTTGTATGTAGCACGGACCTGGGGATGTGGGTGGGGTGGTGTGGTGGTGGTGGTGGGGGGGGGGGGGGAGGAGGGGTAGAAGTTTCACAACATTTAAATAAATAATGCTTTCATTAAATCATTTTTTAAATTATTTTATTTCACACTTTTTGTTCATTTTTTTTTTTGAAAACCCTGTTAGGAGGATTTAAAAAAACAAAACCAAAAAGCAACAAAGATTTGTGTTTGTAAAATACATATGCCACCACTGCAGACCAAAAAGTCAAAGTCCAAAAGTTCCAAATTTAGGGGACAAGAAATTAAAAAATTATGGCATGACATTCTACATATGCACACAAACATGCATACAAAACATGATTTGTCAACCTCATATTTCATATTTCTTTCATATTTTTGATTAGAAAAAGTTTAGAAATGCGTCACAGAAACATTAAAAGATTTCTGTAATGGCTTGAAAATCTAATCAGGTCAGCTACGTATGCATACAAAAATGCTAGTAAAAATTCATTTGTATACGTTGAATGATTCATGCGCAATGTTGTGAAAAATCTTTTCGAAACAGACTTTCGGAAGTACGGACATATGCATAGGCGCTACTAAATCAATATGCCCCACTGAATGACGTAGGCAGGTAAAAATAGGTTGACTTGTTTATATACATATGTCCTAATTCGATTAAACTACATTGCCATTTAGTTAATTTGATAACTTTCATCAGTGGATGGCATATGTGTTTTACAAACAAAATTATAGTTTCTAAAGTTTAAGTCATGTAGTAAACTTTTCTGAAATTTGTAGAGCACAATGGATACAATAAATAGGAAGATAAAACGGCTCATTGTTTAAATGGAACTGAACGTAATAATTGGAGACATGAACGTAATAGTTTATCGAATTTTATCTCTTTGCTTTAATGAATCATTAAGTAAAGATTTTTTAAAAAAAAATAGTTTTTTATTATTATTTACTAAACAATAATAATCAAATATAGTGATTACCTTAACTTAATCCTGGTGTTGAAGTGTGTGTGTGTGTGTGTGTGTGTGTGTGTGAGAGAGAGAGAGAGAGAGAGAGAGAGAGAGAGAGAGCGATTATTTTGAGAAGATTCCCGATCTAAAGAAATAGATCTACATCACATCCGACCTGTATAGAATGTAATTTTATATTGGGAGTGTTAAGGCACGAATGAATGACGGCTTTTCAGACTTTGGTCGTACAGTGCAAACAATTGAAAGAAAAGTGAAATTAAAATTCAATCAAACTTTATTCTTTTTATTGCATTGATTATCCAATAAGTTAGGAAGGTTGCAGACAACACAGAAATTGGATAAACGTTACATTTACCTTTCCGTTATTTAAGTGGACTCGTCTGGTTTTCACAGTTTATCTTATGAAGACGAGAATAACCTATTTAATTTTGTTTTTTTAAATCTTATTTTAGGTAATTTTCAACAAAGCATTACGTCTGGGTCTGTTCTGTATACATATTATGGTATTTCATTTGGCCTTTAAAAACGTATTCACGGCCCTTTAGATAGATTCATAATTAAGAACACAAACCCACCAACAGCTAATGAGGCCATGAAAAAATCTCTTCCTTTTTTTTTTTTTTCCTCACCTAATTAAAACACTTATTCATCATTCTATGCACAAAATCAGGACAAAAAGCCAGCGCATATCACCAAATTTTATTAATTTCAAATTCCCAATGACAAACGTTTGCAAAAGGACCCACTCCAGCAAAGAAAGCCTCTTCCTGTAGATAGGGCACAAGAAAGAAACAAGTTACCATATACAAGGAGAGGCCGCATCTTTTTTGCAAATCTTTTTTTCTTACTCTTGAGTATCGAAATTTTGTGCTCCTTTGGGTTTTCTTTTTATACAAGAATATCTGTGCCATGCTTTATAATACGTTAGCCGTATTATTTTATTTTGTCTTTTATTTGCATGCACGAGCTTTTGTGTCATACTTCATTATACTTTAGCAATATTGTTTTTATTTTTATTTTTAAATTTTTATTTGGAGCTTTTCGATTTCTCAGTAGTATTTTGATCTGCTTTTTATGCCGTAGCTTTCGGTACGGAGGTCTGCCCTGAATTATATATGCAAAATATTTTAGGGGGAAACCTGGATTCACACCATCAACCTTTGGTTTACAAGTTTGACGCTCAGAACGATTGTCCCATCGCTCTCGGTTATTATCACCATGATTTCCAGCAAATATGAGGATTGACTACACTTCCCGTCTGTTAGCTAGCTGAGACAAATAACGTTTTCTTTATTAAATAACTTTTTCTTTATTAATAATATCTACAGAGAGGCAGCTCTGTCCTGTACTATAATAAAATATCAAGGTGTTTAACAATGTCTTGCACTAATACACGTTTTACTTTATCCACACAGAGGTAAGGACCGTATAGATTTAATACCAGAGGATTCAAAAGATTAACTATCTTCATAAATTTGTACAGTTTAATGATCACCTATAAAGATATATTTACTATATTCTAATCAATCAAGGTGGGCTTATGAAATATTTCTGTCCTATATACATGTCATTGGTGCGACAGGTCTAAATTCATGTAAACAAGAAAAGGTCACTGCAACAGGTGTAAATTTCTCGCACAGAGAGAGAGAGAGAGACAGAGAGAGACAGAGAGAAAGATATATATATATATATATATATATATATATATATATATATATATATATATATATATATATATATATAAAGTCGCGTGCTTTATTAATTACATATGCAAATTTTAAACTAAGACCATGCCATGCCATACAAGAGAATAAGTATCTTCATAAATTTATACAATTTAAGTTCTAATAAATCAAGGTGGACCTATGAAATAGTCCTGCCCCGTCCTGCATACATGTATGTAGTATTCTACCAAGCTCGTCATGTGTGCTTCGCTCTCGTAAACGGTCGATAGGCCACGTACTTTATACCGTATATAACTCCATAATTAATCAGGCATTTTTAGCGTGCAAAGAACATTATTACGGTAATAAAACCTATATAAATAAATCACATACACTAACAAAGAACAGTATTTAAGGGATATATACTAGGACCCTAAAGGTCCGGTTGCTTTTACGAATATTAATCAAGTGTGGAGGCAAATTAAACTTGATAGCGAAACAAGGACAAAATCAATAAGAAGCAATCTTTATGTTCTATAACATATTCAGAAATTAAAGAGTTTATGGTAAAAGAGTCTACTCACACGTTGTGCAAGCAGGCCAAAACATAAGATTTTCATATAGAAGGGTTTATGTTAGTCAGTTCCAGACATAGTTAATTTACAAGCCTATACACATTTAATAATGATTATATATATATATATATATATATATATATATATATATATATATATATATATATATATATATATATATATATATATATATATATGTACTGACAGTAACAGATGTCTTTTCAAATTATGCCTGACTAAAAAGGTTAAAACGTTTCGCTTGGCATTTAATAATATAAATTTTATTGCATTTAGTTATGACTCTGCTATTAGCTTAGCTATTAACAAGCTAGTTAATATCTGCTAATCTACAGTATTTCTGGAAATGAATTTACTTTACTTGGCTCTTTGGAGGATATTTTAGTAGTCTCCGCCAGCAACAACAACGCCAGCTGTCAAGACATTAATGTTGAAGCCTATTTTAACAGCATGTACTTCAGTTCGCTCAGTAAGCATAGTATTTTTATTTGTGTTTTTCTACTTGACTTATTTATTAATTCTTGTGAACTGTTTCCAAGTCGTTTACCAAGTTATGTTTAAGAGGATTGTTTATCTTTTGTGAAGTTACCTTTTCTGGGGATTTAAGAATCTTTACATTTTCTTTAGTTTTCCTTTCCATTTATTTTGAAATGAAATTAAAGTTTTCCTAAACAGTTATTCTTCAAATTACCTTCAATTTATTTTCAAGTTACCTTCACGTTATTTTCAAGTTACGCTCAAGTTCCCTTCAAGTTATTTTGATATTACCTTCAAGTTATTTTCAAGCTACCTTCAAGTTAATTTTCAAGTTTTATTCGAGTAAAATTCTAGTTACCTTCAAATTATTTTCAAGTTAGATTCAAGTTATTTTTAAACTTACAAATATCTTAAATAGTATTTATAGCTACTGACTTTCTAACGTAATTGTATCCTGGTTTTCTTAAACTTGTTCTCTTTCCTCGCTTTCATTTTTAAATTAATGACTAAAAGTTTTTAAACTGGCACTTAATTAAAAAAAAAATGTGCAGGTTTTAACGGCACTTTTAACACGTTATTGGCTATATCATCCCTAGGAAATGGGAGCTGATTCCATTTCCCTGAGGACACACTGAGGCAACAAACCCGAGCTGGTCTGGACTATATAGAACATACGATCCCTGGATTACGAGTACCAGCTGAGCTACTGCCGCTCCCCAAATTAGCACTTTTTAATGCTGAAATTGGTAATCCAAACATAAAACATACAACCCCACTAAAGTATATAATTCCCTTTGTTTTTAAGTAATCGTCTGTAAACTATTTATGAAAATCGCTTAAGTTATCAATTGGAAGAAATGTACTCATCCAAGATGTTATTCCTGGTATTACTGCACCTGACAGTGACTTTGATATTTTAGCTGATCGAGAATTTATAAATATTTAATATGCTTTCTTAATTTGTTTTAATTAGTTTGAACATATTTTATTTCATAAATTTGTAGTTGGAGATTACAAGATGTACAATATAGAAGGTAAAGGATTAGAACGAAAGCCAATGACTTATAATGTTCTTCTTCTCTTCTATTTGTTTTGAATCCATTTTATCCAGTTCCTTATCGGTTAAGCATTTACCAGTTATTTCTTTGTATGTTCCATTTACTATACTACTTTTTCATTCATGTTTGTATTTTTCTCTTATTCCGTCTTCATATATAGCATTGACGTAAATATTTTGTTTAGATTCTCAAAAGCCTAAGTCTTTTTCAAATTGATTTTGATTCATTTAAATAGTGTAAAATAGCAGAAGGTGGTTATGGTTATGTGATTGAAAAACTAACTCCTGAACCTTTTCCTGATAATCCCTCTCGGATACTTTACCACCAGATGTAAAATCCCCTACACCCGCTACATCAAAGTTTCAACACTTATTTATTAATCAATACCAAGAAAATATCAATTATAATTTTAAGTTAAGTCCATAAGATTATCTGTTAAATTAACATAATTTTTAACTTTATAAAAAAAGCATTGTATTACGAAGAAATTGCTAATCCTGATATTTATTAAACTTTCCAAGATTGTTAATCCAAAACAATGTTATCATTTAACACTATATATAGTGAATCAGGCGAAAGTAGGATTTTTCAATCATTAGGTTGAAAAAAAGATATGGAATAAGCCAGAAATCTTTCCACCAAAAGAAATTCCTACTTTAAACGATAGCACATTCAGGAAACATATAAGAGAAAGTGTTGCTGAAACTTAGATTTTATAATCTTTTAATTATGTAGCAGAATTCATGAGAATTTATTTAAGGGAACTATAGATTTTACGAATCAAATTGAAAAACTAAAAACTGACCTAGAAAAATATATGACTTGGAAAGGAAATCTTCACAGATTGTTTACTGGTCAAGTAGAAAGAGAAATAAAAGGATATGTGAGTGCTACTGATGTTGTAAATTCAAACATATTAGCAATGAAAACAGACTTTGAGTGAATAACGACAATATAAAGAAAATAAAATTTTTCTATTATTAAAGAAAAAATATCCATCTAACAAAATTAAATTAATGACATACTACAAAGCTATGAAAGGTAAAGAGTACAAATAGTTGGTCATTTAAGATATATATATATATATATATATATATATATATATATATATATATATATATATATATATATATATCAACTTTAGAAAAAATATTAACAATATTGAGTCAAAAGGAAAAGAAAAGTGACCTTTGGGTGAAAAGTTAAAAAGACTTTAAAGAAAAAGTGCAACAATTGCTACTGTATTTGCATCTATTGGTATTATAGCAACCAGTCTTAGCCTAACCGTAGCAAAGTTTGTAAAAGGATTAACATGCGGTGGCAGCAGCGGCAGCGCAGATTTGTGCGTTAATAATTTCGAAAAAGGTATGAAAAATATTGCCGAATATATTTTTAACTTAGCTAAAAAATAAAAACAATAAAAAAGCAGCAGCATAGCCTGGTATAATTGGTAGTGTAATAAGTTGGCTTTTAAAAATCAGCGGAAAGAATTATTTCTTTAATAGCTGATAATGACAATTTGCTAATTCTTGTATTAATTAGCTTATACTCTGCAATTGTACTTAAAAGGTTTATTTGTAGTAACTAAAAGTATTAGAGATTAACTAATCTATTAACCAACTAGTTAATATATTAATCTGTTAATTTATTTTAAAATGCAAATTGTACCAGCTCCTGAAATCACAGATATAATACTAAATACTTGTTTATTTGCCTTATAATTTGTATCTTTAATATCATGAGATAATGTAGGCTTGTGTGCAAAATTCTTATTAACTTTATACTCTTTGTTATTTTCCTTCTGACGAATTATCACAGACTGTTTATCAGCTTCGGTTGTAGTATTATTTTCCACCTCGGTATTTACAGTAGGATTTAGTTGTAGTTTAAATGAATCTGATGATTTTTGTAAATTGTTATTATAACCTACTATACTATCAACTTGTAACACCATATCACTGGGTATCAACAATACGCCTACACCACCTACTCCATATTCTAGTCTAACTTTTGAATCTGAAATATATTGTTTAAATCTTTTCTGACGTTTTCATCTGAGTTATAACCGTCGTCACCTAAATTTATTGTATCAAATAACTTTTTAAGGTGTCTTGAACAGTAGAAATACACTGTGTAATATTTGTTCTATTTGTACTTAAAGACCTAGAGTGGTAAGTTATTATATATTATTTCATTCTTTTTTAAGGTCTATAGCTATTTCTTTGATTAAACGCTTTATTATATGGTAATGGTATTGTGCATTCAGACAGTAGTTTTCTTGCCTGAAAGTATATATGAAACCTATTTATTGATTTTACCGACTCTGGTATACCTTTATCTGATAAATGCCAATAAGATATTCCATATTTTAATGTTACCATCCATACTGCCTAGCTTAATTGATTTTGCCGAAATTTCATATCACATTGTGCTCCGTATCTATCAACTAAATCATCACTATCAAAATGTAAAGTGTAGTTTTATAAAATATTCAGTGGTCTGTATGTAAAATAGTGGTTTACTGTGTAATACATCTTTATTTCGCTAAATTCATTTGTTATAATAGCTTGCATGGCCCGAGTTAGAAAATGTAACGTGTTAAAATGGGTTACAGGACAAGGGTGATGTGCACTACTTGTTAGTTTTGAATTTCATGATTTATTTATATAAAACTTTCAAAGATGCTTGCATTCATAGTGAATTTGAAATTATAAAAATTGGGAGATAGGCACTGGCTTTATATCCTATTTTATTGTTGTTTTCAGTTGTTTAGTTGTTGTTGTTGTTGTTTGTGTATGTGTGTGGGGTGGCCCTGAGTTGGTGGCTCTGTTCTTATAACAACTAAATCTACAGGTTGCTGGTCTTAGTAGCTCAGGTGTTTTTGCACACAAATTTAAAAGTCAGCGGCCTAGATGGTCAGTTTTTTTCATAATAAAGGCTGATGTCCTAGGTGGTCAGTTGTCTTCATAACAAATGTTAAGGTCGGTGCCTAGGGTCAGAGATTGAGTGGCCCAGGAGTCGTAAACGTTTGGACACTAGTGGCGCTGGGCTAATGGCTCTGTTGTTATAACAACTAAATTTGAAAGCCTATGGCTCTTTTTGCCTATTTTCTTTCATAAAATTGGAAGGCAGGTGGCCTAGAGTGAAGGTCAGAGGTTAAAAGTGAAGGTAACAAATTATGGGTAAAGATCAAAGGTCCAGACTGTGGTTTCAAATTTTAATGACAAAAGCCTGGGTCAGTGGTCTAGGGTGAATGTCAGAGTTTAGGTTAATGGTCAAAGGTTGGGGTAAAGATTAAAGGTTGGGGAGATAAAGGTCAAAGATCAAGAGCCCCATAATTGGTAATATACATACTACTTCGTATCATTTGCCACTGCATTTGAATATAAAATCAGTTTAAAAAAAGAGAGATGGTGATATTTCAGTACTGGAAGTCGTTGCTAATAACGGGAATACATTTAGTGAAAAACCAATATGGAATGATGATAAAAAGACTCATTTGTATCATGTTTGTATTTATATATATATATATATATATATATATATATATATATATATATATATATATATATATATATATATATATATATATATATATAAAGTGGAACGTGACTTAACGTGTCGGCAGTGCAGAGAACACGGATGCATTAAATGATATTATTAACATTTTTCTAAAGTTTCGGAATGTCCACTTCTATTGTTTGGAAAGAAAGTAGATATACAATCTCATCAAAACAAAGGGAAAAGTGATGTTTGGTTTGCTGCAAGTTGTCAGAAAGCACGAATTGAGTATAATTTACATGGAAAAGAGTATCTTCGGAATAAAACTTTAACAATTGTAACAAATATGTTACAGCTAGTTTAGAGTATACAACATATGAGAAGATTGCGAAGAAGAAGCAAAAGGTTAAAGATGGTATCAAAATAATTGTTATTACTAAATCTTACCCTGGAGGCTTTTAGAGAGAGATTAATAAATACTATAAAAACAAAAGTAAGACAGCTAGTAAATTACCGTATATACTCGCGGATAATGCGAGTCCAAATGCAAACAACATAGACCCTGATCTGCCGTCGCATAATACGCCGGCAGATCAGGGTCTATGTTGTTTGTTCTACTGTTTAGTCCTTACAAACTGCATAGAGCCAGATCTGACGGCGCATTATGCTACTGCAGATCTGGGTCTATGCAGTTTGCAGTTGGTATTGGTTTATATGCGAGTATATACGGTATGCGCAAATGCATTTTCTGAGCATTTTAAGAACATTTTATGGTTCTCGTGAATTAATAATTGATCATTCTCAGGATGATGAGCCAGTCACGATAGATACTGAAAAAATCAATATATAATAGATATAGATATAGATATTTTACCTGATGATATAATCAGGCTGTACAATCATTGAAAATAAATAATTCAATCAATAATGATGTCCGAAATGATAGCTAACTCTGTTAATGTTATTATTAATTTTCTTGTTGACATTTTCAATGTTATATTCACAAGTGGTCAATTCCCAGATTTATGGAATAAAGGTGTTATAGTACCTATTCATAATAAAGGTAATATTGATGAAGCTGATAACTATTGGGATATGGTACTTAATAGTATATTAGCAAAAAAAATGGTTTCAGTATATGGAATGCAAGATTATGGAAATGGGCTGACAAGTATGAAAAATAATTGAAAATCCATATAATTTCCAAAAGAAAAAATGTAAGATAGATTGCATATTTCTCCTCAATGCAATTATTTCCAAAGTGTTGAGTTCTGGTAAAAAATTATATTGCGCATTCATCGATTAAAAGAAAAACGTTCGATAAAATCGACTGCAATTTCTTATGGCGTAAATTATCCCTTAATGGGGTTATTTCAGTTATGGTAGAGGCTTTGCGTGCTATTTTTAATTCTGTTGAACTCTTTTGTAAGATACAATAACGGTTTTTCAGACTTTTTTCACTCACAATATGGCATGAAACAAGGGGAACCTCTTTCACCAATACTATTTACATTGCTTTAGACACGATATTGTTACTAGTATACGTCATAACATAAATTTAAATGTCTATTTCGAAGATTTGTTTTATTTTTATTTCTTTCCGACAGAGTTTTTGATCACTGCAAGCAAAAGTGAACATCCGCTTTGAGGTAATGAAACAAGCTAGAGTATTATTCCTTATATAAAAATATGTATAATTTGATTTTCGTTTTAAAACTACAATAACTAGATTTGGAGCAGTATCGAATGACTTGAATACAAATACGGGTGGTTACGAGGGACTACCAAGGAACGATCTACTGTGTAATAGGTGTAATTTTAAAGCTGTCAAAAATGAATATCATTTAATGCTTGTTTTCCATTTTTGAGGGAACTAAGAAGAAAATATTTACCATGCTAATATTGTTCATGGCCGAATATAGCCAAATTTAAAGTCATTATGTCTGCAAATTCATAATGACTCTTAAATGCATTGACTAAATGTGTAATACTGTGCGCAACAGAAAAGGTAAAAAAAAAAACTAATTTTTTATAAGTAGTTAATGATTAAATTTCAGTCTAAGACTAACAGAATTACTTATAACTTTATATTTGCATTTTATTGAAATTTAATACTATTTTTTAAGTTTTGCTTTCATTAAATGATATGTATTATATTTGATACTGAACAGAGTTGGTTCTAAAGATATAAAAGTCCAGCCCATGCTTTACCAGCTGGAAAATGTATTTCCATTGCCATTAAAATATCGTCCTGAAGGTCACTGTACATATGTAGAATTCTGCTTTCTTCTGATACAAAAATATGAATTTTGAACGGGGCATCCAGTCAGATGATTTGTGACCAGTATTATGGATTGAGTCATTAGATAAACTCGGCACACCTTTTTCCTTTACAATACTGTTGAAAATCATCTGAATGGGCACAGTTTATAGATTATGCACACTTACAGCATAAAGAAAGGATCTGGTTTCTTAAAAATCACAGTTTATATAATCTTGATGTACAGATTTTTCCCACAACCTCAATCATCTTTTTTTTTATTTTTAAATGCCCCTTTTTATATGCTGTACCCAATTTTAGGCTAACAATTCTAATGTATGATTAGGGAAAACTTTTTATCCGTCATTTTGGCAATAATCACAGATTTGTATTATTATCGTTGCATATTAAGGTGTTTTGAGCTTTAAAATATACGTTTAGGCATATTTTCCCAATATGTTTGCCACAGTTTACATACATATTTTGCACACTAAAAAGTTCAAATGCATATATAGTCGTTTCTCATAATCTCGCGGTAAATCATATTTCCGTAATAAATACAATGGTGCGACACCTTTTAGTTGTTTATCCCAGCAACAGCACAACAAGGAAGTTATCGTAGAGTTTGAACACCAAATATCAAAGAAAAGTTTTGTTTTGTGGTAAGTTGGGAAGAAAAAATGAAGGGATAGAAAAAAAACAATGAAAATTAAATCCACCTGTATACCCTCCTTCACCACTTCACCCCTACCAAACACAAAAACAGTAAATAATTTTCCCAGTTAACAGAAAATGGTCGTCTGCTTTGTCAATGAATGTTACTGACGTATCGGAATCACATGACAGCTTACCGCTCGCTCGGTCAGGTGAACAAAAACTACGGTAGAAAATAAGGACCATAACTCTATTGACTCGTGCACACTTCTTTAAAGCACTAAAACTATGTTACTTTCATTCTCTGTTGCTTTTATTTCTAAAATAAAAATGGTAATATTTCATTAGTATGGCATAGGATATGAGTTTTTATATCTGATAAAGTGAAAATATTGCATAAATATGAAATTTGTCTATTATTTAAGCATTAAACTAACAAGGGTAAAATGTTGTAACAGTATGATCAGAATTGACCTTAGAAACATGAAACATTCAACATTCGAAGTTTTAATGAACTGACCGCCCTCCACACGCCACACACCCTAACAAATACTATATCATGTCAATGACTTGAGTATTGTGTATTGTTTTTTTTTTTTTCTCTCACCTTTTATTCATTCGTGTTATTACCTTCTGAGCCTTCTTAGAAACAAATACTCATTTACCGCGACATTATGGTAGCCTCTTTTTAAAAATGATGGCTGTCACCTAGTAAGGTTGATGAGCGGAAAATGAACTCTAATCTTTTACGGCACTAAGAATATATTTGTGCCAAATTTGAAAAAGATGTTAAAGAATGAAACAACAACAGAAGTATAGTCAGGTGAGTCTTTTTTAATAATTTATTACAGTTCAATTCGTTAGTACCGCGAGATTACGGAACGCCGGTATACTGTCAGATGTTGGTAGTATTTTGTGCTTCATTTTCTTTCACATAATAGTATATATTGTCCACAGCTGTTGTCTCTATTGAGTCTTCTCTCCTTAACACATCATAAGGTTTTTCTTCTGGGATGTCACTCCTGTTAGGACCAAGAGTACTATACGGGTTATCAATTCCCGAGGCATGCGAAATCTCGCGGCATTTCGGACAAACCATGGGCATTGAGGAAATAGGTCGCTGTTTATATTTCTCGACAATTCGATTATGTCTTACGTACACCACTATAAAGAGGATCAACAGGAATAAGATTAGGCCTGCCAGTATTCCAATAACAATATACAGCGGCGTTGTCCTGGAGTTATCATCACCAGGTATGTTTGCATTTGAAGACCCATTATTCGTAACGGTTTCTGAAATAAATAAAACAATCAAAAAATATAAAATATATTACACTAAAGCTTTCCCAAACTGGATACTTTTGGGATGAAAAATTCACCCGTTTTATCCACGTGGCCAGTATGACGCTTGATTAGCATACTTTTTAAAAGGTCTTGATGTGGTCAGTCTGCAGAGAATCTGGGTTACAGAGGGTCCTGGTTACAGACAAATCCGAGTTACAGAGGTGCCGAGTTACAGATGAAACCAGATTCCAGATGGACCTTTTTACAGACTAGCAGGGTTACGGGGCATGGAGGGGCTATAAAGGATATGGGTTTACAAAGCGGCCGGGTTACAAACGAGCCGCGTCAAAGAGGGACCAGTTTACAGAGATGCCTGGTTACAGAGAAGCCGGGTTATAGAGGACACCAGGTTATAAAAGGGCCGGTTTACAGAGGTAGCAGGTTACAAAATGGTCAGACTACAGAGGGACCATGTTACAGACGAAGCCGGGTTACTGAGGGGCCGGGCTACAGAGCTGCCGGGTTACAAAGGAACCCTGGTTACAGTGGAAGCCAGGTTACAGAAAGACCAGTTTACATATGGACCGGTTTACAGAGGAAGCCAGGTTACAGAGAGGTCGGGTTAAAAAAGAAACCGCATTACATCAGGGCAGGGTTACAGATGAAGCCGGGTCACAATGGGTCCGGTTTAGAGAGAATGTCAGTTATAGTGGGCCTGTTTAGAGAATGTTATATTGTTACCTTTCGGAAATGGAAGTTTACAAGTACATCAATAGTAGCTTATTAGCTTATGGAAGATGGATATCCGACCAAAACATTCTATTGCCCCCCCCCCATCCCCCCTCTCCCCAAAAAGAAAAACAACAAACAGAAAACATCCAACCCGCCCACCCAAAAACAATTTATAAAAACATTACTCAGCCCCATCCCACCGCCATTAAAAAAGAAAAAAAGAAAAAAAATACAAAATTTTCCTGGACACAGAACACTATGCTATTGCATTCATCAAAATAATTTCACAAAATGTTCCTAGCCATCACTCAAATATCAACTTCATTACTGCTCAGGTATCTGAGTAAAAATAGATAATTTGTATATGATACGTAAGAACACATCAAAACCTAATACTCAGACACAACCTCATCCAATAACTGTACAACCTCATCCAATAACTGTACAACCTCATCCAATAACTGTACAGATTATAAAACTTAATACTCAGACACAACCTCATCCAATAACTGTACAACCTCATCCAATAACTGTACAGATTATAAAACTTAATACTCAGACACAACCTCATCCAATAACTGTACAGATTATAAAACTTAATACTCGGACACAACCTCATCCAATAACTGTACAGATTATAAAACTTAATACTCAGACACAACCTCATCCAATAACTGTACAGATTATAAAACTTAATACTCAGACACAACCTCATCCAAGAACTGTACAGATTATAAAACTTAATACTCAGACACAACCTCATCCAAGAACTGTACAAATTATAAAACTTAATACTCAGACACAACCTCATCCAATAACTGTTCAGATTATACCTGGTCACAAAACTATCGTTGAAGTTACCTCCAAAACAAGGAGAGATAAATAAACAAGGAAGTAAATGTTTATTATTTAGTTGAGGCATATACACGTTTCATATAAAAGCAAAAACAGGTATATAATAACATTCTTTTTGATAGCTATCATACGGCATCACTCAAGCGAGTATAAAGACATGTATAAGTGGGGAGCTACTTCAACAGCAGTTGTTCTGTTTACTTTAGCGATCGTGTATTCACAAACTACCTATTACTTACCTGGATATTCTTGTATAGCGTCATATGACACAGTCATTCTGGAATTTTCGTTTTTTTTTTTTTGCACATGACATGAAACGCTTTAAAAACAGCTGTAATAGACTGTTGTCACGGTGCTCGAGATTGAAAGATATGCGTTCTTTCTGTTAAAATTGTATGATTTATATTCTGAATATGACAGGATTATATATTGTGCTGAGATTCTGGACCTCATTCCGACACCAACCAACATCACACCCCACACCCCAAAAAATAAAAATATTAAGACTGTTGGAATGGGAAAAAGTTATTAGAAGACTTCTGTATATAACAGTAATAATTTAAGTTCACTTTTTTACGATCGTGGAAAAATGTACTAATAAAAACTCTGATAGAGTTTACACATGCGCATTTCTAAAGTTTCAAAGGCTGGAAAGGTCATTTAAGTACACATTTTTACGAAAAGTTTAAAAGGTTGGAAAACTTATTGGAGTATATTCTTTTTTATGATCGCGGGAAAATGGACGGATAATTACTGCGAAGGGCTTTTACACATGCGCATCGCTAACTGAGAAATTAATATTTGTATATTTTATTATTTGGATATCTCTGAATATTGACATTTTTAATCAGATGTGATAAATACATGAAATTAATACTTAATATCTAACAATTCATCTTGAGGTGATTATAGTAGACCAACAAAAACAATTATTACTGCAATATTTAATACTTTACATCGCTTTTTAGTTCTCGTAGCCCAATACAATCTCTCATAAATACGCTGAAGTTGGCTATTATTCACTGAATTTAATAAAAGAATTTTATAAACTTAGGTTGCGTTGACCTTCTAACATTATTTGTTGGAAACTAAATTTCTGTTTTTGGTGAGTCATTATCAAAAGTTAAAATGTATTAAGTCTGTAAAATTAAAACACCTGAAAAAGAATCTAGATATTTTTGGTGTTTAATATGAAATGAATACCTTTATCATCCCTAACAATTTTGTATATTTTTGCACGACGCACAAACCTGTTCGCTTTGTTCATTGCGACGAGAGCTTCTAATTTCAGTATCATTCTCATTAATAATTATATGCAATTCTGCTGCCTTTTAAAACATTAAATATTGTATTGATGTTAGAGATGGGTAGATTCAGGTTTATATTTCCTAGAACATTATGTCTTGAAACAACTATGTTGGGCCATACTTTGATACCATACAAACTTGCAAATAAACAAGTATTATTTCTAGATACAGACATCGTTGCCTTACTACAAAAGTAAAAATATGCATACTATGTCTTCAAATATTTTAGACTTAATTATAATGGAACTCATTTAAAATGCCGCGACATTTTTAAAATAAATGAGCGGAGAAGAGCAGTATATAAGACTATTTACTATGATCCTGATAGTCCAGTTGCTTACACAACTATTAATCAATGTTGAGAACAAATTATGCGTGACAAAAGAAAATACTGTACCCTGAATTGAAAGAATGGCTAACCAAACAATCTGCCGACATTTGCACGAGCAAGCTAGAAAAAGATTTGCATACAAAAGGGGTCTACGTTAGTCACGTGGATGACCAGTGGCAGGCAGACATCGTTGAAATGCAAGTAAATGTAAGATACAACAGTAGAAACAAATACATGTCTTTTCAAAACATGCTTGGACAAAAAAATAAAGAAAGAAAGAAACAAAGAGAGACGACATACACTACTCTGTCAGAGAAATCTTAAATGAGCAAAAAAACCGAAAAGATACAACTCGACGAAGGGAAATAATTTTATAACTGCAAAGTTGAGAAATTATTTGAAATATGAAATTTGAATACTTTTCAACCTATTCAGACAAAAAAAGCGTCTGAAGTAGAAGGGTTTTTGAAAAACAGAATTTTAAAGTATTTCGCTCAAAATAAAAATATAAAATGGATAGATATTTTACATAAACGTATTGAAGGATATCAAAATAGTTAACCAAAGATCAACTGACTCCAATTGAAGCAAGCAAGGAAGAAAATGTACCTAAAGTATAGATCAACTTATTTGGGTATCTGAAAACCGCTTCCTGTGAAACGCCTAAATGTAAAACAGGTGAGAATGTTAGGATTTCAAAATCTAAATCTATTTTTGCAAATGCTATCTTTCTAAATTTACCGAAGAGATTTTAAAAATCAAACAGGTAATTTTATCTTACCCTGTTGTGTATAAGCTAAAAATACATCAAGGGAGAAAATATTGAGGGGATATTTTACAAGGAGGAGTCATCTCTATACAACAAGACGAAATGTTCAAGACTGAGAAAGTCTTAAGACGAACAACAAAATATTAACGGTAAAAATATATGCTAATAAAATGGAAAGGATACGATGATTCTTTCAATAGTTGTGCTGATAAATAAATAGAACATATAAATTTGTTACTCCGAAATTCAATGAACTACATCAGAATAAAATCAAACAAATTAAACAGACATTGTGAAATCTTGTCTGATGAAATTATTCCGTTAAAACAATCTCAATATATTCGCTGATATTGTAACAAAATTTGAGACTACAATAAAATTTCCATCATCACCACCAAGAAGATTGCATATTTCTGCTGAGAGATTTGTAAGTTGATATTGAACGGCTTGAAAAAGAACGTTATAAATATTATCGAAGAAAATAGACTCGGTATCTTACCAGTTTATTTGTAATGAGTCTGAACAGACAAAAAAAAAAAAAAATATTTAAAAAAATAGAACAATTGATGACGTAAAAAAATTTAATCGTGTGGTCAGAATAACGACTTTAGAGAGCAATAAGAGCGTCACGTCCATATGTAAAAAAAGTCAGGTAGTACAAATGATAGAGAATATTACATGTTTTTATTGTGGTGAGAAAAAGGAGATAACAAGACCATAGAAAACACTCAGAAAAGAATTACTTACGAGGTGGAAAAACTATGACAAATGGATCAATGTACAATCACGACAAAAGTAAATTTCACACTAATTTTAATTTGAAAATAAAACAGTACTAAAATAAATGGCTTTAATACTTGATTCCAAAATTCCCAAATCAGGAAGAAGAAAATTACAGCCACCTTTAATTTAACTCCCTATTAGATGGGAAATAAACAGGATGATCATGCAAAACAGAAATAGAATTATCACCGGAAAGCTCCAGGATTCGTTTAAAAGAGCACTAAACGAGTACATATTTGAAAGGGGTAGGTGATAAGGTTTGTATTTATTTTTCAACGATGTCGAAAGATGCTATAATAAAATAATAAGTAGAAAAGTTGAGAGTTTGGATTTGTAAATGTTCAGCTGGATTTGTCGATTAGACTCATAATGATAACAGATGACGGACTTGAATTTATGAATTGGTGTCGCAGAGCAAAACCTTTAAACATAATGAACATAAATGAAATAACAAGTTTAATTGACAAGATGTTTGACATATTAAACACAAAATTTACTACTACCACCATCACAAAAAAATGTGAAAGAGAATGAAACACAAAATACTACTAATATCTTCCAGATTTTTTACAGCACCTTTAAAAGCATCGACAAAGCTTTGAATTTCTTGATCATTTTATTTTATTTCATTATTTAAATCTATTTTTAACTGTTCTAACTGTGATTGGAAAGTACTATAGTCTTCAAGAGATTTTTTTCCATGTCGTTCTGTAATGTATCTATCTCTGAGTTGATCTTGTGTTCAATTGCTTTCAAGTATTGTTCTGTTTCGTCAGTCCTTCTGCTTGCATCATTTTGTACACATTTTAATACTTTTATAACATTATACAGGGATTTAAATCTCTGTTTAAACCAGTACTTTGCCGCTAAGATCTTTTTTTTTTTTTTTTTTTTTTTTTTTGTCAATTTGCAGTTAGAAACTCTTCAATTTTAGCAACTCTTTTAGTTCCACACTGTTCCACAGATATTAATTTATTGTCTACATGTTCTCTCTATGTTTGTATATCTTTTAAATCATTATCCTCCTTGTTTATTGATTGGTCTAGTGCAACATCTTTCTCTTTTTTTCAGGAGATTTAAAACTTAAATCGCTGGGACCTTATAAATATATTTATCCCGTCATGTTATTTACTTAGCGTGAAATGACAACTACCTGAGCTAACCGCAACAGATACATTGCAGTAGTACCGATACAATCTATTACTTTATAGTCTCCATTTCAATGCTGAAATTCAATATGGTTATGATCGTAATCACGATTAACATTGCATGATACAGTCACAATGCGAAAAAACAAATAACAAAATATATTTTTAAAAAAAACTTTATAGGTAGAGACTTTTCAATACTTGAATAATATCCGTTGAAGCATTTTTTTTTCGGTGTTATTTATATGATAGAGATAAATATATAAAGTGTTTGCTTTTAAAATACCACAAGCTGTATTCAATTCAAGAAATGAATACATTGATCTGGGACTATTAAATCATAGCAATTTATAGTTGTAGTTGGTTACGTACAGTGTGTAATTATTGCTCGGAATCACTAGTACTTTGAATCTTGTTTTAAGCACTTAATATAAATATTTCTTTATTGTCGTTTCAAGTGGTCATTGCCTTTTTGTCTTTGTCCATGTTCATGTTAAGGTTATAAAAATTATCAGGAATTAAAAGTTTATGTTTCATTCTTATCGTTTATGTAATGAAAATGTTGTTATCTTTGTATCACCTGAAATATTCTAGCATTCGACTACATAATCTATTCTCTGTAATAAAATGGGTACTTCACCATCTCTGTTATCAAATGAATTTGTAAAGTAGATTTTTTTCTCAGGTTGTCCTTCCATGTTGATATAACTTTTCATTTATAAAAAGTAAATTAAAACAGTTAACATTCAAACAGCCAATAAATACAGATTACTTTGTTATAACTGTAAACTTCTATAAAATTTTTTCCTTCTTTATTTTCTTTCCCTTCTCAAAAAATGTATTTTTAGCTCTTCAATATACGGGCTTTCTGTGTTACCAACTTTGTTCCCTATTGCAGTCTTACCACCTTGTATCAGTTGTGCTAGGCAACAATCAAATTAAATTTCACACTGCTTTTTTGATTATCGCTTATTCTCTTATTCTCCATATCATAAATACTATTCAGCTTTTTACCTATGACAGAGGTTACGATCTCACTGTGATTTAAAACCTTTTTGTATATCAACTTTTCCTTGAAAGCTTTAGCCACAAACCCACCTAAATTTGCACCAAACCAGCTACAAGCCAAAGGGATTATAAATCCTGTTCTATTCCTGTGATTCCTAAACCGATAGCCGCAACACCCATTCCATTTCAAGCAGTTGTCGAAGATGCACTTGGTATTTTCTTTCATATTTAGATGTAAAAAATAGACAGCTTAGGCTAAGGAGCTCTGTCAGATTTAACACTTCTCTCTCTGTTTTCACGACCATATTCGCTTTCTTTGGTTTGATTTTCAATACCGAGATGCATTTAAACTTTGTCCATGCAAAATACTTTGGTTCACTGGCTATCATTTTTAGCCTGTGCTATTAATTTATTTAATTATTTTGTCTGTAGCATCCTATGTGATATCAGATAGTCAATCGTAAACTGAATAAAAGAAATCGGAATAATCAACTTAATGACTTCTTGAAAATCTGTTTGCTGATAAATGTATTGACGTCTTAAACATCTTCAAACGCATGCAGTAACTAACTATTAGAGTAGAATTTAATGTTGCATGATAAAAACAATGTTAAATAGGTTGTTTGTCTCACTTGCCATTTATTGCTGTGTAATCTCGCTTCGTTTTAAACATTTATGGAAATTTATTTGCCTGTTCTTTAACTAATTTAGCTGCTTCTTTTTGAGGTGACTTTTTAGGCATAGCAGTTTGAAAAAAAGAACTCTTAGAATACATCAATTTAACACATAATCCTAATACAACAATTGCACCACCTATCAATTTAACACATAATCCTAATGCAACAATTGCACCACCTATAAATTTAACAAATAATCCTAATACAACAAATGCACCAGCTATCAAGTTATACATTTTGTTTGAGCTACTAGAATCGTTTTGTGCTTTTCTCACAGTTTTTCCTTGCTCCTGTTTTAACCTATATGCCTGGGCATTTTAAATTCTTGTGACCGCTTTCCAAGTTGGTTACCAAGTTCAAGTCTACGTGGATCGGTCTTCTTTGTGAAGTTACCTTGTTTGCTAATTTCTCAACCTTAGGTGTTTCTTGGGTTTCGCCTTCACTACTTTTCATTTATTTTGCAACAAAATTAACAGTCAAAGCAAACATAATTTATAAATTAACTGCTAATTATTTAACACCATATGTCAACTACACTTCACATGGACTTAAATTCATCTTACATTCATGTCGAAAGATAACAGTGGTAGAGTTTGGGTAGTATTAAATTCTTTAATAAAATAGTCTAATATAAATGGATACTAAGATATGCCCATAATTCAGGTTTAAAACTACGGATCAAAAAGGAAGTGTTCACATATTTTTACTCTACAAGAAGAAATAGTCTTAAGACATTATGTAAATGCTGTTGAAGTAGTTAAATCAAAAATAGAATCAACGGAATCAGATGTTGAAATGTATGGCAAAAAGATAGAGAACATAAAGAAATACATTACCAAAGAAACAGATGCAACTGAAAAATCTAAGTTGCAAGAAGAGCTGAACAAGTTTCGATGTAAAAGAGAGCATTTAGTTAGACATTTAATAGATTTGGAAATACAACTTTAAAGAAAATATAAATGACATAATCTCAAAGTTAAAGAAACGTTACCATCAGACGAAAGGTTAAAACAACTGTTAAAAGAGAAAGGTATGACAATTGCTAAACCTATATGTACGATAGTAGGAGCTCTTGGTTTAAACATAGCAAATTTTGTGAAAGATTTGACAGGAGCCGGAGGATGTGCCACAAGTGGTGGCAATAAAGGTAGCACAGAGTCATTCGTTGACAAAGTTAAAGAATGAACAAAAATGACTCCCAACTACTTCTATAAGTTAGATTTTTTTAAAATCAGCAGCAGCATTGCCATGTATCATTAGCACTATAATAAGATGGCTGTTAAAATCAGCTCTACAGCTTGTTTCTTTATTAGCAGATCATGTAATGTTGCTTATGCTAGCATTAGGTATCTTTCTTGCAGTTGTAAACAAAGGTTTATTTTTGACAACAAAATGAATGCAACGAGAAAAGGACAATAAGAGTAAAAAAAGATAATAACCTATTAAAAAAAGTAAATTACACCAGGACCTGCAACCAAAGACATAATTATAAACGTATGGTTATTTTTTTTATTTTTATTTTTTAAATCTAAGTC
The DNA here is from genome assembly GCA_029931535.1 of Margaritifera margaritifera. NCBI lineage: Eukaryota > Metazoa > Mollusca > Bivalvia > Unionida > Margaritiferidae > Margaritifera > Margaritifera margaritifera. Next base: position 2,826,779 of record JAQPZY010001465.1, read on the forward strand.
GTTTAAATCATGCTCTGCTTTGGTTCTAGGATGTACAGTTGTGATTACAAGACTCTTACTATTTTTGTCCGTGTCTACATATTTTTTACCGACGTTTTCTTCTTTTATTTTTTTTTTTCTTTTGTCTTTTCACGAATTGTTACACACAGCTTATCAGCTGCGGGTATTATCTTCTTTACCTCGTCTGTATTTATTGCAGTATCTATTCCTAGATTAAATGTATTTGATGATTTTTTTTAAAATTGTTGTTTTATCCAATAATGCTACCAGTTTTCATCACCATTTCACTAGGTAACAATAATATACCATCATAGTTTAGTGTAACTTTTGAATCTGAATATATATAGCTGAAATCTTATTGTAATGTTTTAATGTGACTCAGATCCTTGTTCGCCCAAAAATAATTAAATGTTTCTTTCTTCATTACGATTTACAGCAATCTGATTGACCAGGCCATTTTAAATTGTTTTAGTTTATACCAGTATGAACCCAAAAAAATAGCATAATAATATAGCCCGCCCACTGGCACTACTTTTTCTGACATTCGCTTAGAATTTTCACGTGTAAATTATTTGCATGCTACATTGACGTAATGTTGGTTTAGATCAAAACAATGTGATCATATCATGTTTATGGTGTATAATAAATAATGATGTGAATGAAAAATAAAAATTCGACTTTATAAGATATCAAACTGAAAGTTGGATCGATCAAAAATGCAGACAATCGGCGCAGAGAGAGAGAGAGAGAGAGAGAGAGAGAGAGAGAGAGAGAGAGAGAGAGAGAGAGAGAGAGAGAGAGAGAGAGAGAGACGCGGACCCTGACATTCCAAATGTTTGTTCAAGTTACATTCTGACATGTACTTTGTAACATTGTTACACACAGTAAGGCCAAGATGAGTCGATTATTCGAGCGGAGCTGACTCCGCTATTAGACAAGCTCTGGATCAATGCCTATAATCGTATTTTCATGTTTTGAATGAAATTGGAGCCTGAAAAAAAAAAAAAACAAACAATAACTGAAATAAGTTAAAATCCTCTTCATTTGTAATTCCAATTTTTTAAAAAAAACCCATAACTTGTAGATTTTAATAGTTAGGACTTTAGCATATTCACGCACGAAAACAGTGACGCTGTCCTTGATTGTCGTAGAAAAAAAAGGGGGAGGGAGATCAGCTGAAACTAAAGCTAGCATTGGGATTTTTAGAGATAGTACGATTGTTTCTCGAAGGAATTTAATATATTGATATACCCCGACAGACAATAACTAAAACATAAACCGGGTGAATCGAACTGATGAGTTCTAGAGCAGATGTTTCAAAAAGTAAGTCAAGTCTTGCTTTTTTCGAGTAAGCAGCCTTCCAATCGCACTCTCTCTCTCTCTCTCTCTCTCTCTCTCTCTCTCTCTCTCTCTCTCTCTCTCTCTCTCTCTCTCTCTCTCAAAGAAAAATAAATCCTTTTAAATAGACATATTTGTCATTTCTAGTAAACTATAGATAATATTGCAATAGCTAAGAAATAAAACCTCTTTTCTTTAATAGTGAATGTTGTACACTAGCTAGGACAAGTCGGCGCCACTCCCAAATTTCGACATCGGGAAATAAGAGTAAAGTAATTAATCAAATCGAAATTAATGTTGCAGTTTAATCAAATGCGTATTTCTCCACCATGAATTTCACTTTGGGAATTTGGATTAAATAGTTCAATCGAGGCTGCTCATATAATGATTTAATGACCAAGAGTCATTTTGTGCGTGTAATCAGGGAACGGTTGCTGTCTTCTGATTGGCTTTATGCAAATTAAGGATACTAATTGCTATTTTGCATGTATTCATGCACGACTATACAAGGTTAGAAAGGTCTATTTTCAAGAATTTTAATTATTTTGTCTTTATTAGATGTAAAATTTAATTATAATGATTGACTAGCGGTTTTTTATATTTTTCGGTTTATCCTGAAATACTATTTTAAAAAAATAATAAATCCTTAATTAACTTTCAAACAACTGCTTTTAGAGTATCTGTAACTGTGGAAACAGACTAATTAATAAATGTTTTATTTTTTACTATAGCACCTAAAATACATATGACATAAAACCTAATACTTTGATTTAATCGAGATATTCCTAATTTTGTTAAACCATTGCTATTATGTGGATAGAAGTAAGTCGATGTTATTTTTGCATTGCCTGTCATGAATGATTTTATTTCTTCAGTAGGTATTTTCCAGTATTCAAATGTTCCAGCGCTATAATATTATGTCGTTTGTATGCACTTATCACATCAGCTGGAGTAGGTTTTCCATGGCCCTAGTCTACAGTTTTATGTTCTTCAGGCCAATCATTATCAAAATGATATTTTTTTCCATTGACGTATCTCCAGTCATGATTTGGCATAATGTTAAAGTTATTACAAATTATGTTAAACTGTTTTAGATCTATATATTATTGTTTGTTGAATTAAAAGCTTAATCATCAGGTATTTGTATTGAGCATTCAGACAGAAGTCTTCTTATTTAAAAGTAAACTTGAAACCTATATATCGATTTTACTAACCCGCGTAAACGCTTTGATCTGTTAAATGCCAGTAAGATATTCCGCATACTGTTCTTGCCATCCAAACTACCTAGTTTAATTGATTCTGCCAGAATTTCATATCACATTGTGCTCTGTATATGTTCATTGAATCATCAATGTCAAATCTTAACGTGTATTTGTCATATATGTTCAATTGCTTGTATGTGAAAAAGTTATTTTCCGTGTAGTAGATTGTTATCTCTTTAAATATATGTGTGAAATCTTGATTAACTCGAGAGTTAAACTGACTTGCAGGACTTTGATAAGATGCACTTCTTGTTACATTTTATATTTGAAATCTATTATTTTTTCATACTTCAATTAAATCATAAACATTTACTTGTTCGCTTTGCTCAGGTAGTTTGGGTGTAACTTCGTCTAATATGACCTGTAAAATTATTTTTGATGCGGTTGTGTCTCAGTGTCTGGTGTACTAAATGCTACTGTACTCTTACGTATCATATAGACATACTCTTTTAAACTCAAATATATGTGCAATAATGGTGTTGATATTTAAGTGATGGGTATGAATTTTAAAAATATATAAAAAATTATTTTGATTATTTTGCTAAATGTAGTAGCAAAGTGTTTTGTGGCAGGGAACTTTATGTAGAATAATTATTTTTTTTTGGGGGGGGGGGGTGAAGGGTGGCTGGGTATTTTTTGGTAAATTATATTTGGGTGGGTGGTAGGGTCTTGTCTGTAATAAAAGGGAGGAGGGTTGTTGGGAGGGTAGAATGGTTTGGTTGGATATGTATCCTCTATAGACTACTATCAGTAATGCCATATCTGGGCAAGTTTGTATGCATTTTAGCTCCATAATATCATAAACACGTGGCTTCTGTTTCAAGGACTGTATCTTCTTTCTATTTCTAGGTCACTTCGTACCCTTGTCTTGATGTGATCGAAGTAAATGCATACTATTACTTAAATGTGATAAACGATATTTTAATTCATCGTCAAGTAAAAGGTGTATCGGCCATTTTTCTGTGTGTCAACTCAAACACTGACCATCTGCCCCCCCCCCCGAATTGATATTATATTGGCTCTGATAATGGCAATGTATAAACATTTGATTTAGTATGAATAATATAGCTAACTGACATTTGTCTTCGATAATATGAGAGTTGTAGTTAGTGTTGGTGTTAGGAAAAATATGTGTCCTTGGCTGTCTGTAAAATAATAATAGTATATCTTTACTGTTAATAGATTTCTGTATTCTGTAATTGTTTTCATGCATCATATCATGGTGAGATTGCATCCCTTGGTAATGTCCCTGGTCTTACTCATATCATGGTGAGATTGCATCCCTTGGTAATGTCCCTGGTCTTACTCTGATGGAGGTATCTACTATAGATACTGCTTAAACTAATTTAAGTTTGACAATCTAGAATATAGCTCTAGAGCGCTATGGCGTGCCTGTTGACTCTACGAATAGGTCTAATACTCAGGCTGCGTTCTGATTTTTCAATTAGAAGAGAAAAATGTACAATCTGTTGGATACCATCTTTTGTTTACAAAAACATTTACATAAACACATCACAAAATGTATCTCAGCTTACCTGAAATTGTCCCTTGCTGAGTAGTTTTATTTAGCGGTGTAGGCTTAGTTACAGTTGTCGTCTGTCGCGCAGTAGGCGTTGGAGAAGTTGTTGTCGTAAAGAGTGTATTAGTTGTCTCTTGCGGGCTAGTTGTTGTCCACCATGGAAATGTTATAGTGGTGAAGAAAATACTAGTAGTTGTTGTAGTCTGTGGAGAAGTTGTACTGGTAAGGACAGTACTACTTATCTCCTGCGAAATAGTTGTCGACCGTCGAGAAGTTGTAATGGTTAAGACTGTACTAGTTGTTGGTTCCTCGGTAGTTGTTGTAGTCTGTGAAAAAGTTGGTTGCTCGGTAGTTGTTGTAGTCTGTGGCAAAGTTGGTTGCTCGGTAGTTGTTGTAGTCTGTGGAAAAGTTGGTCGCTCGGAATTTGTTGTAGGCTGTGAAAAAGTTGGTTGCTCTGTAGTTGATGTAGTCTCTGGAAACGTTGGTTGCTCGGTACTTGTTGCAGTCTGTGGAAAAGTTGGTTGCTCGGTACTTGTTGTAGTCTGTGGAAAAGTTGGCTTCTCTGTAGTTGTTGTAGTCTGTGGAAAAGTTGGTTCCTCGGTACTTGTTGTAGTCTGAGGAAAGGTTGGTTGCTCGGTACTTGTTGTAGTCTCTGGAAAAGTTGATTGCTCGGTACTTGTTGTAGTCTGTGGAGAAGTTGTAGTGCTAAGGACTGTACTGCTTGTTGTGATGTAGAAAAGCGTATAGTTTGTAGTGCGTGACGGCAAAATCAACATTAAGAGTATTCTGACAACCTGGTGATCACGAATATGGTACAGAGGCATTGCTAATGGTCCACCTTTTTATTCATAAGACTGTGTACTTCAAAATACAAGGTTTTCAGTTATCTGTAATGACAATGAAAGGTTAGTTTTATAAAGGAAAAACAATTCACATACATGAAATAGCCGATTTCAATGAAATATGTTATAATTGATTGTGATTTTCTTTAAAAGGTGACAAACAGATGCAGAGCTGGAGGACGATTTGTTTTCTCGTTTGAAAGATGATTGGAAGATCCAAGATTTATCTCAACAGTAACATAAGTCTATCGAAAATGGAGACATCCTTTCATAACCCTTACAAAATACATCTACATCCTAAAGATATGTCACATGCAAACTGGGATCAGAATAAAAAGAACAAATCGTTAACTTGGCTGATAATAAGCTAGGTACCGTTCATGCAATGATTAAAAATTGTTTAAAAGTTAAATAACTATGTCGACAAGAGCACTGCATTTGTTACATGATGCGCCTCCGTACGTTTACGATATTAATGGACAGTGTCCATGCCTTTTATTTTATTTTGTTTCGTTGTTGTCAAGTCTAGGGGAAGAGGGTTCGTGGCCCAGCTCGTAAATCGTACAAATCTTCATTCAGAGCAACTTTACTTCAACTCTTCTGAGGTCAACAACATGCAAGCTTTTTACATTTATCGCTTGTGCAATAATTTCGTGACCGCACTAGTGCTGAAATTGTGTATCACCTTACTGAGAATATGACCTGCGACAACCATGCAGTTATGATACATAGCTGATAAATAGTACAATATTTGAAAACTTACTTACCTGATACGGAAATGGGTGGAAAATATATGACCTTCACGTGACCCCGAATTTTTAGAAAGGCTCCTGCAAATGCCACAAAACACACCGTCTAGTAATGGTGCATAACTAGATTAAGTTTGATATATGTATCTTGCAAAGGGAGAAAGTTACGAACCAGAAAGAAATGATTGAAAATGGCATTCGATCCTGTTGTGACCTTGACCTTTAAGCCAAGCAACTTAATCGTAAATCTACAGTACGCTTATGTGTTAATGTATGAACAGGTAAAGTTTCATTAAAATGTCTTCTCTTACATTCAAGTGTTGTAAAGTGGAGAAGAACAAAGTTTAAATACCAAATTTGATCTTGCTGTGAATGACCTTTGATGTCGACATATAAAAGTCGTACATAACACTACCTTGTAATGATGAGTTATGCCGGTGTGTCGCTGCACTAAACTATCTTATACTGGTCAAAAGCTACAAAATAGGACACAGTTTACAAAACTCGTAAAAAATATGATATTTTTATACACTGCTGCGGCCTTGACCTATATATCGATGTATCTGAAAATGACAGGCGACGCATTGTCAAATAAAGAGGTGTGTTGGTATAAATGTTCTAAATAAATTATATAATTTACTTAGTGAACACAACAAAAGCACTTAGGCATAAAACAAAGTTTTGCTATGACATTAACCTTTGAGGGAGACACCTGACTAGTACTCGACACGCTCTCAGGTGGTGATGCACAGCCTCAGTAAAGTGTCATGACAACTTTTATTATACTTCTGAAGCTATGGAACATACATGTCAGACATCAGCCATTTTACCCTGGGTCTGTGAGTTGTTGTTCTTCGGGTTGGATATTTTCCTCCTATCTAATACGACGAGTTTCTTTTCTTTTCTTTTTTCTTTTTCTTTTTTTTTATTTTGTACTAAATAACATGGAATATATGGACACAAAGAAGGAGCAAGTATATTTTTCCAGATAAGGAACGACTGGATTTTGTTCCCGAAAACAAATTTACAGCCTCCCCCCACGCCGTTTGAATTCAGTCTATGTCATCACATAAGTCGTTACAAAAAAGACTTCTTCTTGAATCTCAGTTTGCAGATTTTTCCTAGACACATAAAATCGTATTGCAGCACCTTAATAACGTTATAACCTCTCTTGAAATGTTCCATCGTCAAAATATACCTGTATGGTATAATAAGTGCCTTTTTTTCCACCTCACTTTGAAAATATTGACATCCGTTATTTAAATAGCATGTCAGGAGATAGTACCACAGTAAAGTAGTATAAATGTCTGCAATTGAGAGCACTTAGCATCATTCTAGTCTTTCGTGGTAAGCTAAAAAAAATTCAAACTGGCTAGATACTATTTTTTCTCAGCCATGTCACCAGGAAACAGCGATGCATTAGTTGCGTCATACCAAAAACGCATGTAAGTAACAACAGTTAGGTTTCAGGTACTTTGCGAAATTTTCCCTTTTATAGGTAATCCAAACCGTGCACTGATATTTCACGGTATCTGAATTTTCTTACCTTATAAATCCAATTACATACAAAAAAAAAAAAAAGACAAGACAAAAATATTATATCTTAAAGTTATCCCAAAACTGCTCAACATGGGGAAAAAAAATTCCTGCTTCAAATAGATTACCTGATTTCCTACTCCTGCAACTATTTTTTAAAACGTGTTTTCTTTCCAAACCAGACAATGAATTAAATACAGCGGAGCTTTCGAGCTTTATGCAAATTTAATACTTGTTACCTACTACAGTTCTGCAGGAAAGGAACGAAGCCCGGTTATAGGGATGAATCTGACTGTTTTGCGAAAATTAGCAGGGAATCTATCGTAGGTACTAAATACAGTGACATTAATGGCAGCTATTTGCCGGTCTCCACTCCTTTTTATAATTGAACAGCGGACACGGTTATTTCAGTCTAACTCAACAACGAATATTTTAATATTATGCTGGAAAAGTGTATACATACTGCAGAAATTAATACATCCACAACCTGAACGCCTGTGTAACAAACATCAAAGGAGAATTGAAATTCGACTACTTTTTAACAGCGAAAATATAACTTAAAATAAGTCAGTAAGTCAAGGTTTTGCTTTGTAGGTTATCATAACTATTAGGTTCAATTTTACGCATTTTTTACGTGTGGACAAAATTAGGCCAATTATGGCATATATAACTTTAAAAAAGTACTCTCACCTTCAAGATCTTACAGCAAGAGAATGCTGGTACTTTAACCCCGGTAATTTTTTCACCTGAATCTCGTTCGTGTCCTCAGCTCCAAACGTAAGAGGGAACTAATTCCGAAGTGTTTTTACTTTTGAGTGAGATATTGAGTTCCACCATTGTCAAATAACTTAAATTGTACGCAGGATGGATGACTTTGTTGGTTTTATATTTCAAACCTCTTTCAAGCTTCGTGTTGGTGTTTTAGTAGACCAGACATAAGACATGCCATGGTGTACGTTACTGTGTGTTACAAGGAAGAAATGCTCATACAAAAGTTAAAACGCAGGATAAATCACTTTATTGGTTTTATATTTCAAACCTCTTTCAAGCCCCATGTAGGTATTGAAGTAGCCCAGACATAAGACATCCCATGCCATGATATTGGTTACTGTGTGTAACAAACAACATATGCTCATATAAAAGTTAAATACAAACATGCATGCAGAGTTCTATGCCATTTCTTTTTTGTTGTTGCTAGAAACTAAGCGAATTCGTTTCACGTGTGAGTGCAGGTGTGAATACAATAGGTTCTATTCCGTCTGCACAAAAAGGGTGTACTCTGACGTTGGAATATGTATACTGAAAGATACCCGACTCATATTTCAAAATATTATCGGGAGGGGAGACACATTTTCTACTTCCTACTTCAGCAATGTAATCAACACACAGTATATGAAATTGGGATCAAGCAAAAATAAACATGCAACAAAACAAGATCAGTATACTCAGATGAATGGCATCTTTTTAAGAGAAAAGACAATAATAAAAAAGCTGATATAAAACAAACATTGAATATAAAAAAATGCAAACTACATAAAAAGAAATACTAATGTAATATGTAAAAAAGAAAATACTCAAACTTGCAAAATCAATAAAAACGACTAATATGGATCATAAAACTAATAATGAATGAAATAAAAAATAAATAAACATAAAAAATTTAATATTCTAGAAAAAATGTGGAAAATCAATTTTAAAAAGACTGATATGGATCTTAAAACTTAAAATAAAAAATAGAAAAGTTGGTTGTTTTTTAACGGCACTTTCAAAACAGTATTGGCCATTGCACGCCAAGGAAATGGGAGCTAATTGCTTTTCCCAAGGGCACAAGCTTAGACAGCGGACCTGCGTTATCGAACCTACGAATCTTGGAATACAAATCAGACGCTCTATCAACTAAGCTAAGGCGACTCCCTCTAATACAGACAAATAAATAACAAAACAAAATAACAAGAGACCCAAATGGGTCCGAGATCGCTCACCTCTTCCTAATAGCCAAATGCAAGAGCAGTTGGACAATAAGTCCGGCTCAGTGGGATGCTTTCTGTCAAAAATGTCTTTCAATGCAGTTGCTCGCATATGTTATAAAAATAATTGTTTCAATTTTTTATATTTTTGTATGTTAATCCATATTTGATGGCACATACGAATCATTTGTCCAACATTAAAAGGCCTTTATTCCAGCATGCTTTCTGTCAAATTTTGTAAAATTATCATGAGCAGTTTTTTTATAGATAAACTTGTTAAAGTTTTCCCTTATTGTTTTTTTTTTTTTTTTTTTTTTTTTTTTTTGTAATGGCAGTCATATTTGAAGTCAGATCGGCATCATTGGCATAAATTTGAAAGCGCGTGATTTTTTAATTTTTTAGCAGAAGTTGTTTAAAGCTTTTATCCATATATAGATAGGACGGCCATATTTAATGGCGTATGTGCCAATCATTTTTTAGTGACTGTGGTTATATTTGAATGCAGATCGGCATCATTTCAACAAATGTGAAAACTCTTTATTCATGGAGTATTTCTGTAAAATTTTGTTGAATTCTGTTTGGTGATTTTAGACAAGAATTTGTTTAAAGCCTTGCTTCCTGTATTTAGTAACTGCGACCATTTTTTAAGGCAGATCTGCATTTTTTTTTTTTAAAATTTTCGTTAAAAAATCAAAAACAATTGAAAGCCTTTCCTGTCAGGATGCTTTCTATTAATTTTGCTCAAATTCTGTTGAGCGGATTTTGTGAAGAAGTCATTTCAAGGTTTTTCGGTAACGGCGGACATTTTTTTTATAGTGGATTGACATAATTTGTACATAGTTGTAGTTATTTAAAAGGCCTTTATTCTAATCTGATTTCTGTCTTATTTAGTCAAATTCTGTTGAGTGGTTTTTGAAAAGGTGTCATTTGAAAGTTTCTAATTTTAGTAACTACGGTCAGATGTTATAGCTCACCGGCATCATTCGAACACAACTGAAAGACCTTTATGCCAGGATGCATTCTCAAATTTGATCAAATTCTGTTTAGCGGTTTTTCAGAGGTTGTTTAAACATATTTCTATTTTGAGTAACGGCGGCCATACTGGGTGATAGATCGTCATCATTTGAGCAAAGAAAGTCATTGATGCCAAAATGCTCCCTGTAATATGATGTGCTAATTGGTCAAGCGGTTTTTAAGAAGAAGTTGTAAATAAGCAAATGTCCTAATGTATAACTGTTAACATTTTTTACTCTATACTATAGGAAGCGATATTTCTATTTATAGAAACAGGATGGCTTCCTAACTTAGGCTATTACCTCTAAGGAACCGACCATTTAATTTTCGGGAAGAAAAAAATATCCAGCTCTCAAATAGCTTGCAAATATATTCTTGCTTTGATTTGTAGGGGAAAAAAAAGAATCATTTATATCCATTATATTATCTGATTTTTTTGTCTTCGTCTTAAGGTAAAAGACACCCCCCCCCCCTAAAAAAATAAAATAAAAAAAAAAGGTTGGTCCCTTCCTTGCAAACCAGATTACTAAAGGAAGATACAACTTTGCAACTTACATAATTATAACTGAAAACACATTTCAAATAAAATGTCTGGGACGATATCCGTCCTCTTTGTCGTGAAATTCTACTCGGCATTTCGAGCAAGATTATGTTACTACAGACTTTAAATTCTTACTGGAAATTGGCAAATCCAGTCTTTTGATTGATCAGAATATATTATCAAGTAAGATTTGTTGTTGAGTACAGTTTCATGACTGTGGGGCCTGACCTCTCACCCTTTGGCCTTGCGTACAGATAGATGTGTTACCGAACGCACTATTACCACCATTGATAACTAGGTCTTGAAAAGGTTTACATGACCTTTTACTGAGTAAACTAATGTTTCGCTCAGTACGGATCAAAGTTTTACGATAGAATCTAGAGACTGAAAATAAGAGTCAGTACTCTCGGGAAGAGACTAATATTTCGGGACAGCAGCAAAAGTGCAAAATTATTTCTCCATACAGCTCCAATTTATATATATATATATATATATATATATATATATATATATATATATATATATATATATATATATATATATATATTACTTCATTTACTGACTTGTAATAATGCATATTGTCCAATCAATAGCCGGTAACAGCTCTGACACGCTGCTTTAGTGTACTCAATACACAATTTTTTATTGTCTACATTTCATTTACTAAACTTTCCACTGTGTCCAAATCCAAAATAAATCATATGTTAATCAAAAGTATCTTCCTAAACAAACTTACAGTGAAGTTCTTGTCGTAGATTATCTATCAATATTTGGAGAGGCTGTTCTGTAAACAAAGCAACGTGTCATGGGTCAGAGATTTCACTTCCGGAGTACTACTACTACCTGTTAACTCACTTTGCACTGTAGCCAAAATACACACAGAGAATCATATCACACTGCTCATAATCTGAATAATAAACAGTTTCCTTTAAATCATTATCAAAAACACTTAAGTCTAAGTCTACTTTACAAATAGATAGGGACAACATTCGTGTGCTGAATTCTCGTGTACAAATATTCTGAACAATGGCGTCCGTGAGTGCCACTCCGCGCGTCCCTGATCGATTTATCTGCGAAAACAACTGACAAAAAGAGCCCATTATTTTTCCTTCTATGATTAAAGACCTCATTATTATACGAAGTTTATTTTAAATTTGCCACTAATACAATCAACCAATTTCACGGAGGTAGACACTCATAGAAAATATTGCTAATTAAATGTTAGAAAATCGAACAATTTATTGCGGCGCATGGGCAGCATTTACCGCTTTGGTTTTCGATATATATTTTGTATGAGCGTCTACCTATATATACAGGGCCGGTGCAAGTGTATTTGGTGTCCTAGGGGAACCTTAAGCCTTGCCCCCCCCCCCCCCAATTAACCAATTAACTTTCGAAAATTAATATTGTGATATTGTACATTATTCTTTCCTTCTGTTTTTCTCTTTCTTTTTTTTAGACGCTTATTATCTTCTATTTTATGCTATTTCTCTTCTTTGTTTATTCATTAAGTTTTTGCCCCCCCCCCCCCCCCCCCCCCGCCCCCACTCCCCCCCCCCCCCCCGACCCAATTTTGCCGCCCTAGGCGGCCGCCTAGTTTGTCTAGCGGTTAAACCGGCCCTGTGCGTGTATATATCCAAGGTCTCTTTCATCAACTGAAACCCATTGCTACCCAGAAGCCTAGACTCTCTAACTTTTATTCATTTCAACTGTGTCTTTGGGATGTCTCACAACAAGCATTCACACACTCCTGGAAATATTCGGCCCAAGACTTGTATCTCCACTTCTATGAATACTGTAAATGGTAATTCCAAATTGTTTGCCTCTCTGACTCTCATCAATTTTGCTTACGTCTATCAGTGTGGGCTAGACTGTCTGTATTTGGCCCATAAAATTATTAAATGTAAATATATTGTTGCCAATGGTTTATGTCAATGCTAAGTTTATTACCGGTATTATCTTTCTTCATTCCATGGAATGTGAAATGGAAATTATTATTCAATAATATAGCTACACCTTTTGAATTAGTAGGCTGTAGATTTGATAGTTAAACAGTTTTTAACTGACATTTTACGTCTTGGACTAAGTGTTAAACGCAACACCTGACTTAAGGGCCTTTCCAGCTGATACGAGAAAACCAGTGTCCTTGAGAAGATTAACAAAGGAACTTCTGATTTTCTTACGGTCCTCCATACCCAACCAATAAGTGTATTCCTGGATAATCGCTCCCGGAAACACTGTCACGTTCTCCTTCAAGATACAATGCACTGGTGTTTGTGTAAAGAATGCTCTGGGCATGCCATCGTTTATGCTTCTATTTAGAAAGTAATTCATCTCATTAATAAATACTACAAGAGATACAGATCTGTCATGGCTGTTAACACCGGATATAAAGTCCAGGGTAGAAAAGATAAGTCTATTTCATTTTTTTTAAATTCTCTATCAGCTAATTTATTCATATGTAACCCAGTCACAATCTCATGAAAAGGATTTGAACGCAAACATCGGACTGCGATGGATTGGATTCTTAAGAAAAAAGAAAGAAAAGAAAAGACAGCTTTCGCGAATCCCTGGAAATTTTGTCTAGACTCATCTGTGACTACCCAGTTACTGTCAGCAGACCCACTCTTCGCTACGTCACGCTTCACAAGCCCTGAATTACCCAGATACAATGCCGGATACGACACACTAATCCCTCCTGCCGACTCCCCGAATATCGTCACTCTATCAGGATTTCCACCAAATGCGGCTATGTTCTCTTGAATCTATCTAAATGCATCCCATTGGCAGTAATTTCCACACAGTATATCATCTGCAGCACTAAGAAATCCGAAATTAGTCAGTCTGTAGTTCAACGTAACGACGATTACGTTATTTATAGCACTATGAAAGCATCCATCGTAAAAGTCTTGACTCCTAAAGATGAATTCACCACCGAAAATCCAAATCGGTCTGCAGGAATGTAGTTGTTCAGATTTAGGCAATCCTCCGCAACGTTTGATAGCTCCATTTCATAACAGGAAGCGTACCTTGAGGACATAGTGATCCTGTGTAGATGACGTTCTCCTGAAACAGTGAGTACCTTTTCACAAGTGGTTTCCTGAACTGTCGTTGAACTACTGGGGCCTCGGCATATTGGATAACTGTCTTGGATCTAAAGGAATGTAAGTCCACACCATGCTTTACCATTTCGAAATTATATTTCAATAGTCACTAAAATATCGTTCTTAACGTAACGAGTTAGATATACATAATAATATACAAACACTCGTATGTACTTTAACGTTATCGAAATTTACGTATATTTAATTTTCCATTGCTGAAATTGACTAAAATAAGGTAACACATGTGACAAAATAAAACCAAACATCAATCTCCCTCTAAAAGAGTTTATTTATCAAATGTTTCCCTGTTTCCTCGAGGGCACCTGTTACTAATCCATTCGTAAGGGATCTGGAACGAATAATTCATGGTGAGACAATCGTGAATATTTATTAATGTTTTATCTGTTGGAAAAGTGGTATCCAGTATCACATAGCCTTTTTGCCTCCGTTTTGTAAACACATATATAATTTATATATTGGATAAATGCTAGTTATACCTTCTCATTGGATTGCCAAAGTGTACCCGCTATACCGCTTTAAAATCTACTGCGAACCGGAACTCAAGTTATAAAGGCTCTAGCCATCTTGCAGCATGAGATCATCACTGATTTGCTATGATGATTAAGCTTTAACTCCAGTGGTCTCCGTGGGAATTTTTTTTAAGTAAGTAAACAAATATATAAATAAACAAATTTTAGGAGAACACTCAGTCCACAATTAAAACATTTATGTTTTGTTCTCACACAAAATTGTGACATTTATAATGAGTCCATATAGAACTTAAATTTCACATATTATATAAAGTATTTCCGACACTTGACAATTAATTAAACATTATGCAAATAAGATGATCATTGAAGCGGCTAGAATAAGCATTAACGTCCACATACTTTATTATCTGTGTGACCATTTAAAGACTTTGATATCTTCATTTCATCGTAACCCTTCCTAATTTTTGAATGTGGTATCAAGTTTGTGACCAGTACAATGAATTAAGACATTAGATATACTCGGCACACCTCTTTCCTTTACAATACTGTTGAGAATCATCCGAATGGGTCCAGTTTATAGATTATGCACACTGGCAGTGTAAAGGAAGGATTTCATTTCTCTTAAGGAAATATTCAAAAATCATGAAAATTACTATAATCGAGAGGCTTAGAGACTTCACACTACCTCCAGAGTTTTTCTCAATGTCCCTTTGTATCTGTTGTACCCCATTTTGGGCCAACATTTCTACTGTATGATTAGGAAAACTTTTGAGCTCCTTTTTCTTATTATATGTAACAGAAATTAAAATTTTAGTTTATTTGTATGACTATCGTTGCATATTTTGTTGCTTTAAAATTTATGTTTAGGCAGATTGTCACTGTTATTTTTACCACATCTCGCATACATATTTGCTAAAACAAAAGTTGAAATGCATATACTATCAGATGTCAGCAGTGTCTCGCGTTTTCGTCTCTTTCACATAATAGTAGATACTGCCTGCAGCTGTCATCTCTATCGAATCTTCTCTCCTTAGCGCATCATACGGTTTTTCTTCTGGGATGTCACGCGTGGTAGGATCAAAAGCTGCATACGCATTGTCAATACCCGCGCCATGCAGGATCTCGCGGCATTTCGGACAAATCATGGGCACCAAGGGAATAGGTGAATGTTTATATTTCTCGACAATTCGATTATGTTTTACGTACATCACTAAAAGGACAATCAACAGGAATAAGATTATGCCTGCCAGTATTCCAATGACAATATACAATGGTGTTGTCTCGCATGTATCATCACGAGGTATGCTTGCATTTGAAGTTACACTACTCGTAATGGTTTCTGAAAGAAATAAAACAAACTTTCCTTAACCGGATACTTTTGGGATAACAAATGTTAGGGATTTTTTTTTTTAACATGTTTTGACGTTTTATTAGCATTTTTATTTTAACGGCCTTGTTATGGCCAATCTACAGAGAAATCCGGGTTACAGAGGGGCCAAGTTATATATGAAGCCTGGTTATAGAGGGTTGGGTTTACAGACGGGCAGGGTTACAGAGGGTCGGTTTACAGAAGAAGCCGGTTAACAGATGGCTGGGATACAGAGGATGCAGATTTAAAGAGGGTCCAAGTTACAGAATGGCCATGTTACATAGGGGTTAAGTTACCTGGTTATAGCGGGCGCCGGGTTCAAAAGCGTCAGTTTACAGAGGAACCCGGGGTAAGAAAAGGCCGGGTTACAGAGCTGCCATATTACAGAGGAAACCGGGTTCAAGCGGGGCCGGCTACAGAGCTGCCTGGTTACAGGGGAAGCCGGATTACAGAGATACCGGTTTCAAGAAGAAGCCAGGTTATAGAGGGGCCTGTTTAGGGAATGTTATACTGTACGTTTAAGAAATGGAAGTTTACAGATACATTCGCAATAGTGTATAGAAGATGGATATCCGCCGAACAATTCGATCCCGCACCAAAAATATTTTAACAAACAACACCCTGCCTCTCACCCAAAAACTATTTTCGAAAAATATCCAGCCACTCCGCCCCTAAGACTATAGTTTTTTGTTTTGTTTGCAATAACTCTCCTGCCCCAAAATCTTGATCCTTCAGGACCCCATTAGAAATAAAAACAAATGTATATATTTCAATGGGTCATCCTTGGTGGATCATGTGTTTTTATGTATGTTTGTATTATAATTGTTTTTATGTTAGTTCTGTGTCAACATCATGTACCTTATTTAGATTTGTGATATGTATTACTGTTTGACCTATTATTTGTTGGTCACAACTAAATAAAATTTATTATTATTATTATTATTATTATTATTATTATTATTACAATAGCACGACATAACTTAGTACTCCAATTGCTTAGACCTTCCTTTATCAAAAATAATTGTCAGACCATACCCGGCAACTTAACTATCGTTGAAGTTACCTCCAAAACAACGAGAGAAAAATCAACAAGAAGGTAAATGTTTATGATATACCTAGATATGAAAATATTTCATATTAAAACATAAAGTGGTGTATAATAACATTCTTTTTCATATCTTTCATACGGCATAGCTCAAGACAACTTAAAGACAGGTAGAAGTGGGAATCTATTTCATTTACACGTGTGCTATGTTTACTTAAGCGATACCTGTTAATTGACTGGGTTTAAATACACGGCCTAATACCTGGAAATTCCCATATAGTGTAATATTCTGGAATACTGAAAAACAAAAAATTAGGACAGTGTTGGAAGGGGGAAAGGGTTGTTAAAAGACTTCTGTGTAAGACAATACTCATTTGAGTATACGTTTTACACTCGTGAAAACTGATAACTTTATTGGGATAGATTTTAAACATGCGCATTGCTAAAGTTCAAAAGGCAGGAAAGATCATTTGAGTATACTTTTCAATGATCGTGGAAAAATGTACTGACCAAACTTTCAACTACGGTAATAGATTTTACACATGCGCATTGCTAATGAAAAATCTGAAAGGTTGGAAAGATTATTTGAGAATATTTTTTACGATCGTTGAAAAATGTGCTGATAATTACTTAAATGGATTTTTATACATGCGCATGGCTGACTGAGAATATTATCTGGATATCTCTGAATATTGACATTTTTAATCAAATGGGATAAATACATGAAATTAAAAATTTAATATCTGACAATTCATCTTGATGTGATAATAGCACGCCCACAAAACAATTAATTATTACTGCGACATTTAACATTTTAGCCCTAGTAGCCCAATAAAAATGTATCATACAGATTCTGAATTTTGTTTTCTTTTTATTCAATTTTAATAAAACAATTTTGGAAATTGAAGTTCCGTTGAAACTTCTAACAGTATTTGTTTAACTAAACTTTGTTTTTGTCGAATCATTATAGAGATTTGGCAAAAGTGTCTTGAAGCTGTAATATTAAGACAGCTGAGAAAGAATCTAGATATGCATTTGCATCCAATATGAAATTAATACGTTTATCATATCTTACAATTTTTTTATATTTTGCTCGACCCACGAACTTGTTCGCTTTGTTCACTGAGACGAGAGATACTAATTTCAATGTTATGCTCAATAAAATTTATATAAAATTCTCGTTAATGTTTTAATTTTTTAGAACATTATTTCTTGAGACAACTATGTTAGATCATTCTTTTATACCATTCAAACTTGCAAATACACGAACATTACTTTCTGCTTCAGACATCGCTGCCTTATTGAGAAAGTCAGAATATATACATACTGATTCTTCAAATACCTTAGACCTGATTATAATAGAGCGCATTTAAAGTGCCACAACATTTTTTAAATAAATGAATAGAAAATAAAAGTATTTAAGACATATTTGCTCCGATCCTGAAAGTCCACTTGTTTACACAAATATCAACAAATTGTGCGAACAAATTATACGTGAGAAAAAAAACAAAAGCCGAACTGAAGGAATGGTTAAGCTACCAATCTACTTACAGGTTGCACAAGAAAGTTAGAAAAAGATTTCCAAAACGAATTGATCCATGCTAGTCACATACAGACTTGCACAAAACCCCTAGGAAGATAAACCCTTCGAAATATATGTAAGGATAAGGAACAGCAAGATATTATATAATGGACAAATATGTTAAAGTTCTGTAAAAGTATATAAAAAATATAAAGGTAACACATGTAAAATATTTAAAGTAATTGCTGTAAAAACCAGAATGTGGAAGTATTCCATTCAAAATAAAAAAGAGAATAGAAAGATGTTTTGCCTAAAGTTATTGAAATATATAATAGTAGTTGCATATATTAATTGATGTGACTCCAATTGAAGCAAGCAAGGAATAAAATAGATATAAAGTATGGATCAATTTATTTACTATAGAACTCCTAAATATAAAATAGGCGATAATGTTAGGATCATAAAATATAAATATATTGTTGCAAACGTATCTCTTCTCAATTTTACGAAAGAGATTTTTAAAGTCAGGCAAGTAAATCTTAGGTGACCCGGTTGCGTATAAATTTGAAGATTTAAAGGGAGAAAATTTAGAGGGGATATTTTACGAGAAGAAGTCATTTCTATACGACAAAGAAGACAAACAATTCAAGACTGAGACAAGTTTGAAGAAAAAAATGAATGGTAAACATATATGTTAACAGATAGAAAGGGTATCATGATTTTTTTAATAGCCGAGAACAAACTGAAAATATTGTGTCGTTAAATTAAATAGAATACCTAAAATCATTCAGTTAAAACAATCTGAAAATGTTTACTGGTATTATACGTTTTTTTTTAGACGAAATAAAAATTTCCATCATCGCTACCAATAAGATTGGATATTTCTTCTCAGTGATTTGCAAGCAGATAATGATAGGCTTGGAAAAGAGTCGTCTAGATATTGTCGAAGAAAAGAGGTACAGTATTTTACCAGTTTAGTTGCAATGAGTCTGAACAGACCAAAATAAATAGAATATGACCTAAAATCTTTAAATTGTATGAATTGAGCATTGATTTTAGAGAGGAATCACAACGTCAGATTCATATGTAAAAATGTCAGACAGTATAAATGGTAGCGAATATTACATGTTCTCGTAGTTGTGAAAAAATTTATTTTAATCAGATGGAAAACGTCGAAACATAATACCAAAGCAAGCAGCGGGTCAACTTGATGAAATCGAAATGGTATCGTAATGGAGGACATAATAAAATCATAGAAAACAATCAGAAAAAATTGCTTGCGAGTTGGTTAAGACATATTTTATTGCCATATTTACAGCACATTGGATTGGGCTATAAGTTCTCACAATTTTAGTAACAGCCTTCCCCCAAATACACAAGTAGATACTTGATCATACGTGTATATACTTATACGTGGATCTGATATATCAATGCAAATGAATAGTGCAAAATTCATCATACAGGTATAGGAAAAAGCAAAATTTAAAGAAAAATAAGCAAACTTTTTATTACAAAATAAGTGCAATTCAACAGGTTTAAAGGAAAAATGGAGGGGGAGAATAGGGGATAAAAAAGATGATAAAGTAATACCGTGGCAGGTGATGGAGAGAGTGAGATAGAGAATCACATGGACATGCTAATCATAATTGATGCAGACAAATATCATTATTACGGAATAAAGGATTTATCAAGACTGGCGTCATCTCAGGAGAGCAAAAGACACAATAAAAGTGCTTTTGTCAAAAGTGTCTAAACCATTTTCATTCTCAAAATTAAATTACAAGAACACAAAAGATTGTGCAATCAACTAGATAACACAATAGACATACTGCCAGAAAATGTCTCTGTTGTTAAATTTAAAATAGCCACCACCAACTAAAAGTTCCTTTTGTTGTATATTGTTATTTTGAAGGCATCCTGGAGCCAATAAGAAATATAAACAAAACCGAAATAAATAATGGACAATCAAAAAACATCAACACACATTCAATCAGGATTTTGTCGCTACATTAAATCAATTCACAAAAACAATGAACCTATTGTTTTCAGAGGAGCATTAGAATTTTACTAGTACTTGCAAACAATTGCAGAATCTATTTATAAAGAACTTAGACCTAACAACGCTGCTGACTTGATATTTACGAAGAAAAATATAATTATACAAATGTATGAAGTTGTCATAAAATAGATTTATGGATAGTTTTCGGTTTATAGGTCAATCACTAGAACAACTTGAGCAATACCTAAGCGATGACAAATTCACAGAAACAATGACAATTGTCTTAAAACGGAAACAAAATATTAGAGAAAAGGCACTGATCCCTATGAATATATGGATGAACTAAGAAAGGTTTAAGGAAAATGAATTAACAATAATTGAGAAATTGTGTTTCAGTTCCTGAGGATTAGGTACAACATATAAAGATTACCAGTATGTTAAAGATGTAATAAAGCATTTCAAATCGAATTATCTTGACTACTATGTCAAAAAAGATACTTTAACGTTATCTGACATTTTTGAAGAATTTATAAAGGTCTGCATTCTAAATAAATCATTGTAAACTAGATCTACCACATTTTAGTACACCTGGACCAGTTCATGACGCTAGCTTGAAAATAAATTAGGTATAATTAGAATTACTCACAGATTATGATATGTTTCTTATGATTAAATCTTGGATAAGTGGAGGTATCAGCCTAATACCAAATAAATATGCCAAAGTAAATCATACATATTATAATGTAGGCAAAGCTAACGCCAACAGAATAAAAGATGATGGAGAATACGATAGGTCAAGGTCAATGCCATTTATTAGTGGCTGTCAAAATATTTAGACGGGTAACCAAGCACCAAATAAAAGCCATCGACGAAACGTTCATGTCTTGGAGTGACAAACAAGGCTTTCGTGGTATTTTAGAAGTTGAATTAGAAGTACCAACACATTTACACGGCTATTTTAAAGATTATCCTTAGCACAGCAAAATTCCTAAAGAATGTTGATTTATCACAATTGCGAAAGAAAGATATAAAGGGTACAAAACCTTCAGTATCTAATCTATAGGGCATGTTAAAATATGTTATTCACTAGTGTAAGGTCAAGCTGTATGTTCAGTTAGGACTAAAGCTAACATAAAAACATAGAGCAGTTTTCGACAAAGAGCAATTGCTCATATCATGCCTAGAAATGAATACTTCTTTGCGACAAAAAGCAGCCAATGGTTTTAAAAGGGATTTCTGTAAGCTGGTGAATAATGCGCATTCGGTAAACAGATGGAAAATTTAAGAAAGAGAACGAATCTAAAAGTATGTACTAAAAAAATTAATGTGTTACACTTCAAAATGTGCAAGAACAATGCCAGAATAAATATGGCATTGGTAAGTTTACAGCACAAAACAATAAAATTAATCAAGCCAATTTCTGGTTAGAAGTACGTTGCTTATATATGACTTTTACTAAAACAAGCTCATAAACCAATATGATGATAACATGTGGGTACATTTCACTGATACAGATTCACTGTGTATAAGTGTTGAAGCGTAACGTTTGTAATGACAAAAATATTTAAAAAAATATACAGTTTTATGACACAAGGGACGCCAAGAAAAGATAATATTTTTATGTTCCTAAAATGAGAAAAAAAAATACCACGACTATTTAAAGAATGAATACTTGAATGGTATGCCAATATAAGAATTTTGTGGTCTTAGATGTAAGTTATATGATTTTCGGTCTGACTATAATGAAAAGAAAGTATGCAAGTGTATCAAAAAGTGTATTCAAAATAATCTAAAGTTATAGATGTATAAAGGTTGTCTATTTAACCAAAATTGTGAATCACCTAGAAATGTATTTAATCAGATCCTACAATCACAAGACATATAATATTACATTGCATAAGGATGCATTAAGTTGCTATATTGACGGGAAATATTCAGTGGACATCATCAAGACTTTGTCTTCTGGTCATTACAAGATAGTATTTTGAAATAATAATAATTATAATAAATGGACAGCAAATCATGTTATAAGTATCACAGAACAAGTAAATTGAAGAATTTTGAAAAAGGCAAGAATGCAGAGATCGTCTGGAAGAATACAACAGGAAAACAGTAAAAGAGAAAACAGCGTCTAAGGAAGAACAACATGGCAAACAGCAAATAAAGAATACAAACGGTAAGAAAATGGCAAATAAATAATTATGAATACAGAAAGGAGTACGTGTGAGAATAGATGGTATATCACAGCTAGGTGTGAAAAGGCTAAAATATTTTAAATAACTCGTTTATGTAGAGTTATAATATTCAGGGCACTTAAGAATGATGACAACTATGTAAGCCTTTAGTTGATACATGTACCTTCTATCCAGTTTGTATCGGAATGGTCAGAATTCACCAAAGTCGCAGGAATAAAAATTCGCATTGATCATTTAAAATCTTGTGCAAGTTTTAATCTTTCCGATCTTGATGAACAGAGAAAATGGTTCAATTGGAGACATGTACGTCTTATTGACGTCTTATTAATGCTAAAAGCAACATATTCAAAAAGGATAAAGTGTCATAAAACATTGAGATACAGATATCTAACATTTTAGCCTATGAATTCAAAGAGTTGCGGAATAATCAATCAGTAGTCAACTTGTAATCAAAGTGGTACATCAGTCAACTTGTTACCAAAGTGCTACACGAGACGCATTACTAGCTTTGTATGTTTACTCTGTTTAAATTGTTCTACAACTTTCCCTTTTATTTCGCCATGTATTATGAGATTTTGTCAAATATACAGTCTATAGTTTGTAATTGTCTCGACTGTAAAAGATTACAATAAACCTAATGTTCTTAAGGAAGTAACGAACAACTGCATTATATGTTTGTGTTATCACCCAAACAGATATTCCGTAGTGAATGTTAACTTGGTTAAATTTGTTGATTTTCTTTTTGCATCAACGATGTTCTTGCAGTCGTCTTTCATAAACAAAGTACTAGTTCCCTGGTAACCACCGATGAGTAATTCTAAGTATTTATCAAAGTTATCACCAAGATCTATTACATTATCGTCTCTAAAAAGTCATTTCCTACTGTAGTCTTGTTGCACATAAATGTTAGACAAGATGATGACAAAAAGGCAAAGAATGTATTATATTCCATTTCGATCATATGTAGTGCAAACTTTGTCTTTCCACAATTTGAACAACATATAGATTCATATTAAGAGATTCTTTCAAATACAATCTTTTACATATCAGATAGAAGCCCTATATGAGTATCACAAAATGTATTGGCTTCTCTAGCTGTCGTAAACGAAGTATTAGAATGTATCTTATTGTTACCCTTGGTTGTGGTTTAATTTATGATGTTTTTTTGTGAAAGTGTTGGATGGTTTTATGGATGTGCCCAAATCATACATGCAAAATATTTGATCCGAAAAGAAGAGGCAATTTATGTTTTGTTCGGCGTTTTTGATTTGTACAAAATTAGCAAATAACTTAAATATCTTAACTGCCATACTAATATTTTCTCTATTTGTTTAATTCCCCGTTAACTGCTTGAGTATCTCGTACTCCAATTTGTAGGTCTTTATGTCATAGTTATCTTTTAAAATTTAAGAAATGTAGTAAACGATCAATTCTGTTATGTTATTCCCTTTTCATTGAATATGTAACATCTCTAAATATCGTATCAGGACGTTGCTTGGTTTTTTGTTGGCTCATTACATTCTTCAGGTTAATTAATTTGGTGTTGACTTATAATGTTTTGTATTTTAATCTTCTTCTTCCTTCAGGTTGTGCAATTACTTCAAAGTCATTTTTATACCATCTTGCACGACTTCTCCATTCTTATTACATTTGTCACCCTCACCAAACATCATACCTGAAACTTATTTATCATGTAACAAATGATCCATTTATTAAAATGGTAAATATTGTATTTGCTTGTTATGAATATTTACCTGGGCATCAGACACAAAATAAATATACATTGTGTGGACATCTACGTTATCTTTTCTGTTTATCTGCATGTATATGCCTTGTTGAACATTAGCTGATGTATAGCCTGTTCCATACAATCTAGTATCATATGTGTTTCTTAACTCCAACCATATAAAATGATGATCAGCATAAAAAAATTGTTCGCACTTACGACAATTACTAAGGTCTGTAAGTTTTTGTTGTTCGTCAAAGAAATATTTAATTGCTTCTTGAAAATGTTGCTTCATTTTATGACCCTGTGAATAGAACTTGGTGGCTAATCCTTTCACAGCAATAATGATATTTTATATTGCTGAATTAAGATACCTTCATCTTCTCTGTCTTTTATACACAGTATCAAAACTCCTTTTAAACTCATTCTTGGTAAATAAAGTATGATATTTGTCAAATTTCTATTAGCTGCCATATAAATAATTCTATCTTTTGTGATGTAATGATAAAAGAAAGAAATTCGATTACTGTACTTTTCGTTAACAGATTTTGCTATTATATCAGAAGTAATTGCATTGTACTGTAGAAAAATATTCCCCAATTCATACTACTGGCTTGTACCTTCTATCACTTCAGATGCTTTCTCCAATGTGATTGTAAATCTCAAATCTTAAGGAAGAACAAAAGGATACAGTGAATAGTGAGATGTCAGCATCTGGAAATCAAGTTCTGTTCTAAATTTCTTTCCATAAAGTATTAAAAAGATTGAAAAGCTTTTATACCAGTGTTTTGCGCATTATCCTATCCTGCTCTTAACTTTCTAAGTTCTTTGCTAGTGATATCTTGCTCTATTCTATTTGTTCTCACAGAAGCTTGTAGCCACAAATCTCTATACGTAATGAAACTTTGTGTAGGGATTCAACTTAAAATTGTCATCACTACCATAAGAAAGTGTTGTGTATCCAATATGAACACTACATCGGACTATGAAAACTGCTAGATACAATCTTGATATTAGGTCAGAACCTAGGTATTACCACTTGAAGAATTTTTTCAGGTTTAATGGTGCATGGAGTGTGCGCATTACAATTGTGCTTTGGTTTAAGATGTTTAAACACTTTGTAGTGATTTTTCTTGCTTGCGAGGAGTTGTATATCTTTCATGTTGCCGTCTCTATTTATTTACCTAAAAACCTCAATGCTAACCAATATAAACATTAGCGCCCATTACAATGGAAATAAATTCATATTTATACGTTACCTGCCTATTAGAATGTAGGTAAACATCATTAAGTTTAGCTTTCGCTAAAACAGCATCAGGATGAGTAGAAGAAAAGAGAGCACAAGCATCATCCAAGTTATATAACATTTGTGTAACCAAACCTGGTTCTTTCAATCATTAGTTCATTTAGTCAAGGGACTTTGCTCTGTTCTCGTTGAATTCGTTAGTTTTTTCTGCAAATCAACCACGATTTATCATGTATTATTCCCTAATATTCAGCTCTATTTGGATAAAATAATTTAAATATGTGAATGCTGAACTGTTAGCAATTGCGCCACAAATGTTTACTGCTGCTGCCCTTCTATTTAATGGTAACAAATTTCCAAACTGATACAGGCTTCTATATGGCAAGATAAAATTTCATTTTAAAGATCTTCCTTTACCACAATCAATAAAATATTATTCTCTTTCAGATATTACGTTTGTAATTCTTTTATACTGTGATTTTTTTATCATTAGATTCTTTATTCTGCATTAATAAGTAAGCAAATATAAAAAAAAATGTTTATAATTAATCCATTGTAAAATACAACATAATGAATACTTTGAATGCTGAAGTTTATACTTATTGTATTTAAGTCACATTTTATGTTTGATTGGCATATTCCTATAAGCATTTATTCTGTGTTCCTTCTATTCTGCAAAATGGGATGGAGTATAATCAAATCCACAAGTAACGGTAGTAGTTATTGTTTCTGACGTAGTTTGAGCATCAGTCTTAACCAAAAAATGGTGTATATTTATACTATTCACTTTTATAATCTCTATACTTTACCTTTGTTAAGTGAGAAAATCATAAAGCAATATACTTCCATGTAATGGCCTGTTTTTTTGTTGTTTTTTTTTTTTTGTTCTTTTTTCATCAATTGCAGTATTTGCAATACTCGTAATGACCATTAACATTTAATGAAACGAAGTCACCGGGGTAAACATTATTAACAGGCAGAAAATCTACTAAAGTTGAATATAATATCCGTTGGAATAATTTTGGTGTTATTTATCTGACTAACATAAATATATCAATTGTTAGGTTTCATAAACCCACAAACTGTATAGGATTCAGTAGATGACTGTACAGATCTATTACTATTAAATCACAGCAATTTATAGGTATAGTTAGTTATGTACACAATGCAATTATTGCTCGGAGGTACTAACGCTTTTGAATTGTGTTTTAAGCACTCAGTATCAGTACTTTCTTTATGGTAGTTATTAACAGTCATTCTTCCATTGACTTTGTTTATGCGCATTTTGAGGTTACATAAACCGTCACGAATTAAAACAGTTTCTGCTTCATTTTTATCGTTAGTGTAATAAAATATATTGCATTTTACCACTTGAAATATTGTAACATCCGACTACAAAACCTGTTACCTGTAATATAATGCATAATATACCATGTATGTTTTCAACTGGATTTGTAACATAAAATCCAACTTAGGTTGTTCTTCTGCGGAAATATAATTTTCCGTGTATGTAGCGTGAATTAAAACAGTTAAAACACAAACAATGAATAGATACAGATTTTCCATTTACGTTATACCCTCCTACTTTGGTGTTACTGTAAGCTTCTATAAAAATTTCTTTCTCCCTTATTTTCTTTACAGCCTCAAAAAAGATATGTTTGACTTTCTGTGTTATAAACTGTTTTTCCTTATTGCATTTTTTATCTCCTTCTCTCTGTTGTACTCGGAAACTATCAGATTAAATCACTCATTTCATTATGTCATATTACCTTTCTCATCATATCATATTATATCACTCACGACTTATTTCATTATGTCAAATTTCCTTTCTCATCATATCATATTAAATCACTCACGACTCATTTCATTATGTCATATTGCCTTTCTCATCATATCATATTATATCACTCACGACTCATTTCATTATGTCATATTGCCTTTCTCATCATATCATATTATATCACTCATGACTCATTTCATTATGTCGTATTGCCTTTCTCATCATATCATATTAAATCACTCACGACTCATTTCATTATGTCATATTGCCTTTCTCATCATATCATAATAATCACTCATGAGTCATTTCATTATGTCATATTGCCTTTTTCATCATCTCATATTAAATCACTCATGACTCATTTCATTATATCATATTGCCTTTCTCATCATATCATAATAAATCACTCATGACTCATTTCATTATGTCATATTGCCTTTCTCGTCATATCATATTAAATCACTCATGACTCATTTCATTATGTCATATTGCTTTTCTCATCATATTATAATAAATCACTCATGACTCATTTCATTATGTCATATTGCCTTTCTCGTCATATCATATTAAATCACTCATGACTCATTTCATTATGTCATATTGCTTTTCTCATCATATTATAATAAATCACTCATGACTCATTTCATTATGTCATATTGCCTTTCCATCATATCATATTAAATCACTCATGACTCATTTCATTATGTCATATTGCCTTTCTCATCATATCATATTAAATCACTCATGACTCATTTCATTATGTCATATTGCCTGTCTCATCATATCATCAATACTTTTCAACTTTCTTATAGCAGAGATTACAGACTCGTCGTGTTTTAGAACATTCTTGTATATAAACATTTCTTGAAAGCTTTTGCTACAAAACAAGTAAAGTTGCACGAAACTCCCTAAGACATAAGATTATAAATCCTGTTGCTATTTTGCGGTTCCTAAACAAGCAGCTGCAGCATCCATTCCATCAGAAGCAGTGGTAATGCTAACCTGTACAAAGATGACAAGAACATTATTTAAAATTGTATTACGTTTTGTACCTTCTTCGAGACCTCTGCGATGTTCAAACTCTTTAAACAAACCATTCTTAATTTCCTTGATCGCAATCAACCTACAATTAATGTCTTTGACGCTATAAGATAATGTTTAATACAGTGGTGGTGCACTTGGTATAGTCTCTCCAATTTAGCTGTAATAGACAGCTTAGACGTAGGAGTTGCATCCGATTTATTAGTCTTTCTGTTCACTTATCTTGCTGTTGTCATGTCATGTTGTTTAAGTTTACTTTTAGCACTGAAATGCAACAAGACGTTGTCCTTATTAAATCCTTAGGTCCACTAGCCCTCGTTTTTAGCTGGCGCTATTTATTTAATTAATTATTGTGTCTGTAGGATCCCATGTGCTATCAGATAATCAACTGTGAACTGACTCAAAGAAATTGGAATAAACTATTGACATTTTCAACAACTACAAAATATGCTGTAACGAACTCTGAGAGTTGAATATACTGTTCCATGGTAAACATTGTATTTGTTTGTTTGTCTTTTTGTTTGTTTGTTTGTTTGTTTGTTTTTATCCTGGTCGCACTTGCCATTTATTACTGTGAAGTTGTGCTTCGCTTAACATATTTACGGAAATAAATTTGCTTGCTCTTTACCTAATTTAGCTGGTACTTTTTGAAGTGACTTTTCAGGTATAAAAGTTTGAAAAACAGAGCTTTTTGAAAACATCGATTTTAACATCTAATTCTAATACGACACTTATTCCATCCACCTATCAAGTAATACCTTTCGTTTAGCTACTTGTATCATCGTGTGCTTCTCTCACAGCTTTTATTGATCTTGTTTCGACCTATCTGCATTTAGTTTTTTTAAATTGTTGTGAACGTTTTCCAAGTTGTTTCGCAAAGTTCAAGTCAACGGGGATCTTTCTTCGTTTGTGAAGTTACCTTCTCTGGTGATTTCCCAACTTAGGCGTTTCTTCAATTCTGCTTTACCACTTTCATGTATTTTGCAACAAAATTAACAATTGACCTAAATATGACTTTAAGGTTAGTTGCTAAATTATTCAGCACCATATGTCAACAATTTTCCACATAGGCTTAATCTCATCTTAGAATAATTTTGAAAAATAACGTTGGCTGAATTTGGTAGCATAAAATTCATTGAAATAATAAGTACAGTATAAATGGATACTAACACATGCTCAAAATATGAAATAGAAAAGTGCATAATTTAATAAAACCATTTCTTAGTGCAAATCACATATGAAGAAGCACCTTAAAGAATATTTTAAGAACTGGAATAACAAAAATAGCGAACATGTCAATAACTACATGTCTGAATGAATACATTAAGCAAATGTACCACACCGATGCAAATTTGAAATTAATTCACTTGACCAGAACTAGAATTTCAAAAGCGATGGAGGAAAAAAACCCAATACAAAGCAAATTGAATTTTATAGAAAATGGCTAAACTTTACAAGAACCAGGCCAAGATGTTGATGGAAGAGACCTTTATACAAATAATGTTATTCCTTGTGTATCTTTTGACATATCTGATCCAAAACAACAAAGAAAAATCGTTCACTTGTCAAACACTAGATATGTAAGAGTGAGAGATAAAAAGGTCGAAATATGATAAAATGCCATCAAAACGAGAAATAGAAGAATAAAATAAAAAGAAGTTTTCAAAACTGCTGACTTCAACGTTGATGAGATTTTGAATTACATTTTATTAAACTTTTTTTTAAACATCTTGTAATATATATGTTTTTATTATAATAAGATATTCCACATTAAGACTGCCTAGCTTAATTGATTCTGGAAGAATTGTGTATCATGCTGTGCTCTGCATCTGTTCACTGAACCACCATTGTCAAACCTTAAAGTTTATTTGTCAAAAATATTTAATGGATTGTATGTGAAATAGTTATTTTCTGTGTAATAGGATATATTTTTTTAAATACGAGTGGTATGTCTTTATTAAATGGCGCGTTAAGGTGAGTTGCAGACAATGATAATGTGCACTGCTTGTTACCTTTTTTAAGTTTGAAGAAAATTACTTAGTTGTCACGAATATGCATATCTCAGCTAAATTATAAACATTTACTTTCTCTCGAAGTTGTGGGTGTCATTTCGTCTACTATGGTATGTACAATTATGTTTGATGAGAGTCTTTCTCACTCAAATATATGTGCAATAATGCCATTCACATTTGAGTTATGGCTGGAAAATGTTTGTAAAATTATTTTGATGAATGCAATAGCATTGAGTTCTGTTGCAAGAAACTTTATGAGGGTGTGGTCGCTGGGTACTTTTGTAAATTGTTCTTGGGCGATGTCTGTAAATTTGTTACTTTTATTTTATTTTATTTTATTTTTGGCGGCTGGAATGTTTTGGTCGGATATATATTCTTTATGCGCTACTATATGTAATGCCAGATCTGAGTAAATTTGCACGTATTTTATATCTATAAATATCATAACACGTGGCTTCTGTTTCAAGGATCGTATCTTCGTTCTATCTCTAGGTTGCTTCGTACCCATGTATTATTATGATAAAAGTAAATGCATAATATTACTGCAACTGATCAAACAAAATAGTTTAATTCATCCTAAAGTAAAACGTTTATCAGTCTTTTTTCTTCGTCATTGCAAACACTAAAATCTGCCCCATCTTACAGCTATCCCTACCCTATAAATTGATAGTATATCAGATCTGATAATGTTCGTGTAGAAACATTTGTTTCGATATCATGTGTAGAAACATTTGATTCTATATCATGTGTAGAAACATATTTGATTCGATATCATGTGTAGAAACATTTGATTCGATATCATGTGTAGAAACATTTGATTCGATATCAATGGTATCACTGACTTCTCATTGGTCGATAATATATGAGTTGTAGTTGCTTTTGAGCTTAGAAAAAAAGATCGAGCCCTTGGCTGCCTTAAAATAATACTATTGCCTCGTTATCCGTAAATAAGTTTCTGTATTTTGTGTACTTTGTGATGCCACGTAATATGCTGATAAATAATATCTTTATTGTGCAAGTTCCTTACCTCAGACTAAACCTATTGCAGATAGTAAAGATATCACTACTACCACTACTACTACTTTCACAATCTAGAATTTATATCTAGAACATTAACATGTCTGTTGACAGAGAAAATGGGCCTTATAATCACGCTTCGTTGTGACATTTGATTGAGAAGAGAAGAAAATGCAACCTGCTATATACCATCTTTAGCTTGATAGCATTTACATAAACACGTAACAAAATTGTTTCTCAGCTTACCTGGAGTTGTCTCTTTCTGAGTGGTTGTATTCAGCTGTGGAGGGTTAGACACAATTGTTGTCTGTAGTGGAGTTGTCAGCCTTTGAGAAGTTGTAGTGGTGAAGAGCGTACTAGTCTGTTGGTTGATAGTTGTTTCCAACCATTGTGAACTTGTAGGAGCAAAGACAGTGCTTTTTGCCTGTAGCGGAGTAGTTGTTGCCCACCTTGGAAAAGTTGTAGTAATGAAGAGTGTGTTAGTCTGTTTGTTGGTAGCTGTTATTGACCAATGAGAACTTGTACGAGTAAAGATGGTACTTGTTGTTTGTTCCGGAGTAGTTGTAATCGACCTTTGAGAAGTCATTGCGGTAAAGCGTGTATTTGTTGTCTCTTGCGGGGTGGCTGTTCTTGACCATGGAAAAGTTGTAGTTGTAAAGACTGTATTAGTTGTCTCTTGCGGGATAGATATTGTCGACCGTGGAGAACTTGATATGGTAAGAACTGTACTACTTATCTCTTGCGGGGTAGTTGTTGTCAACTGTGGAGAAGTTGAAATGGTAAGAACTGTACTACTTGTCTCTTGCGGGGTAGTTGTTGTCGACCGTGGAAAAGTTGAAATGCTAAGAACTGTACTACTTGTCTCTTGCGGGGTAGTTGTTGTCGACCTTGGAGAAGTTGTAGTGGTAAGGACTGTGCTGCTAGTCTCTTATGTGGAAGTTGTGCTGTAGAACGGTGAAGAGGTTGTAGGGTATTTTGTCGTAAGGGCTGTTGTGCATGGTGGCAAAATCAACATTAAAAGAACTGTGACAATCTGGTCATCACGTATATGGTACAGAGGCATTGTTAATTGTGCACCTATGATTCTTAAGACACTGTACTTCAAAATAAAATTTTTTCAAAGGCTTCAAATATCTGAAATGAAAATGAATGATTAGATTTATACAGCGAAAACAATGCATATACATGAAATAGCAGAATTTCAATGAAGAATTTTAAAATGAAAGGTAATGACTTTCTTCAAAAGGTGACAAACAGATGCAGTTTTGGGTGTCGATTCGTTTCTAGTTTGAAGGATGATTAGAAGAGCCCAGATTGATCAGAACAGTAACATAAGTCTATCAAACATGGAGTGTTATAAAGTGGAGAAGAATAAGGTTGAAATGCCAAATTTGATCTTGTTGTGAATGACCTTGAGGTCAACATATAACTATCTTACATAAAACTTTCTTGTCACGATGAGCGAGACACCTGACATGTGGGATTCGACACAACATATGTGATTATGTACAGCTTCAGTAATGTGTCATTAAAACTGTTATTATAGTTCAAAAGCTATGGAGCAGACATGTGAGACATTAACCATTTTGCACTAGATCGCGAGTTCGATACTCAATCGGGCAAGCCCGGGTCGGCTGTCTCGGTGTGTCCTTGGGGAAGGCACTTAGCCCCCATTTTCTTGGCATGATATAACGCCAATAATGTGTTAGAACTGCCGTAAAACCATCAAAAACAAATTTATCGTGGGTGGGTGGGCTGTAGGTATTTTCCATGTAAGGAACGACTGTATTTTGTTCTCAAAACAAATGGCAGCCTCCCCCACACCAAATTGAATTCCATGTCAATCTTTGTCATCATATAAGTACTTATTAAATCTCAGATTGCTGATTTTTTCTAGACTCATAAAATCGCAAAGAGAAAAATATGTTTTGCAGTACTTTATTAAAGTTATAGCCTCTCTTGGAATGTTCCATTGTCAAAATATGCCTGTATGGTATCAGAAGTGCCTTTTTACACCTCACTTTGAAAACATCCACAACCATCATTTAAATAGCCTGTCAGGTGCCACAATAAAGTAGTATAACTGTATGCAAACGCATGAACAAACTTTAAAGCACTTAGTATCATTCTATGCTTTGTGGTACGCACACAAATATGAGGTACTATTTTCTGTCAGCCATGTCACGAGGCATTGGTTGCTTCATATCAAAAGTGCATTATGTAACTACAGTTAGGCTTCAAATACTTCGTGAAAGTTTCCATTTGAGAGGTAATCCAATTCGTGCACAGATATTTCACAATATAGTATGTTAGTTCGTTTTGTGGGTTTAACTCGATTTTTGAGCATATGATAGACTATACATGGCAGCCAGTATATGTGTTCAATTTTTGCTTCAAACAGAATACTTGAAGTACTTCTCCTGTCCCCTGTAACTATGTTTTTAAACGTTCTTTTTTTTTTTTTTTTTGTCAAACCAAGCAATGAATTAAATTTAAATACAGCGAACGCTTCAAGCTTTTTGTAAAGACAACACTTGTTGCAGACTAAAGTTCTGCAGGAAAGGAACGAAACCCGGTCACTGGCCTGATGTTGACTCTTGATCGAGAATTAGTTGTGAATCCCTCGTAGGTACTAAATACGGTGACATTAATGGTGGCTAGTTGCCGGCCTCATCTCTTTTTTGCATTATTAAACAACGACACGGTTACTTTAGTCTTACTAAACGAAGACTCTTTACGTGAATATTAATGCTGGAAAAGTGTATCTTTTCTGCAGAAATTAATAAATCCACAACCTGACCGCCTGTGTAACAAATAGCAAAGGAAAACTGAAATTCGATCACTTTTTAACAGCGAAAATATAACTTAAAATAAGGCAGTAAGGCAAGCTTTTACTTCGTAGGTTATCATAACTAATGTCAAGTTTAAATTTTAAGCATTTTTCACATGTGAACAAAATTACACCAATTATGGCATATGTAGCTTTAAAAAAGTACTCTCACCTTCAAGATCTCATATCAAAAGAATGCGGGTACTTCAACCCCAATAATTTTCACATAAATCTCGTTCATGTCCTCAGCTCCAAGCGTAAGAGAGAACTTACTTCGAAGTGTTTTTACTCCCAAGTGGGCTTATTGAGTTGTGGTAAAAAGTGCTAATGTGCATAATGAAAAAAAGATATGCGTCAATTTTGCAAGAAGGATAACTTCATTGGTTTCATATTTCCAACCTCTTTCAAGCCCCATGTAGGTTTTGCAGTGGTCCAGACTAAAGACATCCCATGATGTTGGTTACTGAGTGTTACAAACAACATATGCTCATATAAAAGTTAAATCCAAGCATGTATGCGAACGGCTCCGCAGGGCTCATAACCAGTTGTTTTTTTAACTAAGCGAATATTCGTTATCAATGTGAGTGCAAGTGTGAATACCATATGTTCCATTCCTTCTGCACAAAAAGGGTGCATGTCAACTTTAGAAGATACTTATCGAAAGATACCTTGCTCATGTTTCTGTGAGGGCGCATAATCTACTTCCTGCTCCAACACTGTAATAAATACGTATGAAATTAGGATCGCGAAAAAATAAATAGACTCTGAAACAAGGTCAGTACACATTCAGATGAAATTACCTTTTTTAAGGGAAAAGTGAACATGATCTAATCTGCTATAAACATGAATCCTGGAAGACCAATAATAAAAAGACTGATATGAATCTTGGAAGACAAATAACAAAAAGACTTACATGGACCCTGGAAGACCAATAACAAAAAGACTTACATGGATCCTGGAAGACCAATAACAAAAAGACTGATATGGATCCTGGAAGACCAATAACAAAAAGACTGATATGGATCCTGGAAGACAAATAACAAAAAGACTTACATGGACCCTGGAAGACCAATAACAAAAAGACTTACATGGATCCTAGAAGACCAATAACAAAAAAAACTGATATGGATCCTGGAAGACCAATAACAAAAAGACTGATATGGATCCTAGAAGACCAATAACAAAAAGACTGATATGGATCCTGGAAGACCAATAACAAAAAGACTGATATGAATGCTAGAACGCCAATAATATTAAGATTTATATGGACCCTGGAAGACCAATAACAAAAAGACTGATATGAATCCTAGAAGACCAATAATACAAAGACTGATATGGATCCTGGAAGACGATTAATAAAAAGAAAGATATGGATCCTGCAAGACAAATAATAAAAAGACTGATATGAATCATGGAAGACCAATAAAAAAGACTGATATAAATCCTGGAAGACCAATAATGAAATTACTTACATGGACCCGGGAAAACCAATAATAGAAATACTGATATTGATCCTAGAAGAAAAATAATAAAAAGACTGATATGGATCCTGGAAGACCAATAATAAAAAGACTTATATGAATCCTGGAAGACCCTGGAAGGCCAGTAGCAAAAAGACTGAGATGGATCCTTGAAGACCAATAACAAAAAGACTGATATGAATCCTGGAAGACCGATAATAAAAAGACTTATATGGATCTTGGAAGACCAATAATAAAAAGACTGATATGAATCCCGGAAGACCGATAATAAAAAGACTGATATGAATCCCGGAAGACCGATAATAAAAAGACTGATATGAATCCTGGAAGACCAATAATAAAAAGACTGATATGAATCCCGGAAGACCGATAATAAAAAGACTGATATGAATCCCGGAAG
Source organism: Margaritifera margaritifera (assembly GCA_029931535.1). Classification (NCBI taxonomy): domain Eukaryota; kingdom Metazoa; phylum Mollusca; class Bivalvia; order Unionida; family Margaritiferidae; genus Margaritifera; species Margaritifera margaritifera. Next base: position 2,862,805 of record JAQPZY010001465.1, read on the forward strand.
ACCAATAATAAAGAGACTGATATGAATCCTGGAAAACCAATAATAAAAAGACTGATATGAATCCTGGAAGACCAAAAATAAAAAGACTGATATGAATCCTGGAAGACCAATAATAAAGAGACTGATATGAATCCTGGAAAACCAATAATAAAAAGACTGATATGAATCCTGGAAGACCAATAATAAAAAGACATATGAATCCTGGAAGGCCAATAATAAAAAGACATATGAATCCTGGAAGACCAATAATAAAATAACTTACATGGACCCTGGAAAACCAATAATAAAAATACTGATATTGATTCTAGAAGAAAAATAATAAAAAGTCTGATTTGGATCCTGGAAGACCAATAATAAAAAGACTTATATGAATCCTGGAAGACCAAAAATAAAAAGACTGATATGAATCCTGGAAGACCAATAATACAAAGACTGATATGGATCCTGGAAGACGATTAATAAAAAGAAAGATATGGATCCTGCAAGACAAATAATAAAAAGACTGATATGAATCCTGGAAGACCAATAAAAAAGACTGATATAAATCCTGGAAGACCAATAATGAAATTACTTACATGGACCCGGGAAAACCAATAATAGAAATACTGATATTGATCCTAGAAGAAAAATAATAAAAAGACTGATATGGATCCTGGAAGACCAATAATAAAAAGACTTATATGAATCCTGGAAGACCCTGGAAGGCCAGTAGCAAAAAGACTGAGATGGATCCTTGAAGACCAATAACAAAAAGACTGATATGAATCCTGGAAGACCGATAATAAAAAGACTTATATGGATCTTGGAAGACCAATAATAAAAAGACTGATATGAATCCCGGAAGACCGATAATAAAAAGACTGATATGAATCCCGGAAGACCGATAATAAAAAGACTGATATGAATCCTGGAAGACCAATAATAAAGAGACTGATATGAATCCTGGAAATCCAATAATAAAAAGACTGATATGAATCCCGGAAGACCAATAATAAAGAGACTGATATGAATCCTGGAAAACCAATAATAAAAAGACTGATATGAATCCTGGAAGACCAAAAATAAAAAGACTGATATGAATCCTGGAAGACCAATAATAAAGAGACTGATATGAATCCTGGAAAACCAATAATAAAAAGACTGATATGAATCCTGGAAGACCAATAATAAAAAGACATATGAATCCTGGAAGGCCAATAATAAAAAGACATATGAATCCTGGAAGACCAATAATAAAATAACTTACATGGACCCTGGAAAACCAATAATAAAAATACTGATATTGATTCTAGAAGAAAAATAATAAAAAGACTGATTTGGATCCTGGAAGACCAATAATAAAAAGACTTATATGAATCCTGGAAGACCCTGGAAGGCCAGTAACAAAAAGACTGAGATGGATCCTTGAAGACCAATAACAAAAAGACTGATATGAATCCTGGAAGACCGATAATAAAAAGACTTATATGGATCTTGGAAGACCAATAATAAAGAGACTGATATGAATCCCAGAAGACCGATAATAAAAAGACTGATATGAATCCTGGAAGACCAATAATAAAGAGACTGATATGAATCCTGGAAAACCAATAATAAAAAGACTGATATGAATCCTGGAAGACCGATAATAAAAAGACTGATATGAATCCTGGAAGACCAATAATAAAGAGACTGATATGAATTCTGGAAAACCAATAATAAAAAGACTGATATGAATCCTGGAAGACCAATAATAAAAAGACTGATATGAATCCTGGAAGACCAATAATAAAGACTGATATGAATCCTGGAAAACCAATAATAAAAAGACTGATATGAATCCTGGAAACCCAATAATACAAAGACTTATATGAATCCTGGAAACCCAATAATAAAAAGACTGATATGAATCCTGGAAGACCAATAATCAAAAGACTGATATGAATCATAAAACTAACAACGAATAAAAATAAAAAAATACATGAAAAGAAATACAAATCTAGTATTTTAACAAGGCAAATCAACAAAAAGCCAGAGATAGCGCACCTTTGCCTCATAGTCAGATGCAAAAGCAGTTGAACAAAAGGTCTGGATCAGTATGATGCTTTCTGTAAAAATTTCTTCCAATGCAATTTATCGCATATATTATGAAAACAATTGTTTCAGGGTTTTCTATTTTTATAGGCATTAATTTGATAAATTTTTCAAAATCATGAATTCCATTTTAATGTGTTGGAATAGCCTTTGGAAATTCATATCAGTAATATGTATACTGCATTCATTATGTAGTGCTCTGCAGTTATAATGTACTTTTGAGAGATGGACCGGTATAAGGTGAAGTTGTTTGCATTGGCAATATGCACAGTGGAGAGAATGTTGGCATACCTCTATGCTACTTTCATGTTCTGTGACTGAAATAACTTTATATGTTGTAATTATGGAAACTATGCACTATCTGAAGCAGACAGCTGATAAAATTACTCCTCCCATGTGCTCGAAAAATGAGCCTGAACTCGTCCAAAGTACATTAACTTTAGCAGTTATTAAAATAGGGAAAATGAATTTTGCCAGAGTAGACAACACCAGGTTTAGAAAGTGCAATGAATGAATTATAAAATATATAAAGAGTAAAACAAAAGCTATCGGCTTGGGGGTTTTTTTTTCTTCCAAGTTAGCTTTGATGTCAATGAAGTGAAAATAACCAAGCGGAGTTAGCAGTCTTTTGAGAGGTGCATATCTGAAGTAAGGCCAAGCTGTATACTCTATAACCCAAATTACACCAATCAATCATACACCAAAATAAAGTTATTTTAACAATACCGAAAACGTGCAAGGTCTGTTTTAAGTAAGCATGATAACCAGTGAGGAAAAATTGGAAATTCTTTTCCTTTAAAAATCAAACCATATACAAAATAATAAACCGCATTGCAGAACCTAACAGTTGTTCTATTTAATGCTATAAATTCAGGTCAGTAAAACTGATGCTGCATTCATTATGGTTGTTCTGTTTAATGGAACATAGCATCTACGTTTCTTAAGTAGATACAAGGGAAATATTTTACGAGTGAAGTGGGAAACTTTGGATTTTCAAAATGTTTCCACTTCACGAGTGAAATATGTCTATATACCTACTCAAAAAAATGTAGATTTTGCATTTTATTATATATTTATAAAGGCAAAAACCGTGAATTTGTATGGCTTTTTTCTCCATTCTGTGCCAAAGCGAATAGCGGCTGCATTACTACGTCGATAAAAAGAAGTTCCGAAATTTACAACAATTTTAGGACAGTGACATTTGTCAAATTTAGCTTGTTCAAATAATGCATCTAACTGATATATTTCAATATATCATTATGAAATATATAATAAAAATTAATATTGTTCATATTTTATATGTTTTGCAAATTCTAATAATTTCGTGCAAAACTTTCCTATAATACAGTTTCAGTCATCAAGAGCTATAAAGCTTATGTATTTTAAATCCGGTTTTATACGTGTTGCTCTCATTGGAATAGTTAATTATAAGCTAAATAGAGCATAGATGTTCCAAATTAACAGGCAATTTAATTTCTGAGAGATTGCCATTTCATGCATCAAATTCTGAATAAAGTACTATGAAGTCATGTCTCAGATAACACATAAAGTAAAATGAAGTTATGTCTCAGATAACACATAAAGTAATATGAAGTTATGTCTCAGATAACACATAAAATAATATGAAGTCATGTCTCAGATAACACATAAAATAATATAAAGTCATGTCTCAGATAACACATACAGTAATATGAAGTCATGTCTCAGATAACACATACAGTAAATGTATAAACTGATATGATATTTTACATATATATTTTAAATAGTTTGTATATAGATTCTAATCAGCAGCTGCAAGAACCTGTCATATTCCACAGCTTCATCGTCTCAGTCTGCCCCTATTCCACAAATAGGGCGAAGCCATTCTTTACTGATCACTATATATTTATACTTGTTTCAGTTCTGATAATTTATGGAAAGGAAGGTCACAAGCATTTTATTTACAAATGATCTTTTGTGTTCATTAATTCAACAGATAATGTTAAGGTAAATGAGTTTTCTGTAATTCTGGTTGCATTAAATAGTAGAGTACTTGTAAAACATGTACTTAATTTAACAAGAAATGTCTATAATTTGAGTTCCAATGATAAATTTGAGATATCACATTGTGTTACTTCGATTATCCTTACTTTCTTCTTTCCATCCCTCTTTTCTCCATTTTCATATATGGCTACTGTATGATTGACATACGGTGAAAATGTTTGATGTAGTTTGTTGATTATACTCTGTGATTATAATAACTTTACACTTTATTTAAGGATACAAAATATTGATAACTCGGATAGGATGAAGAAAAAAAAAGAATTGAACTCATTATGGTATTTAAAAAATAATAATAACTTAAAGATATTACAATTCTGTTCAGTTTCGCTTTCAGCTGAGCCACACGGAAGAGTGTTTGTTGAAATGGGAAACAACATTTCGTTAAGACTAAGTATTAGATCTTGCCTTTGAACTGTGTATCGAATACACATGAAAATATAATTATACGCATTTATAACGCTATAAATGATTGGAACCTATTTGCCAGTTTTATCAAGAGCATTTCAAATATAGTTTTATCAAGAACATTTCAAATATAGATTATTTCAAATCGGATGTTAAGTCATGCCTTTTAAAACAAAGCAGATCAAGAGAACAGAGCTCAATGATATTTTACTAGAGTCAATTAATTGATCATTAGTGATATTTTTATATTCTGAAATAAGTTTTGAAATATTTAATGCCTAATAGTAATTTCTCAGCTTAGTCGAATATATAATTTTAACTTGCAATATGCATTTATTAATGTACCCTGTCCAAAAATCGTGACGCCTCATGACCCCATTATAAACATGTTTTTTTATAAACTGTTATGAGTCATCCTTGGTGGATCATGTACTATTTTGTATTACAACAGTTTTTATGTATGCACGTACTGTGTCAATGTTATGTGACCTATTTATATTTTTTATTTGTACCACTACTTGTTTTAAGTGCTAATTCTTCGCAAATAAATTATTATTATTATTATTTTCACATCTTCTGATTCTACCCCACAGTCGCATAAGAGATTAATTATCTATCAGGTGATTGTTGTACAGATCCTTTTGTGAGTGCGGTCATGGGTTGTCGACCATTGTCTAACAGGCTGATTACCATCCGCTTGAGGGCATTTCCCTTCAACAGCACCATCATAGAGGTTTATGCCCAAACATCTAACCATGAGGACGAGGAAATGGATTCTTATTGACCAGACACCCAAGAAGGATATTCTAGTTATTCAGGAGACTGGAATCCTAAGGTAGGAGTAGACGCACAGGCAGACTGGCGAGACGTCTGTGGTCCATACTGTAATGAGCAGACCAGTGAGAGAGGGCTTAAGCTCCTGAACTTCGCCACCTACAATAACCTAGTGCTAACGAATACCCTTGACCCCACAAATTATCTAGAAGATGGACTTGGCACAGCCCAGACGGAAAACATCACAACCAAATTGACAACATCTTGGTGAGGAAGCGCTTCAGGTCTAGCATTAACATTGTCAGAACACGTAGCTTCCCAGGAGCGGACATAGGGAGCGACCATGACTTGCTGATGATGACTATCAAACGTCGTCTAAGGAAGACCAAGAAGCCAAGACAGGTTAGGACCAGGTTTGAACTTGAAAAACTTAAAGATTCAAGCGTGGTACAAGCATTTGAAGCATCAATAGGTGGCAAATTTTCACCACTCACAATTCTGGGTGCTGAAGAAATAAACCTAGACTCCTTGATCACCACCTCCAACATGACAATAATAGGCACAGCCAACGAGATCCTTGGCAAGCATCGCAGGATAAAGAAGCCCTGGGTCACAAGCAGATATCCTCGACCTCTGTGATGTGAGGAGAAAACTGATGAGGAAGCGAGGAGACCTTGAAGGAGCAGAAACATACAGGAAGATTAACAACAGGATTAAGAAGAGCTTAAAGAAAGCGATGGAAATCTGGTTAGAGGACCAATGTAAGGAAGTCGAGAAAAGCCTGATCAGAATAACAGTAAAAAGGCATACCAGTTAAGACCTGACAACAGAGAATCAGGGGAGATCTACCACGATCCAGGACAAGGCTAGTTAGAGTCTCACAGAAGATCAAGAGATTCTTAACAGATGGACGGAATACTGTTCAGAGCTTACAACCAGGAGACTTCTGGAGATCAAGCTGAACTAAACTTCCCACTGACCACAACAGAGGTTGACCACCCGATGGTCAGGGAAGAAGTGGAGGCTGCAATAAAGGCACTAAAGAAAGGGAAGTCAGCTGGGGTAGACAATATTTCATAGCTTTTAAGCTTATGAAGAAGACATTTATGTCAACTCTGATCAAATGCCTTAGATACATCGCAAATTATTACGCTCATGGCTTCTTCTCTGTCGAATGCTCTCCAAATAATGTGATACATATATATTAGTTGGTGCACGGTTGAGTGATTTGAAGGAAAGCCCGATTAATTTTCGTAAATAAGATTTTTCTGTTTGCAAGTAAATGTATACATCTTTGAAAATTACCATTTTCACAATTCTGCCTACACAGCTATGTAACGAAATTCCTCTGTAATTAGTCGAATCATAGTTGCTACCTTTCTTGAGTAATGGCAATACTACCCCTTTTTCCAGAGAACGTGGAAAAATTTTTCATTAAAAGGTCTAATAAAGAAAACACATAAAGGTCTAACAATTGCTGGTGCTGCACCTTTTAGAAGATTGTGACTTATCCTATCGGATACACAAGCTTTATTTAGAGGAATGGTTCTTAAAACTTCTAGAATTTTCTGTTTACTTACTACGATGTTTGTCAATTTATTCATTGTCCGAAGTGATAATTCCAGAAGAGCTACATTGGTATCGTTAATTTTAGAAACAGATGTGAAAAACAAATTTAAACATGTGGCCTTCTCTAAATCGGAGAATGCGGAGTTTAACGTGCCATCATATTGCATTGCATGAATTGTAGTGGTGGTATATTCCAGGATAATTTTTGTTTAACCAAGTGTCGGGCGAGAGTCCAACCATCTTTTAATTTGGTTCTGAGGGTGTCCAAATTTTCGTAACCTTTAAAACAATTATCCTTTGCAACTTTCTTTTTGATTCTTTACCTTATTTCTAAGCTTTTTATATTAAGCCCAGTCTCTTAGGTTTTTTGCTCTGATCGCTTTCTTTCTCAATCGATCAATTTTTATAAAAAGCTCTTTATGCAAGGAGTATGTATGTCTAATTGTGTCGAATTATATTTAGTGAATTTAGACAAGAATTTGTTTAAATTCTTGTTTTCTATTTTTAGTAACTGCGACCATTTTTTAAGGCAGATCTGTATCATTAGTGAAAAACAAAATGAAAACCCTTTCGGGCAGAATGTTCATTTTTTGAGAAAAAGTCATTTAAAGTTTTTCGGTAACGACGGCCATATTTGATGGTGGATTGGCATCAAATGTAGATGATTTCTGTCAAATGTAGTCAAATTATGTTAAGCGGTTTTTGAAAAGGCGTACTTTAAAAGGTTTTCTATTGTTAGGAACTACCGCCAGATTTCATGGCCGATCGGTATCATCTGGACATAATTGAAAGACCTTCGTGCCAGGATGCTTTCTCTTAAATTTGGTCAAATTATATTTAGCAGTTTATGAGAGATTATTTAAACATATTTCTATTTTGAGTAACGGGGGCCATATTTGATGATGGATAGGCATCAGTTGAACAAATGTGAAGGGCCTTGATGCCAGAATGCTCCTTTTAAAATTATGCGCTAATTGGTCAAGCGGTTTTTAAGAATAGGTTGTAAATAAATAAATGTCCTTATGTATAACTGTTACAGATTTTGACACATTACACTAGGAAATGAGATATTGTTAAACATATGGGAGTGAGTTGGGATGTAAATACAAATATGTGTTGTTCAAGTACGCGATACAGCAACGGCAATATCAAAATTAATTCTGACATTAACAACAACAACAACATAAAAAGAAAGATAAACACAGAGGCGCCTGGGTTTTAATGAGCTTCTGCACAAGTGAAAAACGTTCTAAATATTTAAGCTGGTACCATGTCAGATGCACAATGCATCATTTGACAACTCGAAAGTACCTACCTTTCTATCCATTTACTTCGATTTAGCATGACATTGTAAAAAAAAATTTCAGTTGTACAACAAAGTGACTTTCTATCAGGCTGTATAGAAATTAAGTCCACGGAACATCGTCTTCGTGCACAGTTTGTCCGTACGCGTCAAGACACTGTCCAAGCGAGCAAGTTTTATGCATGAAGTATTTACACGGTGCATCACATCCTCTTAATTAGTAGCTATTCATAGGTTCTTCGGCATTGTCTGGAGAGGCTGAACTATAAACGTAGCAACGTACCATAGGTCATACATTTCACTTTTGAGACTGTATAATGCCTGATCACCCACTTGAACTGTAAGCAAAGTACCAAAAAAAATCACATCATAATGCTCATAACAATAATAATAATAATAATAATAATAATAATAATAATAATAATAATAATAATAATAATAATAATAATAATAGATTTTATTCTCTGGGGACTCTTCAGACAAAGGCTCATCTTACACAGGGTCGAGCATTCGCAACTTCAAGGTCAGTCTACGTATCATACCTCAAATGTAAACAGATGGCTGTCATTCGGACCACCTCGGCTATACACGAAACAAGGATTTTTGCTGACAACTGCGTCACACTGCCGGTGCTCGTGAAACCGTAGAGAACTAGTCTCCTCATTCTTAGTGAAAGTACTGAATCTCTGTACTTTTTTACCACATGGTGTACCGCACCCATTGGTCTCTGGTACGTACTCCGCTACACGACTAACCAATCGGGAGACACAGATTTTACTAGTTACCGGCCCATGATATTGGCATACCAATTTAGGCCGAGCACTAGCGAAACAAGGATTGACCAGAAGTTGAGAATGCATCGAACAATGTTTTCATTCGCAACTTCTCGGTCAATCTCATGGTCTATCCAATCATAGAAAAAGCAGAGGCGGTCCGAAAAGATTGCGGTGTCTTTTCTACGAAGAAATTTCGGCGAACAAAATGTATGATTTTTTTTCCTCTTTGAATTACTGGGCCGATATACATCTAAAACATATGTGTGTCTTCCAGAAATAGCCGAGGTGATCCGAATGAGGGTCGAGCTGTATTAAAATGTAAATTATTCATATTATGCGCAACACAATACATGAACTACGTAAGATTTGTATTATCACAGACTGGAGGCAACAAATAATATCAGGTTTGTTTATATATATATTAGACTAAAAAGAATGTTTTACATTAGTGTTTGAAAGCACCAAAGGTTGTAGGTAATTTAATATCATTAGGTATGATATTCCATTTTAAAACACCCATTGTATGTACAACTCCTTTGAAGTGTTTCAGTTTTGTGTATTGAGATACTTAGCTGAATTGTAGCAAAAGAGCGCGTGACTCGACTATGAGTTTCTGAGACTGAAGTAAAAGTATTCAGATAATCCAGTATCAGGGTTTTTTTTTAACTTTGTGCATGAGGACTGATTAACTTTGTACATGAGGATTATTTCCTTGTATTTAACTTTTTACATGAGGACTGATTCGTTGTATTTAATTCTGTAGTATAAAGGCAACCATTTGAGTTTTTCAAATAAAGTTTCACTGGGTGTTCAGTACTTTTCATCCAAAAGAGTTCTAGCTACATTCTTTTGCAGGTGTTCAAGGAGTTTAAAAGGATAGGATGAAGAATATCCCCAAATATTGGAACAATAATCAGAATGAGGTAATATGAAACAATTGTAAAATGTAATTCTTAATTTTGACATTGAAAATACTTAATTCATTTCAAATGAAATAATTTGAAGGAAATTTTGCTACATACAGACTTGATGTGTATATTCCATGATCGAGTATCTTCAGCTGTGAGTCCTAAAAATTTTCCCTGCGTGACACATTCAAGCTTGTCATCTCTGCAGTAAACAGAAAGATTCTGTTGCATTCTCCTTTTTTTTTAGTAATGCCAATTAGTAGAACCTTAGTTTCTTTTTTTTAGAATGTATGCACATAGCATCTTTGGTTCACCAGATTGAAACGTTTGTCATGTCAGAATTAAATCTACTCTCAATTTCATAAGTAGTTGTACTAACAGTTTAGAGAAGCTGTGTCAACCGCGTAGATAAACATATCTGTACCGTCAGTTAGCAATGGAAGGTCTTTGATAAACACATCTGTACGGTCAGTTAGCAAGGGAAGGTCATTGATAAACACATCAGTACGGTCAGTTAGCAAGGGAAGGTCATTGATAAACACATCTGTACGGTCAGTTAGCAAGGGAAGGTCATTGATAAACATATCTGTACGGTCAGTTAGCAAGGGAAGGTCATTGATAAACACATCTGTACGGTCAGTTAGCAAAGGAAGGTCATTGATAAACAGAGAAAAGAAAAGTGGTCTAAAATTGTCCATTGAGGATCACCAACAATAACGTGGAATTGATCAATTAAAACACCATTACAATGAATGGTTTGAAAGCTGATATTTAGATAGTTTTAAAGAACAAACTATTTCCTTCAAATCAGTACCAAGAATGCCGAATTCTAAGCATACACAAAGAAAGAGAGAGAGAGAGAGAGAGAGAGAGAGAGAGAGAGAGAGAGAGAGAGAGAGAGACAAAAATACTTAAATATTTTTAAAATAGATAAGGACTACATTCATGTGCTGAGTCCTAGTGTTCGAATAGACTCCAGAGGAAAATCAAAATTATTAATATTTGAGTCCATCTCAGTAAGGTGGATTCATGTGATAGTGATAAAAAAAAAAAAAAAAAAAAAAAACAACCTGAGAACTTAATTCGATCTTTGCCCAATTAAACAAGGTGTTGACTATGCATTTCTGATGCACACCAATAAGACTCCAATGGCGACCATGAATATCACTCCGCTCGTCCCTGTTCGATTTGTCTGCATAAGTAACTGATGCAATTATGTTTTTTCCACGATTAAAGACGTCATTATTACACGAAATTTTCATTAAAGTTGCCACAAAAAACTCAATCAGCTAATGTTCACTGAGGTCCACACTCATACAAAATATTGCTTAATGTTAGAAAATGGAAAAATGACTTTCCGCTCATTCACACCATTTACCGGTTTTTCGAAAATAAGATTAAATATATTTGAATAGATCACTTGCACATATCGAGTATGCTAAAAATAAAAGTGGGGGGAGGGGTATGGGCATAAATTGCAGTTGTCAAAATTCACGAAGTCGTAGTTCCCAGGAGCGTATATTAGTACTGAAGGTATTGCTCAATTTAAATTATCGAATCTAATACACTGACACAGACACATACATACACCTTAACCCAGTGGGGGATGGGCACTGGACAGTTGATAGGAGATAAAGATGGGAATTTCAAATTTTTATTACTGATTAGGGTTGACCACTCCAGACCCCCTTGACTTTATCCCCCGCCTCAAACACAGTTGCGTCTGTGATGAATCTCCATGGGTGGGTTCTGAAACGAATACCCATGGAGACAAAAAACAAAGCCCGAGATCGCGATTGTCTAAAGGTTGTCATGATTGGTTTCAGATTCGGTTACTAATCAGGGTTAACCACTCCAGACTCCCCGGCCGCGTGATGAATCCCCATAGGCACACAAACAGGGATCCGAGATATTGTGGCTGCAGCACTGCGAGCTCGCAGACAGATAACTGCATATACCAACAGATCGATATAGGCTAACAACACATAAGTGATTCACTATATAATATATAATGTCATTAGAAACTCCATCTTTTGACACATATAGTATCGTGAAAGAATTCACGGCTGTAGCTAATACTTGAATTAAATGCAACGTCACAGAAAAGATTAAATCGCTATTTAGCCTAAATGTGTCATATAGATTTATCAAAGAGGCCCCAAAGATACTGTATAATTTTTCAAATATATATCCGAATCGCCTTGATAAAATAATTAAATTAGGGATCGTGTTGCAACGAGCACGACGAAAACTTGGCGAAGAATATAATAAAGCGCCAGAAAAATCATTGTATGATGTTGTGCAAGAAAACTTCAAATGTTTGACGTTAACTGAGTCGCAGGCGAATAAAGACAGCGAACCGTCCAGCGAAGACAGTGAATCGTCCAGCGAAGAAGACGGTGAAGATTTTTGGCGATTACAGTCAAGAACAAATCAATTAGAGAAATGCCTTTGATATATAATATAAAACACTAATGGAGCATGATGATGACTTTCGTATGTATGACTATTCATTTATTCACAGTGACAAAGAATATCAAGAAGTCATATGCAGCACGGGGAAATGGCGGAAATGAGTATGGCGGGGTTTCTGTGATAAGCTATTAAGGTATTTAAGTGCAAAGACACAGAAACAATAGATTTAATTTTAATATACAGGCAAAGCAATGCGTTTTAAATCATTGGATGCCAACGTACAATGGGTGGTCATTTACGAGTTATTGAAAGACATTTTAGTGACAAGCGTTCAGTGATCTGACCAAACACCGGCTTGAAGAAAATTCTATTTGAGCAGGAAAAGTTTTTTATGTTGATCCGCAGTTTCTGCAGTCTGGTGAAAAAACTTGCTTACGAGACGTTACCCTAGTTTTCCGCATTACAATCATGGCTGCAAAGCATTTTATGGCCTATGGCCGTACGATTAAATACTATCCACTGCAGTATGCTCTGGTGCATAAAGTACCGCCTGAAATAAAGGGCAGGATACGCCTGAAGTTACGCACACCATCGATTGAGAACATAGATGAGAATTTCTATTAAAGAATACAATCCGCGTGTATATATAGAAATTTCGATGGCATTGGGACGCAATATATACAAAGGTGTATGCCTTGGAAAACGTGAACTTTGCAACAGAACATGCCATTATGAATATTGTAAATCACACTTGCTCGCGATACGTGTTGGAGGTCGACCATGCCTTAAATGTGATATTGGAGTCAAGTCGCGTAATCAGTTTGCCGACCATGGGTACCTATCGCCGAGTATTATCGCGAGCGGCGGCGAAGACTTGCCAACACGAATGTGGATAATGCTGTCAAGGGAAAGGTCGACGATGTCGTCACGGAAAAATAATATTTAGGATCGAAGCGATTGCTGTTTCTGATCTTGATACTATAAAAATGATATATAAAAAAAATAATTAATTGATTAATAAGCAATTAGACAATGTTTTTTTTAATTATATACGGTCATGCCGACTGTAAATCAAGTTAAGCAATCCGCGCAAGACCGTGGAATCCAGATGAGCCACGGCTGGTTGTCAGGCAGCTTCATCCAACTGCAGTGCCGAATGTCAATAAACTCAAGCAATCCGCACGAGACCGTGGAATAAGGATACCGAGAGGTACAGCAAAGGCAGTTATACTTACACTATTAGGACTTCCTCCAGATGAGCCACGGTTGACTATGAGGCAGCTTCGTGCAACAGCAGCGCAGTTACATACCAAGATTCCTTCACGGGCCAGGAAGGATGAAATCGCAGGTGTGGTCTCTGATGAGGAAAACCTCCGTCGCCGTATGACAGCTACTATTGTCGCCCAGGCTGCCGCACAAGTTCCATGACTCCAAGTCCCAGAGTTTAAGTTGCACACGCCGGACATGTGCCCTAGTTGTTTCTAAGCTTACCGGGTAATTATCCGAAACGAAGACAAGCCAAGCAGAGACTGTGAAGCTTCTTTCAAACATGCGTCCGTAAATAATATCAACATTGCAGCACGCGGAGGCAACGGCGCTGCCGTCCGGGTTCAAGGTGAATATTGTTCTCGGTGTGGACTTTATTATATCGCTTCACGTCGTGAAAACTAAAGGTTCCAACGAAGAAGTTAAAATCTCACGCTCGTGGTTTCACAGTGATGCCCAAGTAATCTTAAACCACAGAGAAACTGAGGCTATGAATGATGAAATCGACAAACGTTTTGCAGAGATCCTCTGCAAGTTCTATAAATACACCCTAGAAGGTTCAGGATGGACTCTTTCCGCAGGCGCGGACGTTCATGTTGGTGTTTCCCCGTACAGGCCTTTCCGCGGGTCGAGTTATATTCCAACGCCTGGGTGAATTCCACAGCCGGCATTAATAAATGTAAAAAACAACGACTACCGGTGTTTTGCATGGGCGATCATCCGCTCTGCATCCTGCGGGCGACAATACAGATCAGCGTCGAAAATACCAACAGTATATGGGTGAACTTGAATTCAGCAAAATAAAATCCCCTGTACAGGTTACAGGCATCATTAAGATTGAACGAGGCAACCCTGATATCGCCGTTAATGTGTTTACTTGAAACAGTAGGCTTCAGCTAATTCGACTATCCACACATACACACGAGCGGGCTAACGTTGATCTGTTGTTGTTTAGTAACATGGAAAACACGAACGGTTCTAGCGTGGATAAGAAATTTGTCCCAGCAGTGCGGTATCGTTACGTTTGTATAAAAGATTTTCCCCGAAAAAATCTTCCCCGGCACAACAAGCACAAGATGAGAAAGTTTCAATGTCGACGCTGCATGCATGTATTTAGCACTCAACAGCTGCTTGATGACCATGACTTTTACTGCTGGGGAGTCAGCGAGAAGTCGCTGCGAACGATTATGCCTGAACCTGGCAAGAATATTTTGAAATTTACCGCTGTGCAACGAAAGATGAAACTCCCATGTGTTTTTTTAAGCGGATTTCGAATGTCTGAACGTTTCTGTGGAAGCCCCCGCTGTTCAATCAAATACGATGAAAGTTGCTGAACAAGTCCCATGCGGGTTTTGCTACACTGTTGTCAGATGCGACGGAGGAACTAAGCCGCCAATGTTATATCGCGGCAAGGACTCGGTTGAGGTGTTCATTAAATCGCTCGAGGTTACAACGAAATGGATTCGACAACAGCTTTCCTCGCCGCAGATATGATTATGACCAACGATGACATGTGGGAGTTTTCCGCGGCGACTCATTCTTAGATTTGTGAAATAAAACAATCCGGGATGTGTCTAAAACCTTCGGAAGTGAAGCGTCTCGAGTTCGTGATCACTGTCACGTCACTGACGCACACAGCGGAGCTGCACACAGTGCATGCAATCTGCAGCTGCGAATTTACCCCGGAAAAATAAGAATTCCGCTTGTGCTTCATAACCTGCATGGGTATGATGTTCACTTAATCATGCAAAGAATTGCAACGGCATTAAACGCGATAATAAACGTTATTTCCAACAACATGGAAGAATACATGACGTTGCGGCTGGGTCAGCTGCAGTTCAATGACTCGCTGCAGTGTTTTCAATTCCAGTCTGGACAAACACGTCAATAACCTTGCGACAGGAAGCGACGACCGCTTTACGATCACTCTTCGATACGGTGGCGCCGAACCTGGAATGTTTAAGTTGCTTATGCGCAAAATACGAGTACTTTAGCGACCAGGAGACGTTTTCTGAAACTCAGTTGCCACTGATTGAGGCCTTCTGTTCGTCGCTGTCCCGAGGAGGAATTTACGACGACGACTACGCGCACGTGAACAATGTCTGGTCCGCATTTGGTTGTCGAAATCTCGGTGACTACCACGATCTGTACCTATACGGATGTGTTGCTGCTCGTATGTTGATAAATATATAATATTTGAGATTTAACATGACATCGCCGCTGGCGAAGCCTCTACCATCTAATCAATGTTCTGATGGAACCAGTCCCGTATTTAAAAACTCGGTTAGCGAGCTGATCATTGACCGTACCGGATCCGAGAAAAACCCAATTGTTGCTGAATTTGATCATGCGATGGTTAGGGTGGGACCGGCTGTACGTGACTGCCCCATCCGCGGACGATCAGCCGTGTTATGACGTACTCGGGGATTTCACGGAAGCGCTCGCGTCGTCGAAGACGTCTTCGTCGTCCACCATCCAGTTCTTTTCAACGATCGATGAAGCCCCTGCCATTGACGACCTTGACCCGAAAAACAATAATCTGGTCGTGTACGACGATGTGATGCTTGACCGGCAAGGCAACCACGCGAGAATATTTTCAAGGGGATGGCACAAGAACACTGACGTGATCTATGTGACCCACCGATACTCATATGTGCCTAAAGTGATCCGGGACAACTTCAACATGTTGATGATATTTCGTGGGGTTGACGCACATGGTCTTGAAAACATTCATTGGACCTGTTGGCTGCGCCGTCAATTACTCGTGGAATTAGTTTCGAAATATGTTCATACGGGACCAATATGGTTTTCTCACGATCGACTTGACTGGTGGATCGCACAAGTATCGCGCGGGTTTGGGCGCGAAGGCGTCTCACGCAAACGCGTGGAGCAATTTAACAACCACGATAAATATATGCAATGGTGAAAACAGAGAAACCTCCGGTTGAAAAAGTCGCGAGTAGCAGATCTGCCAGCGATGTTGTAGCAGAGGGTGCTGACCGACACCGCAAAGCTGCCCGCGAACAACTGGAACTTCTCCGTGATTAAATAGATGCCCACAAAGGTGTCTGAGATATGTTTCAGTCGCGACAGATCGCATGGGAAGACCTCGCAGCGGGTTTCGAACAACGTTAGCGCCGCTGATCAAGCCCGTACGCGAAACCGTGGACAAGTGGCAAAAAGATGATGAGAGCAGAAACACAACCAGGTCCCGCTATCAAGACATCAAGAAAGCCACGAGAGAAACCGCGGTGACCATCGAACGCTTGCCAACGTAAATCAAAGAAGGAGTAGATGAAACCATATATCGAGGACATATATGATGATGGTGATGTGGTCGCAAAAGGCACCAAACACGTTGAAGAGGCAACTGCGAGTTTTCCGGAAGAACCACCACCCAAGTGCAAATCAGGGTTGCCACCACCACCTCAAGAATTTAACGAGTGGGCATGCCAGATGGTCTTTAAAGGTTTGCCGCGCAAAGGCACGCCTGCGCCGACTTGAAACAAAACGTATGTTTGATCATGCATTAACTATTTGTGCGGAAAGGACCAAGCCATACTGGCAGACTTTTTGCAGTTCATTCGAACTCCCATGGGAAGACCCCCAGGAGCTACCTAAACGTTGAACAGGTCTTGATCTAACCCGTGGTGGACCCTTCGAGTCTCGTGGACCCAAAGACGAGACAGAAAAGCCGTCCATGGGCGCTAGCGCCCCACGCGCAGGGTTCAAGTGCGCGTCTGTAGACCAGCAACAGATCCATGAACTTGTGGATCGGTTGGAAACGCATCAGAAGTCATCACATGGCATTGTTCAACAGCGGACGATATCTCATCGATGGAAAGGAAATCGAAGCATGTTTGGACAACGTCGACGTTGCCACAACAATTCTCTGACCCTCCAGATACGGCGACGATTGTGCAACATTAGCTGGTGAGACTATGAAATTTGTCAAGGATGCAGCCAACCATGCAGATCATGTACGGTATGTACGTAGGGGACTTCGAAATCATGCAGGTGATGCAGACGCAGATGTAGCACCAGTAGTTGTCGGCACCAACCCGAATTTCAACGCTGGATTCACGCAACTTCGAGGACAACTTCGTGCAGCCCAATTGTTTTCGTGTGCGATTCCTCTCAGTCATAATTTCGGGTTTTGCAGAAATGTCCGCAAGGTAATTTTTAGAGCCAAGCACACAGACGTGTTAACCAGAAAGGGCAACGACAGCGATACAATTTGGCGTGATGCTGCTACAGCTGCTGGTCAGATTGTGTTGTCCAAAATGGACATTGTGGATGCTTGTGATAACCCCATCATTGGCCACGGAAGTCAGTTTGTTGTCGTTTATGGAGTCTAGAGCCGCGTCAACGTTGTCATTTCTCGGGCTCACCACAGACTCGATAAAAAGCGCCGTTCAGGGACAGTTTTCATGGCAAAAAATTACCCAACAAGGTATCATCGCACCAAAACATGTGTTCGTGGCGATTCAAAATATGGATCGGATGGCGGGCGGACAGGCCAGTAGTGTGATGATATTTTTTTCTCTGCGGTTAAGCGGTCATCAAGAACCCTCCGAAAAAATTTAGGTTGATTGGGAAGCCAATCAAGTCCACATGCATATCAAAGGCTATGGTCGTATATGGGCCGTGATAAAAACATCGACACAGGTCTGCAGATTTCCCAGCATGACTTCACTACGTTGTATCCGATTTATTACTTTTCATTGAAACACATGGACCCGTTTTTTAGGCAGTCCATGGTCGACGTACACTTTAATCCACGTGTAAATGTGGCCGCCAATTACAGATGCATTGCTTTGATCCTCTCTGACAAGACTCTGTTGTTGAAAGGCTCGGTTGGCCGAATGAGGGTCATTGCGCGCCTGTGGCAAACTCTTAGTATTTTATCGAAAACTCATAGTGTTTTCTCAAATTCGTGGTTGTTGTAATTAAATCTTTAAATAAAATGTCGCACCAGCGTAAACATGTCACGTTGAGTCGAAGTCAACTCGAAATGTTCTTAGCCGCGATGAAAAAACAAACCGGAGTTCATATGAAACTTTCCCCAGACAACTTATCCGGAAACGCTCCAATGATGTTGGCATCAACACAGATGCAGCAGTTCGATGCAGCCAAACATCGACGTCGAGGGATAATTCTTAAGTTATCAGTGGCCGCGGTCGCCGGGATGAAACACGACGGCGGAATATTTCCATTCCTAGCGGCCATTCTAGAGTTGTTGGCGGCCGCAGCTCCCTCTGTTGCAAAAGCAGCTGCGTTAGGGGCCGTCGGAACTGCATCCAGCATGGCTCTGAAAAAAGGCGGTCGGTGGACACATAGCGTCTCAGGGCCGCACAGGGTTCATATAAAAAAGAAAAAGTCTTCGAGTACCCGAGCGTGGGGTCCAAAGACTCTCAGACCAAGGTCTTTTGTCGTAGTCTCGCCGTTTACGGACACGAAAGTGAAGCTTCGCGGGCGTTCGTTGACCAATTTTGATTTACTCGCGATGACAAAATCTGTTAAACATTTCTCGGGTTCTTTATACGGGATGAACTTGTATCAATGATCCCTCGCACGTGGGAAACAGGAATCGTTAACCTGGATTCGTCAACCGGGCCTGGAACTCATTGGGGTCACATACGTGGTAACGCCTCGACAACTTTTGTATTTTAAGTCGTACGGACTTGCACCGCCACGTGAAGTCGTTGATTATCTACACAGACGTTCCCGGGGCACCAGTGCTGGAAGGGAAGTTTCTGGACGACAAAGTCTCCCACCGCTGTTTTATTAAACGCTGCCGTTGCAAACCCGAACAGACGGCCCAGTATGCATTCACTTGCAGGAAGCCCGACCCCGCGCGCGCTTGTTGATTTTGCTTTGTCAAAGACAACGTCACTTAGAAGCTACACTTGAAAGTATATATGAAAATACCAGTTGATATGTACGGACACGCAAGAGCAGCGACTAGACAGGGAGGCGCCGATGGGGATTTAACCAGGTTTGTAAGCAAAGCCGATTTGATAGAGTTGAGCAACCGGGTTGTTGTTGACGTCGACCCAAACGAGCTTGTGATTTTTCAAGATCAAACTGGAATACTGCAAACGTCCAACGTGGACATCAACGACGTTGTTTCGAAGCCGCGAGGAGCCATGGCAAAAAACCTTGTTTCGAAGCCGCGAGGAGCCATGGCAAAAAACCTTGACAAAACTGTGCATTCCTGTAGTGATCTCGATAAATCAGTTTAGCTTTTAATTTAAAAAACAAATGGGTTGATTCATTTGATATTCATAAATAGGAACTATTACAATCTTGCAAGAATGACTCACAGTTGTGAATTTTGGACACACCCTACTGCACTATAGAAAAACAAGGAAGAAACATATTTAATTTCAAACAGCATATAATTTGACAGATCACAGCTACAGATTTTTCACACACCCAGCTGCACTACATAAAAATAAGGAAGAAATATATTTAATTGCAAACTGCATATTATTTGACAGATACAGATAACGTCATTGATCAGGTCAGGCAAACCGAAGTAAAAGCACGCGAGGTACAAGGATGTGATACATAGAGGATATCTACGTTTTATTAGTAGATATAAGGAAATATTTCACGAGTGAAGTGGGAAACATTGTATTGTCACGATTGGCTTCGGCAATAAAAAAATTATTTAAAAAAACACGTCGATTTTATATTTATTATATATTTTTTAAGGCAAAAACCGTCGATTTCCATGGATCTTTTCTACATTCTGTGCCAGTGGGAATAACGGCTTCTTTACTACATCGATAAAAAGAAGTTCCGAAATTTATAATAATTTTAGGACAGTGACCTGTTACAAATTTATCTTGTACAAATATTGCTTCAATTTGTGTATTTTGTCAAATTAATGACTGTTTTCGAACGAAAATGAAGAGATTTGTATTTTCTTTAACACATTTCTTGCGCGGATTAATACAGTACAGATTGTTGGGGTATGGGTACTGTAGAAATGCCACGGAGCGGTCACCTTAGACAGATTTTGGAGCGTAACATCTTTAAGCAAAATATTTTAATGATTGTGAGTTTACTTGTATAGATTTTGGTTCTTTATTTTATTCATTTTTGCATTCAAATGTGAATTTTAGCCTTGGCAACCTCAATCTTTCAGTCTAGTTCGGCAGCAGACGCTGTCGATTGTCAATTAATTTCGGTTTGCAATGAACACTCATCAGTGCCCAATTTCTCCTTCCTTTTCAAATATGATTATGATTCTATTAAGAGTTAGAATCGCTACTTAAACAATTTTTTTTAACAATATTTAACCATGAGTTTTTCCTACAAATGTGTCCGTTTGTCGTAGAGTGTAAAAGGCACACTTTATGGGTGACAGAACATCGAAGAGCAACAGTTCATGTAAGTTCAGACACTAATGATATTTAGGATTCATGTGGAAAACTAATTTTAAAAAAAGTTAATACTTGAAGCGAATTTTTTGTTCGTTGGAGTTCATTTTAGGCACTTTTTTATGGCTCCTCCTTATTGATTAAATAAATGTATACTAGAGAGTCCACAGTATTGACACGTTTAAGATATGTTCATCTAATGGAGAGAGAGAGAGAGAGAGAGAGAGAGAGAGAGAGAGAGAGAGAGAGAGAGAGAGAGAGAGAGAGAGAGACGAATAAGAAAAAAAAATAAAATAGGTCTAAATATGGAACTACAGATTTGAATAACATACTTTTACGGGCAGATATATTTCCTAAACAGGAAAAGAGAGTAGTTCCAAAAGTGATATCGCTACTGTGGCGATATAATTTTTCTCCCACTGATATTTTTCAGTATCTCATTATAAAATATAATATAAATTATGCTATCAAAGCTATAAATCAAGCAGTAACTGTGTTATATTGATACTACATGATACATTTATATTGATACTACAAGACACATTTGTACTAATATATTGATACTAATTGATACATTTATATTGATACAACTTTATACATTTTGATACATTTATATTCTACTTGATACTTTTATATTGATATATGCTACATTTATATTGATATACTGATACTACTTGAAACATGCTTATTTTTACTTGATACATTTGATACTGAAGCTACTTTATATATTTATATTGATACTAATTGATACATTTATATAAATATATTGATACTACTTGAAACATTTTTAGTGTTAGTTGATACATTTATATTGATACTACTTGATACATTTTTATACTGATACTACTTGATACATTTTTAAGGCATAATTCAATGGTAAGAGTCACCTATTTGTCACGAATAATATAATTTTACATACATATACATCGCACATAACACGTACGTATATTTCTTCACAATGAAGTAAAAGAAAATGTTTTTGAAAAGTTTTAACTTGTTATTTTGCGTCGATTAGTCCTAACCCTATCAATACTGAGTGCTATAGCAACTTCAATCTAATGAAAATCGAGATCTCCAACATATGACGGAGATCTGACGGACACCAATATGAGGTCATGTTCTGCTGACCTTTCTATTCACCAATTGCAATACAGCTTTCTCATTTATGAGAGTGAAAAACGTCATGCGGAACATAACATTTCTAAAGAAATACATCTCCCTAACACGAAATGCAACGCTTTATAAGACAGGTTACTAAAACTAAATGGACTAGGAATTCCAAAGGTCACCAGAACACGAACCTGTATGGGTGCCTGTCATATCTACTTATTATAAGTATAGATCGAGTTTAATCAGACTGATAACAACTTGTACCGTGTATTCTCACCGGCTGCAGAAGATGTTGACGTGATGTAGCTTTTGCTCAAGGTGGATGGTGTGAATAACCTGGAGGAAACCACATCTGATTAATGATCACTTAAGGGGTTGGGGAAGGGTGGGGTAGAGTGGGGCAGCTTTATCAAAAATGGCGTATGAAGACGTCCCGCCAGATTTAGTGCATTTTTTAAAGCCTGGAGGTACATCATTAGGTGTCTTTTCAATAAAGTCAGGTACACGACAGCAGTCCTTATCTTTGATTCTCTTCACATGAAAATAGGTCCATGTTTGGGAATCTCGGGTATAGTACTTTGACGGGGGTATCTGACTGCAATTACACCCTGGAAGAACCATTAAAGACTTTGCAAATTTATTTTAAAATGGATAAGTTTACATAGCGATCAACACAAATAGTCCTAATAGCTTATGTATTTCGTTCTCTGGCTAGTACGTGAATATGTATATTAATTTAAATTTACCATGAGACCTTCATGGGGACCCTGTGCTGCAGATCCCTATCCTCATCCACCCCCTACCCCATAACGTGCTGAAACCAAGGATCGAAACCGGCAGAGGACCCTGTGCTGCACAACCCTCTCCCCACTCACCCCCTACCTCAGAATGTGCTGGGACCAAGGATTGAAACAGGCAGAAGGTTAAATGGCAAAGCAAGGTTATTCCCATCTTGTAGCAAAATACTGAATCGTGAACGTTTTTAAAAAGTGAAACAGTTCTACGTGTGTAATATTTGAACAGTTTCTGCCCATATTCGTATTATTGATACAAAAGTGTGGGGTTTTTTAAAATTATTTTTATTATTTTTATTTTAGGAAAATACATAGTTTATGATCGTAAAAAGTTACATTATTCAAACTAAGCAATAGATGCGTATAAAATGTTATGCTTTTCGTTGCTTGTATATTGCAGGTCTAAGGGTGTGCTTATATCGTATCTTGTCCCTAGAAAACTTTCTGAAGAATGAAAGAATTAAACTCAATTCGATATTACGTTTTTTAAAATAAATTTCCTATCGATCTGACATTTCTTGTTAATTTGGTCATGGTAGTTAATAATTGTAAAAAACGGATGCTTATCAGGAGAATTAGAAGATTGATGATAGGTTAATTGTCAGAGGACAAAACAGCATTTTAATTAGTTTTCTTTTTTGTTGTTTTTATTAGATCTTTCTTTTCTTTAATATCATAGTTGAGATGGTTAGCGAGCAAGACAAGAAAATTAAATGCCCTGAAGACCAGCTTGACTGTCATTCAAAGTCATCTGGAACATGTTGCATTAAAAGGGTCCTTTGAGGAAGCGGCACGTCAGCACAATATACTGGCTAAATGGTACCGAACAAGACCGTCTGGATTCGATACCATCAATGGGGCTTCCAACAGTCATCATGATAAACATTCTCTCATTTCCTACGACATGACGGAATTCTAAAAAAGTGTACAATGCACCGTTTTTGCCGTTTATGTAAAAATTAGTCACTTGTGCATGCTTATTATATAGGTGCATTAGTCCAACATAGATTGCCTTGTTAGGAAAAAATGTAAAAAAATTAAAAAAACATGGAGATGCCGGGGATCGAACCCGGGGCCTTTCACATGCAAAGCGGACGCTCTACCACTGAGCTACAACCCCACGATAACTACACAGGTGGACAATTTAATTATAGTTGTAATTTATGGATTGTAATAGGGCTTACTAGACGCAAGATACAGATCTTAAAATTAACAAAAAAAAAAAAAAAAAAAAAAAAACAACGAATGAAAGACAGAAGAAAAGAATACAAATACGTAAACAACAAATTTACTGGTATAAAAAGTGGCTGTCCAAATAAATTACTGCTAAAGTGACTGATCAACTCTAATGCAGTGTAAGGGGAACAACTCTTTCTAATATTATAACGGCCACGTATGTAGTTTACCGAATTGTGCTGACACATTAGTTTCTTGCTGTTCTTATCAATAATGTTTCATTTTTTAAAATAAACGTGGAAAGTTCATCGATGTTTATTTTATTTTAAAGTTTATGTTATATTCAGCAGAAATAGAAAATTAAAATAACTTGTATTCCCGATAATTTTAGTAACGCCAACTGGTGTTAAAAATAGCGTCACGTGAAGATAGTTTCCACGTGAGCCTAGGGTATTGCACAAGACATAGAAAGAACATTTCTCCAAATATAAGTTCAAAATCATATATTATCTTGGCTTTGTTATACAGTTGTGCAATCGAGACCGAAGCGGTATATAAAAGTCTGTAAGTGTGTGAGAGTCAGAAGACTGTATTTAATATATGCACTGTTAAGACTACATCTAGTACAGGATTCTTGGTGAATTTAAAGATCATTTTAGGTCAGAAGTTTCCCTTGACTCGAGGTAAGTTTGTCTCTTGAGCCAGTAACACAATTCAGTACAGATAGTAACACACTTCAATTCCTACTCCAAAATAATTTCGTGTTTTAAAAACCTCATTAGTATAATTTCCTTGTGTGTGTTTGGGGGTAGGGTGGGATGTATTAAAAGTTGAAAAAAAAGGACTCCGTTAAAAAAATGTATAATGTTATAACCATTTACATCCTAATCATCTGCAGCAGCAGCAGCATGTATTAACGTTTATCGTGAAGATCAAATTCATACTTCGCATTGTTCTAATGTAAAACATGATTTAGCAACACAGATTAATGTCTTCTGTCTCCGAAGATGATCCAATGAATATAATCAGTGTGTGTGGTTTGTCCCAAACTCCGTTAGAGATGAATTTAAAGCGGAAACATTGGCGTCTCTCTCTCTCTCTCTCTCTCTCTCTCTCTCTCTCTCTCTCTCTCTGACTCACACACACACGCACGCACGTGCGCGTGCGTGTGAGTCTTCAAATAACAAATCTGCACGCTCGTCTGAGATATTTGCAGTTTTATTGCGAAGTGTAACGAAAGAAAAGTTAATGACAGAAGGATTATTCAATGTACCAGGTTATTAGTTTTAAAATACCTGTCGTTCAGTATGCGGACATCTTGGTTTCTTAGATTTAACTTTTTCTTATCATGCATGTAAGAGATTCTCAGTAGCTAAGTCCCAATTTATTAATTTATAACTCGGTTTTAAAGCGATGACATATGGTGGTTTTCATATCAAAGACTAGAATACTCGCAAGAAAATGTTTTCGTTACTACTGAATTATTTGACTGCAGAAAATGCTTCCTTTCATACAGTACTATTTCTTAAAGTTTAAACCTTGAAAACAAAACGGTGAAAATGTAGTGGGTTTTTTTTTTCTTTTTTCTTTCTTTTCTTTTCTTTTCTCTGCTATAGTAAGTTGGAGTTGAGTTTAGAAAGCAAAATTATAGTTTTCAGTAAATAAATATGCAAGGAACAATCTGATCTTTGCTCGTTTTCAAATGTGAAAATGTATGCTCACTGTAAAAATGTCTAGTGGAGTAGCAAACCAATGGCAACATAAATGTATACAGAATGTCGTATGTATTTAACTTTGGTAAAACTCACTCCGAGTGCATTAAGTTTGCCGAGGTACCAACAACGTCACTCACGAACACAAAAGTACTCACAGTTCACTTTTGAAGAGCATTCTTACTTTTTTCCTTGGCATATCCAACATTAGCACTTCTTGTTAGAGTAAATATGTAGTATGTAATGCACATACAGCTGTTCACTCACCCGCCTGACTCGGTGATTTGGTGACCAGTCTGCTCCTGGTCAAATCCAACACAATACATGACACTTGTACACGCGAGGAGTCTTGAGTACCCTTGAAGTCAATGACATCGATGTAATATGCAACATTTCGTCTCGTGTTACCTTGAAGCATCCTCAAAATCGTCGGATCAACGCTTCAAAATACCCCCCTTTTTGTTATTTTTTTGTTGGTTTATTTTTTTTTTTTTTTATTTTTTTCGTTTCTTTAACTGATCTATAACTTATCTGGTCTATCGATTTGTTGAAAAATGTTTACTTTAAACCTAAATTTGATTTCCTGTCCATTTTGGCAGAACCAGCCGACTGAAATCCTCCTGCGAATCTATGGTCAACAAATTTAATTTGTGCAAGCATTTTACCGTTGTTCCTAGCCTGTTCTCTACCGTTGACCAAATTAATATGGTTTAATATTACATAAACCAACAGACTTCTCGTTACGTAACCAGTAATTAAGGCGTTAATAGAATTTATTCTGTTGAAAACATGGTCCCAAGTTGACGGACCCTGTGTCGAAAACATGGTCCCAAGTTGACGGACCCTGTGTCGAAAACAAAGTAAGGAAATGAGGCATGAAGTTGCTTATTTCTCCGTAATATTTCAAGCACGCAGTGGCGGCGCGAGGGTTCGAGACCCCCGGAGGCAATGTTTTTTAGTGTCGCTCCTACCGATGCGCCCGGGGGCAATTTTCTTTTGTGGCGCCCTCACTTTGCCACAGAGAACAGTTTTTATATCAGTTAGCCTCTACCACCACCCCACCCCCACCCCTCATATACGCCCCGGTTACAGCTGCAAAAAAAAAAGAGCTCCCGACGGCGCGCCCCCCCACTCGCCTGGCGCCTAGGGGCAATTGCCCCCCCCCCCCACACACACACACACAGACCCCGATCCCCCCCCTTTGCGCAACCACTGCAAGAACGTGCATGATTTGTATTCAATAAGTGGTAATTTTACAGGTAACATCTCGCATATTCGTGATTAAAATAAAATGAAAATCTGTTTTGAAACTTCTTATTCAGGATCATAATGTCATCCCTCCAAATGAAGGAAGCCCTCCGTCTTTGTTCAGAAACCACCGACATTGACGTCATCATTGACCTGTCAAAGCATGCGAACCCTCAGGTGCGACAGCGTGCACTGCGCGAGATGTGCCCATGTAGGGTCAAGGCCGACCTCTCCGACTTCTGGAAGCGCGTGCTGGAAATGATTGATGACGAAGCGGACAACGTCAGGCAGCAGGTATTGTGGAACCTTATCCATTGAAGCACGTGGTATAGGTCTGTCAAATCTTTCATTAATAGACCCAACTTTGAGCACGTGCTCAGCTCGAGTTTTAAAAACTCATAATTTGGAACAACAAAGAAAACATTTGCAAATAACCAGTGTTATGTAAAGATTATTCATTGCTGGAGTAACAGATATTACAGTGTCGAGCTGCAAAATCGGAGGTTGAGTGGATATTTAATTGGAGTGGTTTTATAAAAGTCGAGCCAAAACATCTGGTAAAAAGACATGCATCGTATCCAAAGCAGCTTGAAGTAGACGATGTTGCTTCCACAAACCAGTTACAAATAGAGAGGACATAATCGCGTCTTTATTGTGACTCGTATGCATTCTTCTCAAACGCCAGTGTACCATATACTTAACAACAATAATTATTATCATCTTCCATCGGTTATGTTCCACCCATTCATCGTAAATATTAATTCACGAAAAGATAGTTAGATAAATAAATGACTTTGAAGCCTAGAAATAGTGTTAAGTCTCGTCTTCTAATTTCGTATGAACACTCTTTAGGTCATGTCAATATAATACACAACATTACCTTGTGGATTTTATTATTTGCATGTAGGTCTATCATATGTGATAGACTTTTTTATTTTTTATTTTTAAAAAGCGATTTTTGTCATATTTTCTCAAGAATCACTATTGTTAATGCTACTGATTTCACTATTCTTCTAATGAAAGTTATAACGACGACTATGTTGACGAGGAGAATGATGCCGACGACGAAGATGACGAGAACAACGACGACGACGACGATGATGATTATTATTATTATTAATATTATTATTATTATCTAGGTTCTCCACACTCTCTGTGACGGGTCCCCGAACCATCTCGAATCTGACGTCGCTGAGGCTTTGGAAGAGTTCAACCGTGATCCCAACTCCAAGATTCGTAGGGTGGCGCACAAAGCCCTTACGGCCTACAGGAAGACTGGCAAATGGAACATCCTTTGAAAATTTTGGAAACTTCCGCCGGAAAATGCAGATCAATTTCTACACTGTTGAGAAAGCTGACAGAATCATACAGTGTCACGCAGAGCTTCATTGCATCGGCACCCTTCTCAAAGCTGATGAGTCATCGTCTGCTGGGCCAGTTGCACTCGTGTTGAGCTGGCCGTTCTGTGTCGAAATGATCTTCAGGTCCCGGTTTCACCATACTTCCCACATTTTTCCTTAATATCTAATAATTTTGTTACTTCTCGTATTTTGAGCAGATACGTAACGTCCTGATAGATATATCATTTCATGCACATGCACTTCGGGGCAAGATAGTCAACTCATTTGAATTGAATTGTACGAATTGTTGGGGAAACAGCTTCCACTTACCTCTCTGTCTGCACTGTACTCGGTTTAAGTAAATAAAATTTTTCACCTAACCGCCGATAAGTATTTAAATGACGAGTGTACATATCGGCATTTAGATGAAAATAATTTTGGACTTGCTTTTAGATGTTCATTTTGGTGCGAATGCCTTCTGAATGCCTTGTGGTGGATTATTGCGGGCAACCTGGGCCTCCGCTCAACTATTAGTGTTTGTGTATTAAAATTGCCTATGCTGTACCGGGAAGCTGTTGGTATAGTTACTGCAGTGCGCTTTTACATTTTTTTTTAAACACCTTAAAATAATGTAGACAAACATCTGTATTTTAAAAAAAAATAGGTAATCTGTCTGTGAGTCATTTCCTCTTTGAGTATTATTTCGCTTTTTTTCAAAGATAAATAGGTCATACTAGAGAGCTCCTTAAGAGTATGGCTGAAATAGAACATGCCTAATTACCGAAAATGTTTTTGTTTTTTTAAACCGCCCTTGATTTACTGCGAAGCTGTTGGCATAGTTACGCCGTGACAGTTTTAACTCTTTTTAAATATGTTTGAAACACCTTAAAATAAGGCAGACTAATAACTATATTTGAAAAAAATTAGGTCCTTTGTATATGTTATTCGCTGTCTTAATGCTATTTTGATTTTCTTGCTAAGGGGTTTGGGGCGGGGGAGATGGAGGAGGACTACCGGTACTTAGAGGTAAGGCTGAAGTAAGACATGCATAATTACCGAAAATATAAGTAATGAGCAAAAATGAAAAAACCGAAATTGAACAAATTTCAGCCTCAAATGTACGTAAAGGAAAATAAACTCAATTATTAGATTATATGGATAATAATGATAATTTATAACTAGTGTAAAAAAAGGAATATGAAATTAGCGCCATATTAATTATTACAGAGGACAAACAGCTTTTCTTTAAATAGCAATGTTTACAAATTCTGAATTGTGTATTTAATTAATTTTACGAGAAAGAATTCAGTAATAGGTCGCAGACTAAAACGAGTTGCTATGCCAAAAAAAAGCACAGTTTCGATTCCTCAGATAACCCTAATGGATCAGTAATCACTCGATAATATGGCCATGTGGACGGGTGTAAAAACTTATTATGGCTAATTCTTATTCGTTTATTTAATACTAATAAAGGTATTAAGCATGCTTACAGACTTGGTACCATTTGCTGAAACACAGAGTTGAGGAATAGACTGGAAATGTTAAAAATATTATGAATTTGCACGCTAAATTTGTTCTCCTTTAGAGTAGTGATTGTTGCACGCTGCATTTAACTTTTTGCTGTTTTTCGGAAAGGGTCCCCGTAAATGAATCTGTACAAACACCATTTGGTTACTTGTATGCATACGATTTACGAAGAGTACAATGTATTCCGAATGGTAAAGGGAAACAACTGTTACAGTTCATTGCAAGGAGAGTTGACTATCCCGTCCCCAAGTGCCTGTGATTTCACGAGACTCTGCATTAACTCATATGTGGTAATTACCAAACTACAGCGTGCATTTGCGAGTTTATTTCCTTCTATATCTTGCAGCCCACCGCGGATAGACGCATTAGGTCAGGCAGCCCACCGCAGATAGACACATTAGGTCAGGCAGCCTACAGCAGATAGACACATTAGGTCAGGCAGCCCACCGCAGATAGACACATTAGGTCAGGCAACCCACCGCAGATAGACACATTAGGTCAGGCAGCCTACAGCAGACAGACACATTAGGTCAGATTATTATTAAACTAAGTCACACGTAGGTTCAGACGTGTAAAATGATGTGAGAAAGTTTCAATTCTGCTACGACCGGAGAGATTCTGAAAGCTTTTTAGCACAAATTCGATCTGTTCCTCAACGTTGACATAAATTTGTCTAAACGCTCATAAAATTAACAAAAGGAAAACGTAAGCAGAATTCAAAATTTACAGCTTCTTCGTTTTTGATAATGATACGATATACAATTTCCTTAAAATAAGCGTGGGTGAGGTGTTTACTAAGTGTTCTTGAATACTTTTGATAAGTCTCTCGGCCTTTTGGCTAAGATCAAAGTGCAGTTTCTGAGATCTGCGGTAGCTCAATGGCTAGCATGCTGGACTCCTACGCAGGAGTACCGGGCTCGATTCACCGACCATGCCGGATCGGCTGTCGTGTTATATCTTTAGGCAAAACACTTTACTCAAATTGCCCAACGAAAACGAACTAAAAGCATCAGGCAAAACAGCTTAAAGCAGGCAACCTGACCAGATATGTGCATCTCTTTCATTGAAAAAAAAAAAGAAAAAAATGGAGGGACGTTTAGTGAAACCGTGACCTTGCAACTCCAATCTAGTATCAGTTCGCACAAGTGGTGAAATATTGAGTGTCGAAGAGTTTGACTCGTGCGTTTTGACTTTCATCAAAATGTCATGTCATATTTTGTTTTTATTTATTTTATTTTTTTTTAAATGAGGAAAAAATAGCGCAGTGTCGTTACAAGATTATGATATTGTTTAAATATTATCATGACAAAAATAAATATTCTATTCAGAGCGTTTTCACTTACTTTCCTTTTCTAGTTTAATAACTTTGAGGCCTGTCTGTTTTCATTTCTAATTTACTACTTACTCCACTTGGCGCGTTTGTGACAATATTCTGTGAAAGGCTGAGTCATGGTGGGGTGATTAAAGGCTGAGTCATAGTGGGGTGATTAAAGACTGAGTCATGGTGGGGTGATTAAAGACTGAGTCATGGTGGGGTGATTAAAGACTGAGTCATGGTGGGGTGATTAAAGGCTGAGTCATGGTGGGGTGATTAAAGACTGAGTCATGGTGGGGTGATTAAAGGCTGAGTCATGGTGGGGTGATTAAAGACTTTAGTTGTGGACTTCAGACCTGCGAATTTGCATGCAAATCAAAATTCCATACATCTATAATTTTGAAGGTATTCAAATATCTTCTAGAGAATCATATTTGCCCATCATTTTCAGTTTGGATGGAAGGACATAAAATGTTCTATTGTCTAAGAATCTCAGCCTATAATGAATGCTATGATTTATCGATTTTTTTTAAAAAACCTGATAAACAAACGTTATGTGACCTTTTGTTAAAATGAAGTGTTTCTGGTACCGTCTTTTCTCGCGTATAAGTGGGATTCAACTTCAAACTACATAGACCCAGATCTGTCATTGCATAATGCGCCGACAAATCTGGATCCAAACAGTTTATTAGGAGTAATCAATAGAATAAACAACATAGATCCTGATCTGTGGGCGCATTATGCGACGGCAGATCAGGGTCTATGTTGTTTGCAGTTGAACCCGACTTAAAAGCGAGTAAAGATGGTAAGTTGGCGGTATATATATATACATACATACACACACACAACACACACAAGAGAAAGTTCGTGAGATCATGTTTGAGTTGACGGCTGAAACGCTTGGTCACATATACAGAACTACTTGACGAAGTTAGTTGAGTCATTTGCATTCACACTAGTATTGCCTGCTTAAGTCGATAGGTAGTTATGAATCAGAATAGAAAACAATGTAAAAATATACAATAGCTTAAAATAATCTAACTATAGTCGGTTTGTGGTTGATTAGTACATGCCAAGTAACTCATGCATTCCCTTTTAGGAAAATGATGTGAAATATAGAATAATAGCACACATAATGCATGACGTAGAAAACCCTTTGACTTTATTTATACTGTATTTATCGATACGAATGGTTCTCGATTCCTCCATAATAATCTGAAAGAATCTAAAATGAAACTCTGGTTTATATGTTTACCTCAATCACAAACACTTTAAAGATTCATAAGACCCAATTTTTGAACACAATATAGATGAAATCACACCGTACTTTGCCATAACTCTCAAAAGGTCAAAATAATTATATAAATCGGTAACGATACACGACAGAGGCAGTAATACTGAAGAGAAAAGAAAATCATGGTGAGTTTCTTGAGTAAATCAATAAAATTCAACGGAAAAGTGGAGACAGGTACTATGTTCTGGCTTAATGGAATAAGTTGATCAACATAACATGAATAATTTATGCTCTCATCATAGAAAAGTTGAATTCAAAAAAAGAAAGAGAAGATAAAAGAAAGATAAAATGTCTTAAATTAAAAGAAAGGGGAGTAAATGAAGTGATAACTCTCGTGCTTGAATAAAAGTGAACTTGTCCTAAATATTACACACTAGAAAGTATCGACCCATTTGAACTTTTCCTAAATATTACACCCTAGAAAGTATCGACCCATTTGAACTTGTCCTAAATATTACACCCTAGAAAGTATCGACCCATTTGAACTTGTCCTAAATATTACACCCTAGAAAGTATCGACCCATTTGAACTTGTCCTAAATATTACACCCTAGAAAGTATCGACCCATTTGAACTTGTCCTAAATATTACACCCTAGAAAGTATCGACCCATTTGATTAACGTAGTATTGCTTGAACAATGATTAACAACAGAAAATGAGTTAATAGAATACGTGGTAACTGTCATCAAGAATATGTTTAATAACAAATACATTAGTTTTAGTATTGTAAGTTTTGTCTTGATAAAATTTGACTGTATAGGAGTACGATGACGTTAACCTAACTCCAACACTTTCTTCATTACTCATGAATATTCGTACAAAAATATTGAAGGACGATAGGTTTATTATTTTACATTATTATTTATTTGTGTCTTGTTATTCTACACCGTAATCACGTGCCTTCTTTGTATGGTCACAGTTGAATGTTTTTAAGTTGTCATGAATTGGTAATTGGTCGATTTTATCACAGTCACCTATTAGCTCTGTCATGTACTACTGCACACAAAATGGACACAAGTCTGGTCATTTGGAACCTTGTAAGAATGGCAGTATAACATAAGAGTCAATGTGGACAAGAAATATATTTGCATACATTAGTAGAAACCAGTGAAATTTTCCAATTTCCAAACAGACTAAAATATTTCTTAAATATTCAGATTTGACTTCATGGTAGAAAGTAATATGATTTAACGATAAAGTCCGAGGATATGCAAAATGTATAATATGACTTGGGTAACGCTCTACAGTTATTATGTTCTTCTCTGAGAGAGGGACCAGTATAAGGTGAAGTTGTATGCATTTGGCAACATACACAATGGAGAGAATGTTGGCATACTTCTATGCTACTTTCATGAACTGTGACTGAAATTTCTGTACATGTGGTAATTATGGAAACTATGCACTATCTAAAGCAGACAACTGATAAAATGGCTGATCCCATGTGCTGGAGAAATGGGCCTGAACTAGTCCAAAATACATTAACTTTAGCAGTTATTATATTAGGGAAAATGAATTTTTCCAGGTTAGACAATACCAGCTTCTGAAAGTGCAATGAATGAATTATAACATACATAAAAAGAGAAAAACGTTATGTTTTTTGCCCCATTTATTTTTGCAGTCTTTTGAGAGGAGCACATCTGAAGTAAGGCCAAGCTGTATACTCAATAACCTAAATTACACCATCAATCATACACCAAAATAAAGGGAATTAAAAGATATTTCAACAATACCTAAGATATACAAGATCTGTTTTAAATAACTAGGATCACAAGTGAGGACAATCTGGGAAATTATTTTTCTTTAAAAATCAAAACCTATGCAAAATGTGAAACTGTAGAGCAGAACCTTAACGACCTCCAAATATCATGATACTTAACGATATAAACCGAGGATATTCCAAAGGCCTAAAAATTGAAAATTCAAGATGGCTGCCTCCATTGGAAAAATCGATCTCCCAGATTGCATTGCGGCTGGTCACGTGACCTCGTAATGCAAAGTCAAAGTGACCCACGGATTTTGGGTGTCAATAGGAAATAACATTAGAAAACAAACCAAAATTGCAACAACAACAACAACAACAACAACAAAAATGGCGTATCCATAGTATTCTGAATGTAAGCCCAAAGAACCTTATATCATCACCGATAGGCACTGATCACATGCGTGGTGTCTTAGGGAGAAGGGTCTATTCTAGAACCAAAAAGCCCCTTCGACGGCGAAATCGTCGCTTGAAAGTGTATAAAGTATATAACAGTCGCTAGAAAGTGTAGAAAGCGTATAACAGTAGTTAGAAGTGCTTAACAGTCGCTAGAGAAGCATACAACATTTGCTATAAAGTGTATAACAGTCGCTAGAAAGTATAACAGCGGATAGAAAGTGTATAACAGTTGCTAGTAAGTGTAGAAAGTGTATAACAGTCGCTAGAAAGTGTATGACAGTTGCTAGAAACTGTATAACAGTTTCTGGAAAGTGTATAACAGTTGCTAGAAATGTAGAAAGTGTATAACAGTCGCTAGAAAATGTATAACTGTCACTAGAAAGTGTACAAGAGTTTCTAGAAAGTGAATAACAGTTGCTGGAGGTGTCCAAAATGTGTAACAGTGACTAGAAAGTGTATAATAGTCGCTAGAAAGCGTGCAACAGTCGCTACAAAGCGTATAGCAGTTGCTAGAAAGTGAACAGCAGAGGCTAAAATATGCAGACAGTGTACAAAAGTGGTTAGAAAGTGTACAACAGTCGCTAGAAAGTGTATAACAGTCGCTAGAAAGTGTAGACAGGTTATAAAAGTCGCTAAAAAGTGTATAACAGTCGCTTGCTATATATATATATATATATATATATATATATATATATATATATATATATATATATATATATATATAGCCTTGCTCTTTATACAGAATCTAATCACGCCCAAATCGAAAAACAAAACAGAAAGATATAAGTAAAAGGTTAAATGCATATACCATTTACTTGACCTTATCCTAGCTCCGTTTAACCGACTATCGCGTTTATACACCAATTCATTGAACAGTTCATTTCTTACCTAAAAGAACATGTTAAACCGACAGCCTAATGTTCCGGCTCTGATTCCTTGTTTAAATACACACTGATTAACATGTATTTATACGATACTATTCCCT
Source organism: Margaritifera margaritifera (assembly GCA_029931535.1). NCBI lineage: Eukaryota > Metazoa > Mollusca > Bivalvia > Unionida > Margaritiferidae > Margaritifera > Margaritifera margaritifera. The sequence goes on from JAQPZY010001465.1 coordinate 2,898,387, forward strand.
TGGTAATAAGAAGCAAAATGACTCATATTTAAAGCTACATAAGCAAATCACCAGCATTAAACAGATACACCTTTATCCGATTGATTCCTATCGTGTTTTGGAAACTTTCGTGTGTTATTTTAGGTAAATGAATAAAGGCGCTGACAGAGCTAATGATAGAAATGTAACCAGTCCAATTATTGCACAATTAATATCAAGAAAAACAGTAATACCGTAAACTTCGAATTTAAACGTTTAGTTTTTAAAATTAATATTTTTGCTATTTCATTATATTTTGAGGTTTCTTATGCAGTAAATCATACAATCGATCGTATTTTAGAGGCATTCCAGTTACCCCTAAAAGCGCAATGTAATAAAGATGAAATTATTTCTTTGTGTAAGCCTTAAAAGCAATATACGAGTAACTAGTGCTGACCCAACAAGTGCCACTATGGGTCATTGTTGTCAACCGCAGTCAATCATGCCCAAGGTGTTGGCATCTCGTCTGTAATTAAATACGTAACTCGGTTCGGAGATTAGTGTCATATCCTTTGTTGAACGGAAATTCAAAACCCCTATTTTAAACAGGACCTGAATTTTGAAAATTACTTAGCATCTCCACATGGAACACGTGTTTAGCTTTGCTCAAAGTTAGAACGAATAATCCTAGGCTCCCAGTAGAGGTAAGGCGTTGGGAAAATATACTACATCGTGACAGAGCATGTAATCTTTGTGAGATAAACGATATTGGTGACAAATACCATTATTTGTTTATCTCTCCATTATTGTAAAGTGAATGATCTCAACTTTTGAAATCTTATGTTAGACCAAATGTTGTTAAATTTAAAGAGTTGCTTTCAATGGAGACTGTTTCTACATTGTAAAACTATCAAAATTCCAGAAAATTTAAATGAATTTTTTTTCACAATTGATGCTATAGTAATAACGATATTTCAAAAAACATTATATTGTATTATTGATTGTTTAATATTTGATATTTCCTCGGTATGAATTTGCTAGTTATCTATCAAGGTAATGTATACTCTGATTGAAACATTGTAACTTAAAATTTAGTAAGGTCGATTTTAATGATGAATGATATGTTTCTCTCAGAATACTACAACTACACATTTTTGATTAGCAGCTCAGAATACTACAACTACACATTTTTGATTAGCAGCCCAAAGGTGTTACATATTCAACAGTCACATTGTCACCACTTATATCATATGTTAGCTAAATGTGGGCCTCAGATTCAAATTTGAAAAATTAAGGTTTTGTTCTGTTCTGGTCTGAACGCTGTTACTGCACTGATCGTTGTTTATACACGCCCTTAAGGTACACACTTTTATATATATTGTATTATACATTTAGTCTCTGCACAAGGTAGAGCCTGATTGGCTGCCTGGGAAAATCGTAGCCAATCATTATTGTTGGTTGCTAGGGGTATTAGTCCCCAAATAACCAGAGACGAGGTCTTCGTTTGTAACATCCGAATAAATGGTCTGGTTTGGTATTTTACGGCATAGCAACACAAGTAGGTTATTCAGTATAGAGGATTGCATATCTGGTATTCGTCGATGTCCGATACTAGCTAATAACTAAAATAGGGGTAGTTATAATAATTAAATAGGGGTTATTTTAGTAATAGGGGTGATTTGCTTCCATCCCTGGTTAGCCTGGGTGGGGAACCGATTGGGGTGGGGGAGAGGCGCTAGTCGTAAGAATGTCCGCTGATTAGGGGGCCCCGTCAGAACGACTATCAGCCGGTTAAAAAGCCTGGTTGTTAGGCCGGCCGAGCCCCAACTCCACCCCACCCCTTCCCGAGACCGGCAGAAAGTATGAAGACATAAAGTTTATTTTTATTTTTTTCAAAAGAGTGCGTCAGTGTGCTGTAGTTCCGACAGGCAGCTGTTTGTAAGTCTAAACTTACATTTTTTCCTGCAATTTATTATTGCCTTCATCACGCGCATATTCATTTTTATAAACGAATAACACTTTGTTTGGTCTTGGTTCATCTGCAACCCATGCCAACTCAGCGCTGCATAAAGTGTTTGTTTTTGTTTTTTAATTTTTGTATCATACTTGTCATAATTATCTATCCACATAGGCGTTTTTTTTTTTTTAAATCCATATTTACATGGAACACGAGGGAAAAACTGCATCATATGCTAGATGTGTGCTGGGAATAGGCCTTGAATCCGAAAGCTGCTGTTCCAACGCTTGAATTTCCAGCAATATTTTTTTATTATCTCGCAAGCTTCGGATCTTCCGCAGTCTATTAGTTCATTTATTTGCCACTTCGTAGATTACAACTGAAGTGTATGCCTTCTGCAATGCAGCCCATATTTTATTTTTCATGTTTGTGTGTTTATCGACTTCATCGAGGATAAGCTTGAGCTCTTCCTCAGAAATAGAGTTATCGTGAGCTTTGTTTCGGCTAAGACGCGGATTTTATCCTGCTTTGTGGCTTTCGTTGATAGCCGTCGGCTGATAAGATTTTCAGCTACAGAAATCAGACCATAGCTTAAAGTTGTGATCTCAAGGGTAGTCGCGTTGGCGGCAGCAGTGTTGACAATATTCCAATTTCCCCACACAAATACCTAGAGGTACATCCGTCAGTGCGGTGTCAACACCATCCGCCGCATTTACTGCGCGCTTATAATTTTTGTATAGAGTGCGCCGCTGTTTAGCCTTTGCTCGTATGCAGGTTTCAGCCTCACATATTTTTTTTTCAGGCGACAATTGTGTGGGTCTTGGAGTGTCAGCTAAAACGGCATTATAATTCCTTTATAAGCGGACACGCACCTCTAACCTGTCGCCGTGGTGTACTGGTAAGACGGCGGTGATGGCCAAAGAAGGGGTCGGTTTGCTTGCTTTTACTAGGTCTAGAAATAACACGGTCTTGAACACGCCCATCAAAACGCTCACCAAGAGTCACAAATAATATGCCCCCTGTTCGCAGGTTCACCTACTGTTTGTTTTTCTGGCCGATTAGTGTGATGCGACAGAGCGCGTCTTTACGAATGTAACTCTGCTCTTTTTATTGGTGAGACAAGTGATAGAGGACCCTACATACTCCGAAGGAAAGGTTATTGTAGAAGGCGTTTCGCCAAATACCACGTTGTCATTGTAGTAGAAATCGCGCACCAGAAGTCCCTTAGGGCAGTAGATTTGGTTGTTGTTCGGACAACAAAATCTCAATTAACCCTAGCTGTTCGCTGGTTGACTTAGGATGCTCTGGGTAACCCCAGTGCTCGATGCCCATCTGCTGTGCACCCTCATTCCACTCCAATCTGAACCGGAATGTGTCAACCCCGAGTTGGCGCAGATACTCTCGCACCAGTGGTTTGTAATCCTTGTCGATGTCATGCACTTTTTGTGCGATGTGCACCAATATTCCGTCGTCTATCTCTGGATTGACAAGCGGCACCAATGATTCGTGTTCCTTGCCTATGTCTGGTCGCTCCCCCCAAGGCTTTGTTGTTTTCCCTTTTTTAAAGATTAGCATAGTGGGGACGAAGTAGAGGCTGCAGTAAAGGCGCCAAAGACGGGGGAATCAGCTGGGGTAGACAATATACCAGCAGAACTTGTTAAAGCAGGAGGAACGTCCATGATAGATGTCCTCACAACAATCAGCAACCGAATCTGGCAAACAGGAGAATGGCCCACCCCATGGACCCAGTCTCTGATAGTGACTCTTCCTAAAAAAGGGAATTTACAACTGTGCCAGAACTACCGAACATTCAGTCTCATCAGTCACCCAAGCAAGGTTATGTTTAAGATCATCCTCAATAGACTGAAACCCCCAAGTAGAGCACATCATTGCGGAAGAACAGGCAGGTTTCAGAGCAGGACATATCACTACAGAACAGATCTTGAATCGCAGAATCCTCTGTGAAAAATATCTCCAGCATCAACGGAACCTCTATCATGTCTTCATTGACTTCAAAAGGCTTTCGACAAGGTATGGCATGCAGCCTTGTGGGCCTCCATGCGGATATACAACATAAACGCAAAACTAATCCGCACTATCGAAACCCTGTATGACAAGGCGACTAGTACAGTTCTCGTCAATGGCAACATAGGAGACTGTTTCAGAACCACAGTCGGAGTCAGACAGGGGTGCCTTCTCTCACCCACTCTCTTCAACATCTACCTGGAAAGGATCATGTCCGACGACTTGGAAGACCATGAGGGCAGTGTCAGTGTTGGAGGCAGAACAATCACTAACCTCCGCTTCGCTGATGATATCGATGGTTTAGCAGGAGATGAAGAAGAAATGGAAACCTTTGTGAACCGTCTCAATCAAGCAATACTTAGATATGGGATAGAGATCAACGCTGAAAAGACAAACCTAATGACAAACAACCCAAGTGGCATCCAAAAGGAAATAAGAGTGAATGGACAGAAGCTGGGCACAGTAACAAGCTTCAAGTACCTAGGTGCTATCGCCTCTGATGAAGGTTCAAAACCTGAGGTGCTTTCCAGGATTGCGCAGACAAGAACTGCTCTGGCTAGGCTGAAGCCTATTTGGAAAGACAGCAACATCACGCTTGGGTCCAAGATCAAGCTTATGCGCTTCCTCGTCATGTCCATATTCCTATATGCATGTGAGACTTGGACCCTAACAGCAGAAATAGAGAGAAGAATCCATGCCTTGGAGATGAGATGTTATCGAAGGATCCTGAAAATCTCATACTTAGACCACGTCTCTAATGCGGAGGTGCGCACTAAAATCCAAGGTGCAATTGGACCTTATGAAGATCTGCTCACCACTGTAAAGAAACGCAAACTAAGATGGTATGGTCACGTTTCACGCTCAACTGGCCTGTCAAAGACAATCCTACAGGGCACAGTGAGAGGAAAGAGAAAACGAGGCAGACAGAAGAAGAGATGGGAAGACAATATCAAAGAGTGGACAGACATGGACTTTGCAAAGTCCCAAAGAGCAGTGGAGAACAGGGCGAAATGGAGAGAGATTGTCGCAAAGTCATGAGTGGCGCCCCTACGACCAGCAAGGTTACGGGAGAAATGAAATGAAAAAATGAATAGTGCGAGTTCTAATTGCTATAACCAATGATGGTTAGAGTTTTGACTGGGGGCAGATGTAATTGTCGGATATATCAATAAGAGAATTCCGACGCGTGTGCGACCCTCACACCAGATGATGTCTCCAGAGATAAACATGGACGCAAAGCTACTTGTAAAGCTTTCACTTGAGATGTCATCGACAAGCTGATTACTGCTGTCAGTATGTGCACGTACAACTCCGTGTACAGGGATTCAAAGCGTTGCTCGCGTTCCGTTAGCACGATTCCCATGGAGGTTAAAGTAAAATCCGTCGCCCGTAATGGTAATAGTGTCTTTGTTGTTGTTGAGAGTAAAACCACCAATGTTTTCCTTTGAATCCCAGCGATAGTAACCATACGTATTTATAGCGGTAATTCCGTTGACCTACTAAATAGTGTGGGCCGTTAAATACATGACCTTCAAGGCAGCACTAGTGCCTATACTTCCGCTGGCCATGCTGGCACTGCCCTCCACGTGACCTAGAGTTTCAACATCTGGGGCTACATTAAACTCGAGTGATGGCCCAAAAGGCATTCTCAGCGCGGCCAGTAAAGAAGCCCAGAGAACGTAGACTCGTATCCTTAGTGGTTCCTACGCGCACAAGTGGGAGTCTTTAATTTTAACGTGATAATGCTCGCCAGCATATTAACCGGTGATTATTTTACATGTAAAATACGTATCGAGAGCTCCTGGGTGCTGCCTTCACGTCGTCTGTTCCAGTGTGGTTTTCCATAGGAGACAGTTATTGTCTTCCAGCAGGACTCATCACCCACAGAAATGACTTGTAGCAGGGTACTGGTTTATTTTTATTTTTCCATCAAGAATATTCCAAGTTGTGTTTATCTTATCAATGTGGACACAAATCCGCGGGATGTTGATAAAGACTGGGGTATTTGGTGTCGCGTATGTGCCAGCTCCGTAAAACTCAGGTAATTCGAATCCAAATATGCAGACAAGCTTGCTTAGGTACAGCTGATAGTTTGGAACAGTGAGCGTAATGCTGACCCTTTTGGTCGCCGCATTATAGTCCGCAGTCATTCCAGGAATGGTCTGAAAGAAATCTCTCAGAGCCATACAAAGGTACTAAGACAACTGCATATGGCCTGTGCTAGAGCCACCGGTTCAAAGAGAAGATTGATCAATACGACATACATTGTCAGAAAATGATAGCATCAAAGTCATTTTATTCCAATAGTGGCGCAGAATATGACGTTGGCTGCGTATTTAACTAAACTGATGAGGATAGAGCACAAATACCAGAACTGTTAATCAACCCAAAAGTGTTTGTGGGTGAAAACGCTTCTTTTCAAAGCAATTTTATTGATATATCTGACAATTACATTTGCCTCCAGTCAAAACGAGAGAGGTTGCGGACCTTTGGTCAAACGATCCGATGAAGTTTTGGCAAAATCAGTTAAACTTTGCCAACTGGTCAGTGTTCGCGACCATATATTGCTATCGGCGTCGAAACAACAGCCATATATGGTACTCAGCATTTACCGATTTCATTACTTTCAGGTTAGAAAAAATCCTAAATCAGATGCGGTGCCCTCTTCTGGGCCAGACCGGCTGGGATGCCTATAATAATGGTATCGATATGTTTACCTACGAGTTCTTTTGTAAAGAGTGTGGCATGGATAAACATTAGGACTGGCGACATAAAAAAAGGCAAAACAATGGACTGGGCACCATATATGATGTAATCCATGGATATACAAAAGCTGGTGTAAAAGGGCTGAAAGACGTCGTCCAGGCAAGCATTGCTCCAGATTACGGCGCTGTCTTGGTCGAAGGCTATTGAACGTTTACAGGACTGTTAACCGATGTTAAACATGATAATGAGCCCAACAACGGCTTTGCGTACTTTATGCTGGACAAAGCACAAAGGTTTACATCTGCCGGCGATGATCGGCATAAAGATAGCATTTGGACTTTTGAATGGGCAATCCTGGGCTCGCAGGCCCAGATGAAGTCCTCGATAATAATCGGAGAGAATGTCAATGTGATCTCAAAACAGTTTCTCGTAAAGGCTGAAAATGCAATCGTCCAAGAAGAAGACGCACAGAAGTCCCAAAATAATTACCAAAAACGCGCTTTATAATGCCAATAGCAAGCTAGCTTTTGTTCTGGGGAATAAACTCGATATTATTGCAAGCAACATGGATTTTAACGTTGATAGCTTTGAGGCATATAACATTAAAATTATTGTGGCACACTTTAACGAAAGGAAAATGTACACTGCACACTAACCCCAGTCTCAATGCGGAGCTAATACCAAAGGAGCCGAAACCAGATCAACAAGAAACACAACAGCCGCAACCAACAAAGCTCGACCAGGTCAGCTTTGACCCGCCAGTGCAATACTCACCAGAAGCACAAGCACGCGCATCAGAAAAGGTCGAAGAATACGAAGCTAACAAAACAGCATTAGTTGTTGGTGGGAATATGGTTGGGTTTGCGGCCTTTTAGTTTCTGCGCTAGCTTAACTGCCTGTGCTTGTCCACGTAGTGAGAGCAGATAACATCAAAGAACGCGACCGCTATCGTGATGACAAGCACCACCGAATTTCCAGCCAGCCAGCCAGCCAAGGCCATTTGCCTGCTGTTTTTAATAGTACCAATAATACCGGGCAGTGCCGCCAAAATCTTTTCTCCAAGCTTGTTCAGCATTCTGACCAGTCGCTCCAGCTGTTTTTTCTACTAGCGCTTTTGCGCTGCTCGGATCAGCCTTAGGTGTCGGGAGGACAGGAGGTCGCGTTGTACTGCTTTCGCCTTTGATCACGAGCACAACCGTTCTAATCATAAGCCCAAATGCCGTGAGAATCGAGGCTATTGTTGTACCCTGCTCGCGAAAGAGGGTTCGCAATTTTTCGGCAAGTGTTTTTTCCTCGTGGAGGATGTTGTTGGTGGTCTCCTGAATAGCAGTAAATTGGTTGTGAAGTACCTCTCGTAAATTGTTGGCTATCTTTAATTCATCCTCACATACCTAGTCAATATCTGCAATGTTTTGTGTCTCCTGGAGCGTAGTTTCATATTTTGCTTCGGTCATCTTTTTCCTCTCTGCGGCCAGATGTTCATTGAGCTCTACGGTCTTCGCGATGTTAATCGAAAGCGCACCGCGGTACGTCTGAAGTGTTTTGCTGAGATTAAGGATCTCTCACATCGGGAGGCAACCAGGTTCTGGTACCGCAGCTTCATTCAACGCTGTGTCCTCGGATCTCGATGCTGTAGGTAGCTCGGTATCTGTCAGTCTACGTATGTCTGATGGAAGCTCATCTCGTGCTGTGAACAGTTTCTGTGCGTTTTATGCAATTGGCCTTAAAAAAGGCGTCAACCATTTTATTGCAAATTTCTCTCTTAACTTCAATTAGATCGTCTCCACGAAGGTTATTCAAGCGGTCTTTCAGTTCATTTATGTGTTGATAATATTCGGTGGGAGGATCGATAAATGTAATTTCTACTGTTTCATCTGGTAGATCAGTGTCTCCAATACCAAAAATCTTCCATTTCATATCATCTTTCTGCCATGTTTTAGAAACCTTAGCTGATCCCAATATTAGCAAGTTAATGCATTAAAGAAAAGAAATGCAAACTAAAAGTACAAAACTTGTTAATACTTGTTACAATTTGTGCAAGCACAATATGTCTCAATACGGAAACAAACTTGACCCATTTCGCACCCTTCGCCGAGCGCTTGGGGTAAAGGGAATTCGAAGTACAGTCGTTGTGACTAATACGCCAAGCACCATAGACCAAAGCCAGCTGCTTGTTGTCAGATTTCCCAACCTTTGCAATTGCTTTGAGTGGCGGCTCAGTAGCGCCGATTGACGAAAATTGTAAAATCGTGAAAAACCTCGGCCGCGCCATCGTCAAATAGTCCAGTGTAACGCTTTGAGGTGAACAAAGTGGCCTGTATTCACAATGCCGATCTTTGGGAGCGTCTACAAGGAACTCTGGCTGACGAACAAAGAGCGGACTAACGCAGCATATCAGGGTATACAAAACACCAATACTGCTGCCATACGTGTAGGCGCTGGCAATGCTGTGGAGGCCATCCAGCCTGATGCGTCTATCGCAGCCGAATTTGGGAATCGCTTTTACGTGCAATTCGACTTTGAGTTGCTAAATGATGACATGCCATACTACCAACCTGGCCTTTCAGACCGACTCTCCTTTGTGCTCACGTTTAACGACTACAGCAGGGTAATCCGGAACACGAAAAATGATGGCAGCTACGCCATTAGCGGTATTTCCTTAGAGTTTGATGTTGTGACCCACGCAGAACTCGCACGCATGATCAGGCAGCAGTACATGAGAAAGGTGGCTATGGTTTACAACCAAGTGCTGCGCATTCGCAAGATGGTGCTGAATAAGAGTGACCCCGTGTGGAACATCAATCTGAACACGCCGGGAAAAAGCTTGAAGGCGTTAGTTTTGCTTTGTGAGGATGCGACAAAAAAGCGCTGAGTTCGCGGGTGATACGAAGAATTTGTACAACTCTCTTATTAACAATGTGCTGGTGACAATCGAGGGCGTCCCAAATGAAATCTATGCCCAGGGCAGCTAAGGTACTAGCAGTGGGAAGAGGCCCAAAAGATAATGTCGAGGGAGTCTCTCAAGGACACGGAGGCGTCCTTGCTTGATGTTGGCGCCTTTTACCAAAATAGATTTGCCCTCGTCTTAGATGTGAAGATGACGGAAGACCACACGCTCCACGGGTTGTAAAGAGAATAGTAAATGCTATCGAAGGTGTAACGCTGTATAGATATGGCATCATGGACACACAGCTCAATATTTAAAATGGACAATTCGCGTCAGCCACATACTAGCTTGCGTTTAGCCGCATGCAATACGATATTTGATAACTTATAGCCACACAGCGCCATGATTGCTGGTCGCCGTGGTTGTGGTCAGAGCGTGCGTGTCGGATAGCTGCTAAATCAGACTTTAAAGGCCAATTTGATTATATCGTCATCATATGCTCAACGATACTCCTAAACAAGGCATATGACGGACCATGGGCCCGCACGATACTCCTAAACAAGGCATATGACGGACCATGGGCCCGAGGCAAATAAAGCTAGAGTATTTTTAGTTAACCCCAGAAACCATGATCTGAATGACCTACTCCGCGCACTTGCTGAAATGTTCAAGGAAACCACCACGCTTTTTTCTGCTCGACGATTGCGCCTTTGTTTACTGGCATCAGGCATAAAGAAACTGTCCACACTGAGCTCGCCTTCATCATCCGCCACTACTGCATTAGTGTGTGTGTCATCACACTAACATTTGAATGTATATCTCGCGTACCAGACGGTCGGCGTAGGGATAATATACAAAATTGTTAATTGAATCGTCAGACGGCAGAGGCTCTTAGCGGTGATAGTGAAGTGTAATTGAGGACCAAGGTAAAAATGGGCCAATACCCCTGTCAGATAAGTGCATATCTACCTGTTTTCTGTCCATCTTACTTGCTACCAATCTATATAATTTCCATTTGTCTGTTCCTCAATCTATTTATCTAAAAGTGAGAACCCCCAAAACATGACAATGTTATGAAAAAAAAAGTGATTTATAAGTATTTCATTATGATCCGCTTAAGTTTGGTACTTTTTTTTTTTTTTTTTTTTTTTACAATTTACGTTTACACACAATATTATTATCTGCTTTAAAAACTAAACTACTGACGCGGGTTTTTAGCATAGCACAGATTTAAAAAAAAAACCCAACTAGCAATGACGTAAAAATATATTGCATATTATGCAATTTAAACTTGAAAATTATTAAAAAGATAACTCTACGTGAAAACTTGCTAAAGTTTAAATTTAATAGCCTCAGAGAATATTTTACAATGCAAATATTTATTTATTTATTATTTATTTGTTTCTATTGTTGTGCCTAATACGCATATCGGAATTACACAATTAGTGTGATATAATATATTTTCTTACGTTTTTTAAATCTTCTTTATTCCTAGGATAAAAATATACAATATATAATTCAAAGAAATTAATAAACCCACCACCACCACCATCTCTCTGTCTGTCTGTCTGTCTCTGTCTCTCTTGGCGCAGCGCTTGTTCCTTTGCTGCTTTTCAGCAACAACATTTGCTTGTCACGCTGCACGGGTAGAAAAATCCATTGCTCGGGATTCCGGGAGAACTAGAAATTAATGCTGGGCAAGCATTTTTCCCAATGTGAAAGCCTGGTCGGGCAACCTAAAATATTATTAAAAGAATGATCATGTTAAAAATTTTAATGGAATTTTATATATTTTGCAGCGATAAACATTTGATCTATAAATTGTCCCTCAGGGTACATACAACTGGATGCCGAATTATCTCTATGTAATTCTGTAGTTGAGTATTGGATGATTGCTTTTTATAAGAGGGCACACTAATGCACATGTGTCGGCTACTCATTATCTGATTAAGTAATCACAGTCCATACCACCAGCCCCTTAGGGCGAATCTTTAAACCTGTCTGAAACTTTCCATTAGCAGAACTGATGGTGAATTAACTGAATTACAAATACTGTATACAATTAGTACTAACTAACTAACTATATATATATATATATATATATATATATATATATATATATATATATATATATATATATATATATAAAATCTGCCGGGCAAACAGATTTTCAAAGCTGGTTGCCCAAGGATAACCATAGATTTAAGAAAAATGTCTACCCCTGAAATTATGTCATATATATATATATATATATATATATATATATATATATATATATATATATATATATATATATATATATATATATATATATATATATATATATATATATATATATATATATTTCCCATACAATGTATACGTGGTAGTCTACTCCTGCTTCTTTGTATGTAAACCAATGTTGTTGTTCCGATTGTTACAAGTGAATTGAAAATAGTTCACTGCGTCAGTGTCGTATATGTTTATTTGTAATACCGACTTTAAAAAAAACGCGTGTGTCTATATCGGTACCTTCTTAATGGAACACTGATCTGGAAATCGAAGATGTGCGTAAGAGTTTCCCTGTTTACGCCCTATATGGTCACGTGACGCCACGAGTTCGTAGACAGAGGCGCAAATGGTAAGTAGACCTGTACCAGAGACACATATCACGTATATCATCTCTGCCTGTATTGCTGAATTGATTTTTTTTTTTTTAAATGGCAAAATATTTGGTGGTGGGAGATTGCATTTTGCGCTGGCCAATGCCAAACTTTGAAAGTTCTGGCGCTTGTGCGGTGATATGGCCAACGCTAAATAAAAAAACAAAACAAAACCACAAATCATCATTTCCGTTTCCGCTTTCCTTTCCACACGAAACCTCCCTTACTTTTACAAAACATCATTTGATTTTTGTGTAATATCCTGATGTTATTGCTTTATTTTTATCTGGACTATATTTAGAAACTGAAGGATTAAAACTTTTTATATAGAAACAATTGATGCTTCATTTAAACTATTTTAGTGTACTATTGTCGACTCTAAGTCAACACTAGGGGGGACGGATGGTCCAAAGTTTAGAATGTTATCTATCTGAACGTTTCGCTGGGATCACTAGTGTGCTAAAGTAAGTACATGTGTGTAAGAAGGATGTAGTCGTTTTACATTAAAAATGATAACAAATAATTGCCGTCCCAGTAAAGTCAGCAAAAAGTCAAACTGAGCAGCGAAAGTTTATGCTTGGATCTAATTCTAGGCCTCATTCTCTCTATTTGGTTTCAACAGTTTCTTTCTTTCAATCTGGGAGTAGAATTACACAAAGGGATTTGTATCTAATCCTTTCTGAACCTGTGTGTAACTCTCTTGAAATGTGGATGATTTCCCCAGTTGCGACTTTAGCACTTTTAAATCAAATGATCAGCAGGGTACCTTAGTACTAATATTAGTACCCCTACCTCCTTTGTTGATGGTTACTAATTGGATCCTATATCTATCAGTGGAGCAGCCAGGTGTTATTCACACCTGCGTGTTTTTTCACACACTTTCATTCATGTTTGTAACAATGCATACATACTATTACAGACTGAAGTCTCCTTTGTTTATTCAAGGTAAAAGCAAATGCAAAGTCTTACCATCTAAGTGTCCTCTAAGCAATCAAAATATAACAGGCTGCCATTTTGAATACAGCATATGATTAAATGAGCGTGACACACAGACAGAAAAAGTTTCATGTCATTTAAATGCTCAAGCTTTGTAACATGAGACACAAATTGTTCGGTAACTTGGACTGTAATTTTGTTGCACCATTACCAAACGGTAGGATCACTCCATAGCCTCAACTTGTTGAAGCTATGACATCCTTGCTACATAGTACCTATTCCCGGTAATCCCTTTATGGATTTTTCATACCTGCCATAACACAACGTTAATCCCAACATGGTCGTGTTTTGAAAAAAACAAGATTTTCAGTTATCTGAGGAAAAACAAAATATTAAATGGAGAGAGAGAGATTTTTTGACCACCACTATACATGTATATGTCTCAGGCATGTAGTCTCTATAAACAGTAAACAGTTCTGCTTAGGGCCCATGTAAAACTATCCTTGGGGCAGTTTATCATAGAGGCAATTAAAAGGTAAGGTGGTCACACATAAGCAACCACCATTTCACTGATTGCTTAATTGGCTGATTGAGAATAGCTAGGGTCAAGTCGTGTTAAATCCTTTGAAGACTGCTGTGGGAGAGCCCATTAGTCTAATTGCATAGGTAAAGTGGGACAACCCAACTTGTTTGAAGTTATAGATAAATCAAAGAGATGCATGTCGAAGAACAAGTTATTACACATCATTATCTTGCATGAGAATGTTTAAGCCATCTTTATTAAAGATTATTGGTAAGTTCTGATAAGCGGCAATGTTTCTTTGAACTCGGATTTCACTCCATATATAAAACACAAAACACGATTATTTTGGTAGGCAGAATAGTGTACAAGTGTGATTCATTTTTTAAGACAAAATGTTGAAATGCAGCTGTGATTCAGGAAATGATGAGCCACCTGCAAAGCGAGCGGAGCCCAGTAAAACTAAATTTCAGAACTCCTGGATGGAGTTTGACGATGTAAAGTGTTGAAACCTGGGGAGCCTTTTTTTTTTTTCACACACTGCTAAGACCATATTGACGTCAGTCATTCTGGAGTGTACAACATCTGTTGACATAGCAACACCACCCAGCATATTTGACACTCCCTCACATCAGTGTAGATGCAGAAAGATTGTTTTCTATGCTGAGAAAAATTCAGGAAGATCGTTGGGGAAGTTCGAACAACAGTACCATCCAGTCTTCAATGAGTGCAATGATGAACACAAATGACACTTACATTACCTTCATACCCCCCCCACCCCACTGAACTCTTGAGAGTAGCAAAGACTGCATCTAATTAAGAAAATATTCCGCAGTCCAATGGATTTTCAAGACATAAATTTAATTTATATATTTTTTATTTATTTAATGTCTGTTTCGTTCTGATTATGAAAGTGTTGGCACATGTGTGTGGTGTTGGTATTGGACAATGCTAAATCTACCAACTATTTTTTGTTTGTAAGTGTATTAATGCCCCAAAGAAAACAGATATATTTTATTTGTTTTTTTTATCAAATTTGAATTTCCAGTAATTTTCTAGAATCGTTTATGAAAAGATAACTTATTCTCAATTGACATTGCTTTTTTTGGCCATGCACACTGACCCCCTTTGGGGCCACAAAACACACTTTTTGAGTCTCCCAAACCACCCAACACTGTCTGGGAATATGGCAGGTATGATTTTTGCCACTGGGGGGGGCGGGGCAGGGGCGGTATTTTTTATTGGATTGTTGTTGTTAACCCTCGTCAAAATGCCTTTTGTAGGTTCTTAAGGAGGTATTCTGAGAAAATTGTGTGCATTTCACCTGGGTAACATTTTAACTAATTTCAGCATTTATATGAAATTCTGTATCAGAATTGAATGAGTATTTACTGATACTACAGGTAATCCGAGTCTACACTGTTCTTCCAATTTATGACCTTATTTGAACAGCATAGATCCAGATCTACGTACACGTTAAATGATGGCAGATCTGGGGCTATTCTGTTTACATTGGAGTTTGCATATCACGGTATAGTGTAACATTATATGATGGCAGATCTGGGGCTATTCTGTTTACATTGTCGGTTGTCCATAAAGGACGTCCACAGTTAATACCTGCTTTCCTACCCCCCCTCTTCCTTTGTCCGCTTTTGTCCGCATGTGGCTTACCCCCCCCCCCCCCTTGCTGCGGACGTCCCCATCTAGCATTACACACTGCTCTATGGTCTGGCAGTGTAATAGCTGGTGCTCTCAAAATACAACCCAAAATACACTGATCTCATCACAACATGTAGCTCAAAACAAAGAAAAAATAAACAGAAAGTTCTTTCTTTAAAAAAGTCTTTATTCAGGACATAGAACTAAAGTTGTCATCTCACAGAAAGCTAAATTCGATAGACTGTCAATGTCTTACTCCACTTCAACAAACGCAGACTGTAGCCAGTCAAATAAGTTGCGAACAACTGGCAGACCATCATCACTGCTTTCAGTTGCGGAAGTTGATGATGCAGTTGACAGAATAACACTAACAGATTCAGGCTCCACAGCGCCGACGTCTGCCACTTCAGCTTGTGTGCTCACTGCTGCATGCTTGTGAATACTTGTATGATTGCGCTTCGCAGCCTGAGATGGAAATTACAGGCCACACTGATTACAAACGCGCTTCTCAAGATCAGCAGTCACCGACGGACAGTAGAAATCAAATGGCATCCTCAGGAAGTCGTGTGAAGGCTGCAGATGTAAAAGAGCCAGTCGTTGATAAAGCGATCCAAACGTTCCACTGTTGCTGCCAACTGGTGCATAGGTAAACCTGGAACAGTTGGAGGTAAAAATCGTCCAGGAAATATATCATTGTAGTTAGTGCGACGCTGACCACAGCATGATTCACTGTTGCACTTCACAATCTGCAAGCAATACTGCGACTGTTGAATGTGCTGACTTGACCACTCATGTGACGGTGGACTGATGTCCAGTTTTCCTGCATCACATGATACAAAAGATGCTACCACATCAAATCCATAAATAACCGTGGAGCTCCAGATTTCTGCCAGCACTTCACCGGCCTTCTGGAAATTGGCCCTTTCCAATTCTACATCACATGTCTTGCCATTGCTGTCCAAATGAGATCCATAATGATTGTGAGGCAGGATCAATCCTGATAGGTTGAGTGACAGAGGAGCCATGCGTCACTCGACGGTGTTGTAGGCAGAGTGCCCTGGCGCATGGCACGCAACGAAAATCGCATCCAGGTTGTTGTAATGGAAGGCTCAATAGGCTGTGGCTAGTGTTTTCGGAAATCGTGGGTTCTCATCCGGACTGCCATCTGCTATTATGACCACAATCGGCTTCACTGATCCATTAATACACATAACAGGCTGAAAAGCAGGAAGTTGTTTGAGTTCTTCAAAATCAGCAGCGTGTGTCATTGCTGTGCTACTGTCATGCTTCCCACTGCGAATGAAGATAGCAGTCGGCCCTGAATACGATACAGCCCCTGGTTTTATAACACATGCAGCTAGACTGATGGGATCAGTTTGTGGCATTAAGCAATAATCCAGTCATGATCTGGCAGCTGCACACAATACTCCATGTGCATCAGAATGGGCGCTTGCTTATTTGCTGCCGATAATCCTAGTGGGACACGTGCCTTGTCATCTTGGCTAAAGAAAAAAACACAGTGTTCTCCCATAGCGACAGCCAGATCTTTCAAGTAGCAGATTGTAGCTGCTGCAAAATGAGCATCCATGTGATTGCGCCTTTCACTGTTTGTTGCCTTAAGCAGCTTGACAGGCACTGTGGTCACGTGACGCTTACCTTCAGTCATTGCCGAATTACGTGGAAGTAGACGTAGATATGTTCCTGCTCGACTGATGCTGAAACCATCTTGGGCGAGGGCTTCATGCAAGTCATCCAATGTTTTGCAGCTACTAAGCTTCTCAGATCGTCGCCGCGGATCAACAGCTGCTCCACATGATACAATGTCCACGATTGTCTTTAGCAACTGTGGTTGGTCATCTTCTTAGCGGGGCCTTCCTACTTTCTGCCGACAGAACTTTTTGAGTCGCTGGCCAATGACTGGATGTTCTTCCGTAACTTCAGTCAGCTTTCTCTTGAAGTCAAGCCTGGAGTTCTGTTTGCGTGCTCGTTCAGCTGCCAGACATTTTAACTTTTTCTCCAGCTGCACCTTTTTGCTGCCGAGTTCATCAGACTTTGTTTTCATATCAGCTGTCCACAGTCCAGTGTTTTGTACCCGTAGAAGACTAGCTATTTGTGCGTTGACAGATTCTAACTCATTGCTTGCTGCGTCTTGTGCTGGTGTAGATCGTTGGGTTTTTTTCTTCACTAGACATGCTACTGCTGTCGTTTGTGTCTCGGCATCCGTCTCTCTTGCTGTTACGTCAGCAGAAGATGCCTCTTCCACCTCTGACTGAATGCCACTATTTATTATCACCACAGTTGATGGAAGTTCCTGAGATGACGTGGTTAGCGTCGAAGTAGTTGAATCTGATGCTTGGCTTAGACTGGCCTTAGGCGGGGCAGCGCGGGCCCACATGCTCATCAGGCGACTTTTTCTTTCTGCTGCTCTCGCATGCCAAACTCGAATAAAGTTTTCGACTTCTTCTTCATTTTGTTTACAATTGTTCCACTGCTCCTGTGCACATTTATGTGCCAGATCTGCCTTCAGATCAGGGTGTGCAGCAATGAAAGCATCCTTAAAGTCACTATACAGTTTTTAACGCGCATCCATTATTAGCATCGGTAGTATACAGAATATTCTTAAATAATATGTAATATTAGCTGGAAAAATATAGATATTAAAAACTCTATTAAACAGTACATTGCCTATGTCACTGATTAACACACACGTGTGCGGAAGGCAGCTGTAGTCGATGTTTTCAGATGTACTGTGCATAGCAGCAGTGTAGTGGTGGCTACTGCCGCCAGCCGCCTGCTTCAAGGGAGGCTGGCACTAGCTCTGCAATCACATGGTCAGCCAGGGTCTTCATCACAGGCCAGGCACTGTATTGTCTGAATTAAGAGCGTTATACAGGCCGTGGTGCATCTTACTTGCCGATATGTGGACCATGTAATCAACCTCAGGTACTGGGAGCCAGACCTATGTATAATGTACCTCATTGTAAGGCAACTATGCCTATAACATATACTTGTATGACTCCCTTGAACAGTATTATAGTAAAGAATCATTGCCCTATGTATAATGTACCTCATTATAAGACAACCTTGCATATAACAACATATACTTGTATGGCTCCCTTGAACAGTATTATAGCAAGGAATTAGCAAGGTATACTTGTATGGCTCCATTGAACAGTATTATAGCAAGGAATTAACAAGGTATACTTGTATGGCTCCCTTGAACAGTATTATAGCAAGGAATTAACAAGGTATACTTGTATGGCTCCCTTGAACAGTATTATAGCAAGGAATTAACAAGGTATACTTGTATGGCTCCCTTGAACAGTATTATAGCAAGGAATTAACAAGGTATACTTGTATGGCTCCCTTGAACAGTATTATAGCAAGGAATTAACAAGGTATACTTGTATGGCTCCCTTGAACAGTATTATAGCAAGGAATTAACAAGGTATACTTGTATGGCTCCCTTGAACAGTATTATAGCAAGGAATTAACAAGGTATACTTGTATGGCTCCCTTGAACAGTATTATAGCAAGGAATTAACAAGGTATACTTGTATGGCTCCCTTGAACAGTATTATAGCAAGGAATTAACAAGGTATACTTATATGGCTCCCTTGAACAGTATTATAGCAAGGAATTAACAAGGTATACTTGTATGGCTCCCTTGAACAGTATTATAGCAAGGAATTAACAAGGTATACTTGTATGGCTCCCTTGAACAGTATTATAGCAAGGAATTAACAAGGTATACTTGTATGGCTCCCTTGAATTGTATATGGTGAGGGTTGACTGTACTGTGTATAATGTACCTTATTATAAGGCAACCTTGCCTATAACATGCACTTGTATGTCTTCCTTGATCAGCATTATAGTGAGGAATTTCTGTACTATGTATTATGTAATTCATTATAACGCAACATTGCCTACAACAGCATATACCTTTATGGCTCTCTTGAACAGCACATAGTAAGGGATGACTGTAAATGTACAGCAAAAATGTACTGATATCTAAAATATATTGGATTTGTCTACAGGCATATTTATTTTGGTAAAATGATATTCTCTGCAGATAAAATACAATAATTTGCTAATTTTACATAGTAAAATTGAGATTGCTCCACTGTCTCGAGTGTTTTATATTGTTACTAAAGTGTCTTTTTGCCATATTAGAATATCAGGCCATATTTTTTATGAAACTCCTAAATTAGAGTGAGGACTCCAATTTCACTGGTCTACAATTTTTTCGAAGTCGTCTGCTTCAGAGATAAAATGTGCTATTTATTCGGGATTTTGATGTGCTAAATTCACATATGACAATTAAAACAACTGATTGGCTACTGTTTCCAAGATATTTAAGTTTTTACATTTTAAGTCTATGTATATTGTGTACATAGTAGAGTTTTAATCATAAATTGTAAACCTAGGTCTTTTCATGTGTTTATGGTTGCTTTACATGATAATATTTCACCTGTCCTGTTTATGTAACACTTTAAAAAACAGCAAAAGGGTTATATAAATAAAAAATATATTGAAACAAAAGTAAAAAAACTATTATGTATATATAAGTACATAGTTTAGTCCTTAATCAGTGTCAACTCAGTGCTTCTTGGCTTGTCTCTTGTATTCATTAAATGGAGCATCTCTTGTCACTGTCCAGCAATAGTCTGCAAGCATTGATGGGCTCCATTTGCCCTGATAGCATTTCTCCATTGTTGCAATGTCCTGGTGAAATATCTCGCAGTGCTCATCGCTTACTGGTCCGCAGTTCGGTAGAAAAAAATCTAGATGAGAGTGCAAAAAATGTATCTTTAGTGACATGTTGCAACCAAGGTTTTTGTATACCTTGAGGAGGTTTTCCACCAACCCTGTAGTTGTCTGCCTTGTTGTTTCCGAGAAAATTTGTTGCCACTAACTGGAAGGCTTTCCATGCTGACTTTTCCTTGCCACGCAGTGCACGGTGAAATGCATCATCTCGAAGAAGTTCACGAATCTGAGGACCAACACCTTCCCTTATCTTAGCTTCACTTAACCTTGGAAATTTTCCATGGAGGTACTTGAAAGCTGCTTGTGTTTTTTCCATGGCCTTGACAAAGTTCTTCATCAGACCCAGCTTGATGTGCAAGGGTGGTAACAAAA
This sequence comes from Margaritifera margaritifera, assembly GCA_029931535.1. Taxonomy (NCBI): domain Eukaryota; kingdom Metazoa; phylum Mollusca; class Bivalvia; order Unionida; family Margaritiferidae; genus Margaritifera; species Margaritifera margaritifera. The sequence goes on from JAQPZY010001465.1 coordinate 2,918,816, forward strand.
TCTTCCTTGATTCAACAAGTGGTGGATGCTGAACACTTTTCATCCCAGGCTCGAATGACTGTCGGAGTGGCCAATATCTCTTGATGTAGTAGGAATCCCTAACATCACCTGCCAGAAGATTCCACTGCTGTAGTCTGGAGCCCAACAGCTCTGCCTTACTCTTGGGTAGTTCCAAATCCCTGACAAGGTCATTCAGTTCACCTTGTGTTATGAGGTGTGGTTCAGAGGAGGGGGATGGGAGAAAATATGGGTCATGTGACATTGATGGTTCAGGACTAGAAGTTTCATCCTCTTCCTCTTCCTCGTCTGACTCAAGTGAGAATGATTCTGGTGCATCAGGAACCAGCAGTCCTTCTCTGTGGGGTACTGGCGTATAGTAGACGGAATGTTTGGATAATGCACAGTCCACTTTTTCTTCTTTGACATACCTTTCCCAACTGGAGGCACCATGCAGAAGTAACAATTGCTGATATGATCTGTTGGCTCTCTCCAAATCATTGGCACTGCAAAAGGCATAGATTTCCTTTTCCTGTTCAACCACTGGCGAAGATTTGTTGCACAAGTGTTGCAGCATATGTGTGGGGACCACATTTTGTCCTGAAGCCAAAATAAAGGTGATAGGCTTTCTTAACCATAGTGGTTATACTGCGCTTTTGTGATGCAAAAGTCACTTCACCACAAACATAGCAGAAGTTATCTGCATTGTTCACACAAGTACGAGGCATCTCTGCTCACTTTGGCTAAAGAGAAATGTGTCCCTTTGCAAAATCAAACACTGACAAATAAGAGAGCACGACACTGTATGATTTGTAGAGCTGATATAGGGCAATTTCTTCAGCAGAGTGATGTAAGCTTAGCTATGATTGCATCATCCATGACTTCTAGGAATAAAATACCAGCTTCAGATTGCATCATTCATTGTTTTGCCTAAAAAGCAAGTACTGTCCAAACCTAGTCATAGATTTATTCATAGATCCAGTCAAAGATGTATTTTAGTCATTTCTGGTTTAAATTGAGATCCCTTCCCTTTATAACTCACTTATCCTCCACCATTCCCAAGTCAAGGGTCGTATATACTGACCCAGTATAATATCTTTAAAACTAGAGCCAATCAACAATTTTTTAAGCATCATTTTCGTTCTCAGTGACCCAGAATGAGTAAAGTTTGACAACATTTATTGCGGAAGCATTTTGGCTGTAGACCAGTGTTATGTATCTGTAAAGTGTATTATGTTGTGTCAGCTTTTCTTGTAATTACCTAAAATTTCTAACAATAGTTTGCATCTAAACCAATTTTGATCTAACTCCTATCTCTTTTGAACATAAATCATAGTTTGTTAAATACACTTTATGAAAATGTCTGTTGCAGTATTCAGTCAAATTGAGGAGTCCAATGAATTTGGAGCTAGATATAAATATAGAAGGAATAACAGTGGATAAATGGTCAGCAACTCTTGTAAATATTTTTACTCCTGAGTTTACATAAAAAAATGTCATACTTGAATGCTTGCAGAAAGAGAAATGGAAGATGTATCTGATGCTGATTCTGGTGCTGCCAATGTGCCCAAGGAGGAAAGCAGAGAACCAGTCCCCCAAAAGATGTACGTTATTTCTGTAGATGTTGGGACAACTAGTGTAAGAAGTCATGTGTACACTCAACTAGGGACAATTAAGGGAACAAGTAGTAGGAAGGTAGGCTATATTCTTTAATTCTTTTGGATCCAGAACCATACTATGAAGTTGTGTATGATTGTATATTACAGATTTTTTTTAGTGATAACAGTTCATCATGGGTTAAATATATACTTCTTTCAGATTTAAAGAAAAAACATAACGTAAAATAAAGCTACTTTTAAGAGCAATTTTTGTTTTAATTAGTAATTTAGGACTATTATTATTGTTCCAGATAGAGATCATAAGTCCGAAACCAGGTATGACAGAAATGGACCCAGAAAAATTGTACACCCAGGTGGTGGACTGTGTCAAGGAATCCATTCAAGGTAACATTCGCAGAGGAAGTAATACAAGAATTGTCAAGCAGACTATCTAAATCAATTAGTGACATGTTGAGGATCCTCTAACAGTTATGTTTACCACAAGGTAAAAATCATCCAAATTAATATATACCAGAGAATTAATTTGCAGAAAACTCAAATATAATTTAGGCTTCAGAGGTCTAGGAAGGCTGATTTGGTGTAGACTGTGAATTTATGTTTTTTTTAAGGAGGTATCAATGTTTGCATTGTTCAAAAAATTACATTTTTGACATTACTGAAAACCATGGACTGGGAAGGAGTTTGTATTGTCTTCACAAATGGCCTATTATTTGTTGGATCTCTAAATTGGTAGCTTGTAGCAATCCCATAGTTCATGTAAATTGGTACCCTATAAATTAATGTGAATTCACAGTAATTTAAGTCATCATTAGTACAGTATGTACCCCATAAATTGAAGTCAATTCACAGTAATTGAAGTCTCATCATTTGTACAGTATGTACCCCATGAATTGAAGTGAATTCACCGTAATGTAAGTCTCATCATTTGTTCAGTATGTACCCCATGAATTCATGTGCATTTAGTCATTGAAGTCTCATCATTAGTACAGTATGTACCCCATGAATTGAAGTCAATTCACAGTAATTGAAGTTATCATTAGTACAGTATGTACCCTATGAATTGATGTGAATTCACAGTAATTGAAGTCTCATCATTTGTACAGTATGTACCCCATGAATTGAAGTCAATTCACAGTAATTGAAGTTATCATTAGTACAGTATGTACCCCATGAATTGATTTGAAGTCACATCATTTGTACAGTATGTACCCCATGAATTGAAGTCAATTCACAGTAATTGAAGTTATCATTAGTACAGTATGTACCCCGTGAATTGATGTGAATTCACAGTAATTGAAGTCACATTTGTACAGTATGTACCCCATGAATTGACATCAATTCACAGTAATTGAAGTCACATCATTTGTACAGTATGTACCCCATAAATTAAAGTGAATTGCCACTAACTGAAGTCTCATTTGTACAGTATGTACCCCATGAATTGACATCAATTCACAGTAATTGAAGTCACATCATTTGTACAGTATGTACCCCATGAATTAAAGTGAATTGCCACTAACTGAAGTCTCATTTGTACAGTATGTACCCCATAAATTAAAGTGAATTCATAGTAATTGAAGCCTCATCATTTGTACAGTATGTACCCATGAATTAAAGTGAATTGCCAGTCGCACCATTTGCACAGTATGTACCCCATAAATTAAAGTGAATTCGCAGTAATGTAAGTTTCAATGTTTGTAGAGTATATACCCCATCAATTAAAATGAATTCACATAATTAAAGTCTCATCATTTGTACGGTATGCTGTAGAAAATAAACAATGATTGAAATATAACTAAAGGGCATTGCAGAAATCATAAGCATGACAAGTGAAACGATTTGAATAAAATCAAACTAGATGGCATGGACACATGCTACTTTTTTTAAATTGAAATTCCTGCATCTGAATGAAATGCATTCCCACAAAAACAATTGTGCTTTTTAAAACACCATGCCAAGTTTGAAAAAATTAGTAACTGCACCATTGCTAAATTATTTTAAAAAAGCACTGAAAAAATTGGGCCACAAATGTGAAAAGAAACATTAAACATCAACATACATGTGACAAAACAGATAGGTCAGCTTTTGACAGATCAGGAGATTTGCAAATTTGGCCAGTAGTTTTAACTTCAAAGCGGGAGGATTTTCATGGACCTGATTTTTAGCATGCAAATGGACAAAAATAACAACTGTTGAACAAAGGACTATCTTGAATAAAGGCCGTTTTCTGCCCCTGTTTTTATGTATAAAAAAAATAATAATAAATATCGTGACTCTTTTTCCCAGTCTGTTGTTTAAGATACAAATCAAGCTCATCTAGATGTATTATGTTTATAAATTTCTATTTCATACCAAAAAATGACCTTTAAACATGGGCTAGTGTTGGAAATTGCAGAATAAATGCTGTGTTAACTTTATAGTCTGAATTAGATGTGAGCATAGTATTGCTCCATGAAGAAATTTCAGCAGGCTATGCATTTTTTATGAACAAACTTGTCTTTTAAATATCATCTTGGATTAAGACTGCGCTGGTACCTAGAAACTTAAAATTCATGAGGTTTACACCCTACGTAGCATTTGTATTTGTTGCTGTTGCACTGTTTGTAACCAGTCTCCACTATGTGTAAAGAAATAGGACTGCAGTTTATACTGCATTTTATTCTGTTCTTACCAGGATTGTACACAAAATATTTAGAAGAAAGAACAAAAAAGAGATTTTAAGCAATCTTATTTGTTTCTTTGTTACATTCTTTATCCTTTCTGAATTTTAACTTACCTTGTGCACATGGCAAATTGTTTATTTTTTGGGAGGAGAGGCACCCGCAGGGATTTGGAAAAAGTAAATGGAGAATGCGAGGCGTCTATATCAATTGGTATTTTATTGTTAAAATGCCTGAACATTGCCAGTTTATCATGTAAAGGATGCCATAATTAATAGGAACATAAGTAGATTATTATTGCTTACAAATAAAGTATAACAAAAGGATTTAGCATTTTATATTCAATTATGTTACAAAACTACCCATCATGTGGCTGATATTAAACAACATATGTTAGATTCTACTTGTAGTGCATTTTTTCACACATAAATACACACATACTTCCTTAAATACAACTTGCTATTATCTATAGAGTAATGTCAAAGCCAGACTTTAACTTTTAAAAAAGTGGGCCTGTACCAGTGCTTTACTATATTACAAGAAAAGGATCCTTTTCAAATGTACTATAAAATATACACTGTGTCTGCCACATATGAATGTGTATACGATACATGATTTTCTACAAAACCTTTTAAAAAATTAAAAACGGGGGAAAATGTTACAATGATTAGTTAAGACGATGGATTGTTGTACTGAAGTACATGTCAACATCAAGCTAGACAGTGTAAGCCAATATATACATTAAACCCAAGCTCGCAGTTTGATGGTGGTTGATAGCTCAAATGGCAGAGCATCCACAAGCCAAGTCTATGAAACGAATCTTGGTGAAGAATTTTTTTTTTTGGTGCCTTTTTTTACTAAACTTTTGAATGTGACAAATTTCTCCTGCCTCCATCATTATCAATTTAAAGATCAGAAACTAAGTTTAAATGATTGCTTAATTTTTACAAACAAGTTCAACCATACAAAATATTTGGGAAAAAAAGAAAAATATTGAGCATTACCCGTCATATTATGTGAATTAATTTATGCAAGTGCAAATTTTTTATGCGTTTACAAACATGATGGTATTTTCACAGATAATAGGTAGAAAATATTTGGGGTATTCATCTAACTGATTGGGGTGGGGGATTGATGGGTGGGTTCAGGTCCTATTCAGTGTTCGAAATTGCTGCCTGCCTAGGAACTTGACAACAGCTAGTTTCAGAGTGGGCCAGATGTTTTTTGTTTTTTTTTAAGAAAAAAAGTATTTTGCACTTTGTTTCAATAGTTATCAAGCAGCTGCAGATTATAAAATTAATTGTATGTTTCTTTTGGGAGTGTGGGTGGCAGTGGTGCAGATACCATATCACCAACCCTGATTTCATTGTTTTGAATAGGTACCATTTATTTTGAATTGGATGTAATATTTTATTTTGCAAGAGAGAGGGAGAGAGAGAGGGGGTGGGGGGCTTTTGTTGGGAAACTTTTGTTTATACTGAGTATTTTTTTAAAAAATCACCTGTATTTGACATTTCACTTAAATCTTTTACAATCATTTTTCTCACTATTGAATGGCAGGCAAGACATAGGTATGACAGTGATGGACTGGAGTGTGGGCAGCATTGATGACTGTGTTGTTCAAGTTTTAAATATAGGTGTATTCAGTGTTATCTACATTTTGCAGGCAGGATATATAATTTATCTGTGAATTTCCTTTTCACTGTATTTGAATTTAATGGTCTGTTTATGCATACACAAGAGAGAGAGAGAGAGAGATTTGGGGGAATTTCTGTTTCTTTTCATGTTCTGTTGTACAAGGCAGATGTATGCACAAAACTGTCCAATTTTATTAATATTGAAACCTCTTGTACATTCTTCACAATTTCATTAAAAGTTTTGAATCTAGATATTTTTCTTTTTTATGTCATTTCCATTGACAATGTGAGGGAGATTAAAGATCCCAATTCAGTCAGTGTTTACCAGGGCTAATTGGAAAGAAAAAAAATGTCCCAGAGGAAGTCTGTATATATATGCATTTTATATCTGTGTAAATCTGCATGTATGACAGATTTTGAATGTGTTATTTAATGTTTAACTGTGGCATTATGTATCACCAGTTAGAGTGAGTATTCCTTTCAAATCAATATGTCACCTACAGAATGAATAAAATAATGAATTATACATAAACATTTTGAATACTACAAGTATGTTTGTCAGATTTGGCTTCAAAGTTGTTTCAGGTAACGGCATTGAGCATGTGCATTTATGTGTATGTGTGTATGTGTAATCATGAAAGAGAGATAAAAAATACATATTATTTATGATGTAAATATATACGTTTTTTTCTTCTGTATACCATGGATATTGATTTCCTTAAACATTTGTTTTGTTTCAGACCAAATTTCAATTCAGTATCAATTATTGCCATACATACCATGGATGACAGAGTTGAATAAATGCAAAGATCACACATGACAAAGTAATATTTACAACTAAAAAAAAATTTGAATAAAAGTGAAACTGAACACAGAATAAAAAATCAAACATTAGCTAGTGATGTATGGACTAAGTGGATGAATTATGATGTATTAGTAGAATTTATGGCACCTCAGCACAATAGTGGCTACATGGTGCAAACTAAAGGTATAGTTCGAAAAATGTAAAAATGAAGAATTGCACAAAACTTTAGGGAATTAATTATCAAAGTGGTTGTTGTGATTAAATGGCTGGATTTTGAAGAGCAGATTTTAGTGGCTATTTGAATGAACAGTGAACGCTAATTTAGTTTTCTGTGTTTGCATCATAAAACAAATGATCCAAGTTATGGAATGGGTCATTTTAATCTTTCAGCTTTACATTTTTATATCTGTTTTACTCATTTAAACAAAAAATACTAATGTGTAGTAACAACAAATATTTTTCTGGTTTGGTATTAGATTAATGTACTGACAAATATGGTTTTTCTAAAGGTTTGTTTGGTTTTGTGGGTTTAATGCCATTTTTTAGCACATGATAGGCTGTACATAGCGGCCAGTATATTTGGTGGAAGGAGAAACTGGATAGACCCCGGGAAGAACCATAAACCCATGGGAAGCTAATGGAAAACTTTCTCACATACTCGTGTTGGTTGAGCCAAGACCCGAACTCATGTGGACAGAAGCGAGATGTGTGAGTGATCTGTACAGGCGAGTGCCTTAGACCACTTGGCCACCCAGGGCCAATTTTTCTAAAGGAGTTTTGGAGAAAGCAAATTTAATACTGGAGAGGCCAGCCCATTTTTTTTTATTTTTGAAAGAAGCTAATGAATATTGGCATTCATACAAAAATTAGATATTACAGAGTATAGATGGAGAGGTCTGTATATGTGTGTACACTGCCACGAAACTGAGGAAACAATTTTAAAAAAGAATATCTTTCATTTCCAGGAACAAGGGAACAAACACCATTTTCTATGAACAAGAGAACTCAAAAGCCCCTAGAAAGACCTCATTATCAATCATATCAGGCTACAATATTGAACAATATTTCAAACACACAGTTTTTGATTTTATCAATGACTGACTTATTTTTGTAACGGAACTTAAAACAGTTTCATGTTGACTTGTAAGTGAGATTTATTAATCATGGGTTATTAGTGTTATTTTGGGTCATTTTTTAACAAATTAAACCTTATTTTATGCAACTTTTTACCAGAAAAATAATATAAAAAATATGTCTTTTTAAATTTTTTGAATAGCTAGTAGATAGTATGAATGAGAAATACAAAGAAAAGACGAAAATGTGGGTATCTTCTTTGATATTTTCTTAACACAGTTTCCATGACAACCAGCACATGAACACAAAACTTACGTCAGAAATGAAATCAAACTAACTCATACTTTTAATATACATCATATGAAGAAAATTGGAAAGGGGGCAGAAAACGGCCTTCATATAGTCCTTTTCTTTTTCTATATTAAAATATGCATATCATCTCATCACATCAATCCTTTCACAGCCTTTCGTACTGTCCTTATATGTAGCATAAGCATTTTTAGCCTTTCTCAGCAGATCATTGCCTGGATTATATTTATGGCAGTCCTCATCATTGTTGATCTCAACATTTAGGAGATGGTGTATCATTACTGGATCAAGGTTTCCTCTCAGGGCTGAGCAAATCCCATAGCCCAACATCCCTGACTATTCATTTTCGAAGTCAGGCAAGAAAAAATTCCAAGTCGCTAGTCCCGGATGAGTGTTGTTTCCCTAGTTTACTAAAAGTTGGGCAAGTGTTTATTTTCATGCCATAATCACTGTATCTACCTTAATCTGGCCATTCATGCCCTCTGGACATACTGAATGCTTGATTCTACTCTGCTATATGTATTTATTTACATCCTGTATTATACCTACCAGTAATCATTGATAACTGTTGCATGTATGCTCGTTCTATTACTGCCTGATTGCATATTTGGCTAAGCAAGCAAATTATTGGCCCATCAAAACACGTGAAACAAAACAAAGCTGGTATGATTAATTAGCACTGTTTTAAATCGCTTCGTTGTATTGTGTTTACTCAAACTAGATCCTCACAAGTGACTCATCCTTTGATTTTAATCCAGCGAGTCAGTCCAATTAAATTAATGAAAGGCACTTCACCCACATAAGTGTCTGTTCCCTTTATGAACTGGTTAAATGGCAGTGATGCTTCTTTAATTTTTAATTGATTATGCAGAGGAATAACTTCCACATCCAATATTGCATTTGAAGCAAAACAATTATGCTAATTAAGGAGCTGTCTCTGTTCATATTTAAGGGGGCGCTCTACAGATATTATGTGCTTCTGAGAGAGTGACAGGTGGAAGATGAAGTTGTTTGCATTTGCAACATGCACAGTGGAGAGAATGTTGGCATACCTCTATGCTGCTTTCATGTACTGTGGCTGACATTTCTTTACATATTGTACTTGTGGAAATTGGACATGATCTAAGCACACAGCAGACAGAAATGGCCGCTCCAAAGTACTCGAAAAATCAGCCTGAATTAGTCAAAAGTACACTATTTTCAGCAGTTATTAAAATAGGGAAACAAATGTTGCCAGAGTAGACAATACCAGCCTCTGAAAGTACAATGAATGAATTACAAAATATATAAAAAGTAAAAAAAGTTATCAGCTCTTTTTTTTAAATTTACCTTTGAAGTCCAGGAAGTGAAAATGACCAAGCAGAGCTAGCAGTTTTTTTTCGAGAGGTGCACATCTTAAGTAAGACCAAGCTGTATACTCTATAACCCAAATTGTACCCATCAATCATACACCAAAATAAAGGGAATTTAAAGTTCTTTTAACAATACCTAAGATATACAAGGGTCTTTTTTGAATAGCCAGAACAACCAGTGAAGAAAACCTGGGTAATTTTTTTTCTTTAAAAATCTAACCCTATGCAAAATATGAAACTGTAGAGTGCCACCTAAAGGACAAAATGCATGTTCTGATCACTTTTGAAGTAGTTATCAAGCAAGGTGATATTTACTATGTGGATAAAATGAGTTTTCTAAATAATTTCATAAGTAAGCTAATAAGGAAGATTTGGAGAAGGAAACTTCACGTGAAAGTGGAGGGGTGAAACATAATGAGTGTGAAGTAGCTATTTTTCTAAAGTGACATAAATCAGACTCAGAGTCACTCTGTTGCAAAAACAAATGTCAAATATGACACTTCTAAGAGACTGAGAAATTTTCAACTGCATTGGGTTGATAGTTATCCCTGGCTTGATTCATAGACTCAGAAGGAAAAATGTTTTGCAGTTATTGCAAACAGTATCCCAAACTGACACAGGTTGGCAATTCAATCAGTGTACTTGTCAATGGAACTGAAAAATTCAGGATTGAATCAATCAAGTCTCATGACAATTGTGGACCTCACAAGGCCATGCAGCACAGTAAATGCATGACACTAGACAGCATGTGCTGAAAAACCCTGAGGTTATAGTTGCTGACACTACACTAGGAAAGGCTCTTTCAAAACTAAATGATACTGAAATGAAAAAAATTAGAGCTCTCTTTGACACAGCCTACAGCCTAGCACGTTATGAAAAACCATTTTCTGACATGGAAATGTTGTGTGCACCCAGAAGAACGGTGTTGAACGTGGTGTTTATTGTAAGAACAGATTCGGGGCAAAAGACTTTGTTCTCTTAGTCAGTCAAGTCTTGAAGCAGTTAGGGAAAGTCTGAATTCCAGTAAATTCCTTTCCATTCTAGCTGATGGAAGTATTGATGCTACATTATCAGAGCAAGAAGTTGTGCATATAAGATACATGGACAATGGAAAACTGAGAACCTCTGATGTAACAAAATGTATAATATCAACCTAGTATGTTTTGAAAAATAAAATTCTTTTAGGAAATAAATATGATGTACATTGTTTCGTTAAAGTGAATACATCTCATAAAATCTTGACAAGTGATTTACATTTTGGGACAAGTGAAAAGGTAGGTGGGACAAGTGAATTTTCTTAAACCACTTGTCCTGAACAAGTGGATGAAAAAAAATTTGCTCAACCGTGCCTCTGTAGTCAGTCTGAGTTTTCCTCAGAATAGAAAATGTCCTCTACTGAGTGCACCAAGAAGCTTGTTTCCTGCCTGTGGGTAGATTCAGGCTGCTGACTGCCTACCAGAACCGATTGGTGCTATCTGGACCAAATTTGGGAAGTTCTCCTTAAAATCAACTTTACAGGAATGGCAGATTGCATGTTCAAGTCTCTTTGAACTTGATTCCAACCACTGAAATATCCTGTTTCCATTCAATATTGAATTTCATGTGATATTTCGGTAGTTTAGATTTTGCCGTTTTAGCATTGGGAGATAACGCATGCTTAGATATCTTGAAAAACTTTCAATACCAAAGACAAACCGACCTGTTTTATGCCACTTGAGCTCTTTAGTAATGACTAATACAACCATAATCCATTAATGTCTTTAGTCCTTTCCGAATTACTTCTGATCACATATCGCATAATCCATTTCGACAAACTGTAAACACTGAAGCAAAACTGACCCTGCCAAAAGAATCCAAGTAATATTAATTGTTTTATGCTGCTTGAGCTCTTTAGTAATCCAACCATAATCCATTAATACCTTTTATCCTTTCTGAATTACTACTGATCACACATAGTATAATACAATGATTGCTTCAGGTTATTTTCTGTCGAAGTAGTAATTAAAGTGTCATGCTCATAAGCCAGTTCATAGTCACATGATCACAGGAAGTCTTTACCATAAATACACTATATTGAAAGCAAGGTGCGAAAAAAAAGGAAACCTTTCTATTCCAGAATACTTTTTTACTAATAATTCTGAGTATGCATGAGATTTCAGTGAGTCATGGCAGGGATGGGAGACACCCCTCATCAGGGGAAGAAAACCCTTCCAGCCAGGAGGTTCACATGTATGCATTAATCCTGTAATAAAATGCTGTGGAAAGCAGCATTCAAAACAGTTATCAACAAACTAAGAAAAGACAGTAAATTAAATAAACAGTAATGCAATCTGACCTTTTTTTATCAGATTTTTGTTTAACTACAACTTCAGTACAGTATAAGAAGTTGCAAAACTTTAATGGAGGTCAGTCAAATGTAGATTAGTGCATGTAAGCTAATGAGTCACTCTCACTAAATAAAGCTGTGATTTATTTATTTATTTATTTATTTATTGATTATTAATACCTTCAATTCTAGTTAGGTTCATATGATATTAATGACGGAAATTGTATCGACCTGGATTATAAACACATGACTAGATTTTGATGCTGAAAAATACTGTACAACTCAGTTGACAAGGTTCAGTTTGAATACATGTTCAACTCAATCCATTCTTATGTCCAACCATGAATGTGAAGGTGTATATGGTGTTATGCCTGTCTGTCTGTCTGTCTGTTGTACCTTGGTTAAGTCTTGCATTTAGGTCAGTTTCTTATGCACCTTTGGCTTATGGGTCATGCAAAGTGTGCAGAGTGGTAGGGCATTAGTGTTCAATAAACACATTTTTTTTTTTTAATTTGGTAAATGTCATCAATGTCAATTTTATGAATAATGTCTTTAGATGGTTACTGGCAATGGCATGCATGTGGAAAGCATAGGTCTGAGTCAGTATTATTACAAGACTTTTTTTCAATATTATGAACTGTGCCAATTTTAATTGAGTACATTCCCGTAGTAAAATTTGTACCATTATAGCAGGGTCGTTGAAGTGTTGAAGACCGTTTATCAAAATTTGATATTTGACTGATGACAAGAGATTGATTATTATAATTTTCCACATGTAACAAAATCATCTTTTTGTTGTGCAGTGGTGCAGTGGTAGTGTAACAGATTAATAAGATTATGATTTTGATAATAATATTTATAATAATAATAATAATAATAATAATAATAATAATAATAATGATAATAATAATAATAATAATAATAATAATAATATTATTATTATTATTATTATTATTATTATTATTATTATTATTATTATTATTTCAGCTTCAGGTCTGGAGGTTGGAGACATTACCTGCATGGGCATCACCACTCAGAGAAACACTTTCACCTTGTGGGATAGGTCAGGGTTAAGGATATCAAATAATTTAACAGTTATATGTATTGTTTTATGTAACATGATGCTCCCAAACTCAATTGAAATGCACAGGAATATATCTCAGCATAAACAGCTTGATGGTATTCTCACATGGTATATAAACATCTGGTATTACATATCACATTGATAGCATTGATTATTTGAAAGGAAGAACCAATCATACTAACGTTGAGAAAACTCAAAGAAAGTCACCATTCCTTAGTGATATAGAGGTTCAGGTTCTTTTCACCAATCAAATAATTTAAATTTTACCAAAATTTGTTTAATTATAACTTTTGAAATGTTTTTTTTTTATACATGGGCCATCTTTAGACTGTGTCTGTTTATCATGAATTCTCTCCCTTTTTTGCAATTTGTTTATCTTTCCATTTTACAACATACATTGTAATTGGCACCATACAGCTAGTATTGTGCTGACATGCCATTAAACTCTGTACACACGTACATATTTATCATGAATTGCCAGCAAGATCATATAAGAATCTCAGGAATATTTTGATATTACTACAAGCTTAAATTTATGACTTGTAGAATGTATCATTACCAGACCTTGATGTGCATTCATCAGGGGAGGTAACCAGATTATTGCTTTGTCTGTAATATTTCATACACATTTTATTTTTATTTTTTTAGGGTTGTATGAATAATTATAACTATATATTTGAATTATAATTTTTGTCAAGTTTCCACTGTTTTGTAAAATTTTAATAAGAAAAAGTTGTTTGTATAAAATTCAGAGGACAGTAAATTATTATTCTTATGAAATAAAAGATGGTGCATAAAAATGACAGACTACAATTACCATAATGCCATTTTTTTTATTGAAGTGTATTTGAACAAAATTGTAGGAAGTTTGTGTTCTTTAGCATAGGGCTGGCAACCGTTAACTTAGATTTATAGTAAAACTTTATTTAAAATTACCATTCTAATATTTTGCAGAGAAACAGGGGAGTTGTACCACAATTTTCTCACGTGGCAGGACCTTAGGGCCAGAAATTATGTAAAGGAGTGGAATGATTCATACACACTAAGGGTGAGTTTTTTAAAAAAAAATGATGTAACACTTGCATTGAATTGAGACATCCATAGTTGAGATAAGTATATCAAATTTTGTTTTCTCTTACCTATGGCCAATTAATACCATGCAATAATTTTATACAGATATATAATGATTTCTTTTTTCATTTCCGTACAGCTATTTCATTGTGCCTTTTTTGGTTAGATACATACATATGGAACTTTGATCATACTGTAATGTTTATATTTCAACAATTAGTTTGTTATCTCATTAATGCTATTACATCTTTTTCATGCTTGGATGGCACAAAAAATAAAATAATCAACTATGTATCATATAATCTTTTTGTAATGTTTACAAGTATTCATCATGCTTATAATAATAATAATAATAATAATAATAATTATAATAATAATATTTAGTAATAATAATGGACTTTATTTATTCTCAATGGACTGTTGAGTCAAAGGTTCATCTCACACAAGGTCAAGATGTATAAAAATGTACAGTATTCACATTACATATAATATAATACATGAACTTCATAAGTATTATTATGGACTGGAGGCAGTAAAATACAATATAATACATGAACTTCATAAGTATAATTATGGACTGGAGGCAGTAAAATACAATATAATACATGAACTTCATAAGTATAATTATGGACTGGAGGCAGTAAAATACAATATAATACATGAACTACAAAAGTATTATGGACTGGAGGCAGTAAAATACAATATAATACATGAACTTCATAAGTATTATTATGGACTGGAGGCAGTAAAATACAATATAATACATGAACTTCATAAGTATTATTATGGACTGGAGGCAGTAAAATACAATATAATACATGAACAACATAAGTATAATTATGGACTGGAGGCAGTAAAATACAATATAATACATGAACTTCATAAGTATAATAATGGACTGAAGGCAGTAAAATACAATATAATACATGAACTACATAAGTATTATGGACTGGAGGCAGTAAAATACAATATAATACATGAACTTCGTAAGTATTATTATTGACTGGAGGCAGTAAAATACAGTATAATACATGAACTACATAAGTATTATGGACTGGAGGCAGTAAAATACAATATAATACATGAACTTCATAAGTATTATGGACTGGAGGCAGTAAAATACAATATAATACATGAACTACATAAGTATTATGGACTGGAGGCAGTAAAATACAATATAATACATGAACTTCATAAGTATTATGGACTGGAGGCAGTAAAATACAATATAATACATGAACTTCATAAGTATAATTATGGACTGGAGGCAGTAAAATACAATATAATACATGAACTACATAAGTATAATTATGGACTGGAGGCAGTAAAATACAATATAATACATGAACTACATAAGTATAATTATGGACTGGAGGCAGTAAAATACAATATAATACATGAACTACATAAGTATTATGGACTGGAGGCAGTAAAATACAATATAATACATGAACTACATAAATATTATGGACTGGAGGCAGTAAAATACAATATAATACATGAACTTCATAAGTATTATTATGGACTGGAGGCAGTAAAATACAATATAATACATGAACTACATAAGTATTATGGACTGGAGGCAGTAAAATACAATATAATACATGAACTTCATAAGTATTATGGACTGGAGGCAGTAAAATACAATATAATACATGAACTACATAAGTATTATGGACTGGAGGCAGTAAAATACAATATAATACATGAACTACATAAGTATAATTATGGACTGGAGGCAGTAAAATACAATATAATACATGAACTACATAAGTATAATTATGGACTGGAGGCAGTAAAATACAATATAATACATGAATTACATAAGTATTATGGACTGGAGGCAGTAAAATACAATATAATACATGAACTACAAAAGTAATATGGACTGGAGGCAGTAAAATACAATATAATACATGAACTTCATAAGTATAATTATGGACTGGAGGCAGTAAAATACAATATAATACATGAACTTCATAAGTATTATTATGGACTGGAGGCAGTAAAATACAATATAATACATGAACTACATAAGTATAATTATGGACTGGAGACAGTAAAATACAATATAATACATGAACTTCATAAGTATAATTATGGACCCAAGGCAGTAAAATACAATATAATACATGAACTTCATAAGTATTATTATGGACTGGAGGCAGTAAAATACAATATAATACATGAACTACATAAGTATAATTATGGACTGGAGGCAGTAAAATACAATATAATACATGAACTTCATAAGTATTATTATGGACTGGAGGCAGTAAAATACAATATAATACATGAACTACATAAGTATAATTATGGACTGGAGACAGTAAAATACAATATAATACATGAACTTCATAAGTATTATTATGGACTGGAGGCAGTAAAATACAGCAGGTTCATAAAGAAAAAAAACTATAAAATTATATTTTGGACTAAAGAGAATGCTTACATTGGTGTTTAAAAGCACCACGGGTTGTTCATGATTTTATATCATTAGGTACGATATTCCATATTAAAAATACCATTGTATGTAAAAGTCTTTATAATTTCAGTCTTGTGTTTGTTATACTTAGTTTGATTTTAGTAGAAAAGCATGTGATTCAACTCTGAACTTCAGGGACAGCATACATGAATTGTGGAAAATTATGCTTGATATCCTGAAGATCAGTTCTCTGATTTATTCAGACTGGCCAAAATAGCAGTTGTTCTGCCTTTATAAACAGATGATTGTGAGAGGGGATTCAGTTCTCTAAGCAGAATTCACACTACTCTGAGGAATAGACTAACATCTGGAACAGTAAATAGACTGATAATTTACAGATACCAGGGGTCCAGTATATGATTTTCAGTTGCAGAGGTTTTGAAGCAGTGTAGTGATAAGAAAAAGAGAAGAATATTTACGAAATACTTGTTTTAAATTAGGTATGCCCAAACCTTATACTTATGTTGTCTGAGAAGTAAACGAAGTAAAACAAAGTCATTAAATGCTTGTTTTCCAGCCTTCAGCTGTCATTCAGTGTTCCCCCTCCCTTGCCTATGATTTCTCCCCTCTGGAGGTAGTTGTGGGTGACCTTCCCCTGATAAGAAAATTTCTGGCAGCATCTCTGATTCTCCTTTAAATTTGAGTAGTGCCAATTAGTAAAACCTTGTTTTTTTTTAAAGAATTTCTGGACGTAGCACAAAGGTTTTAATAAGGAATAAAGTAGCAGAAGTTAGACAAATAGTGGGAGGGGGGGACTGAGGGAACAAAAAGTTCTCGTGCAGACTCATTAGATCATTGGTTTTGAAAGAACCAGTTTTAGTAGCTTGAAGGTGATGCTTTGATGGATACGGTCAGTATAGTATAGTTCATAATGGAGGTAATGCTTTGATGGATATGGTCAGTATAGTATAGTTCATAATGGAGGTAATACTTTGATGGATATGGTCAGTATAGTATAGTTCATAATGGAGGTAATACTTTGATGGATATGGTCAGTATATTATAGTTCATAATGGAGGATATGCTTTGATGGATACGGTCAGTATATTATAGTTCATAATGGAGGATATGCTTTGATGGATATGGTCAGTATATTATAGTTCATAATGGAGGTAATGCTTTGATGGATACGGTCAGTATAGTATAGTTCATAATGGAGGTAATACTTTGATGGATACGGTCAGTATAGTATAGTTCATAATGGAGGTAATACTTTGATGGATATGGTCAATATAGTATAGTTCATAATGGAGGTAATACTTTGATGGATATGGTCAGTATAGTATAGTTCATAATGGAGGTAATACTTTGATGGATACGGTCAATATAGTATAGTTCATAATGGAGGATATGCTTTGATGGATATGGTCAGTATAGTTCATAGTGGAGGTAATACTTTGATGGATATGGTCAGTATAGTATAGTTCATAATGGAGGTAATACTTTGATGGATATGGTCAGTATAGTATAGTTCATAATGGAGGTAATACTTTGATGGATACGGTCATAATGGAGGATATACTTTGATGGATATGGTCAGTATATTATAGTTCATAATGGAGGTAATACTTTGATGGATACGGTCAGTATATTATAGTTCATAATGGAGGATATGCTTTGATGGATACGGTCAGTATAGTATAGTTCATAATGGAGGATATGCTTTGATTTATACGGTCAGTATAGTATAGTTCATAATGGAGGTAATACTTTGATGGATACGGTCAGTATAGTATAGTTCATAATGGAGGTAATACTTTGATGGATATGGTCAGTATAGTATAGTTCATAATGGAAGATATGCTTTGATGGATACGGTCAGTATAGTATGGTTCATAATGGAGGTAATACTTTGATGGATACGGTCAGTATAGTATAGTTCATAATGGAGGTAATACTTTGATGGATATGGTCAGTATAGTATAGTTCATAATGGAGGTAATACTTTGATGGATACGGTCAGTATAGTATAGTTCATAGTGGAGGTAATACTTTGATGGATATGGTCAGTATAGTATAGTTCATAATGGAAGATATGCTTTGATGGATACGGTCAGTATATTATAGTTCACAATGGAGGATATGCTTTGATGGATATGGTCAGTATAGTACAGTTCATAATGGAGGTAATGCTTTGATGGATATAGTCAGGCACATTGGTCCTTTCTCCAATCCAAATATGGCTTTGGAAATAGCTTCCAGTGTGTATTGCTCATCACATTCAGTAGTAGAACTTACTTCCTGCTGATTCAGATCTGTTTTCATTTTTGTCACCTCATGGGGCAGTCCTCATCAATGTTGATCCAATACTGAGCATCGTCAAGTGATTTCAAATGTTCTCTAAGCACAACTTTAGTCCTTAACAACTTGATGTTTACATTTAAGTCACTTTAAAACATCCAACGTATCTTTCAGAGAATAAGCTTTTCTTTTCATGGACATCTCCATTGAGAGATTAAATGTCTCAATTCACTATTTATCCAAATGATTTAAGTGAACAGTGTTCAGTCTTAATTCACTTGTAAATACAGTTAATACTGAATTCACTTTTAAATCTAATTGATTTCACAACAAAGTGACACTTAATTGTTTTAATGGACCTTATTTTTAGCTACATGATGCATATTATTATCTATCAATGACTCACTTTCTCTCTTTTGGTAGCTTTTTGGGGACATATATTATTAATAGAGTGACTGAGAAAATGCATTTACTAAAGCTATCCCAGGATACCTGTTTTTAAAATCCAGCATTGCTAAAAATTGGTACTGTAAATAAAAACATCTTAATCAACAATCACCTTATTCATGAAATTACAAACTAATTCACCCTTACTATCTGTTAAATGGGCAAGAAAGGGGTTGGGCATATTTTATCTAGGACCTTTTCCATAGGGTGTATCTGTTGATATAGGGCACAGGCAAGCAATTCAGTTTCCATAGACCATAAAGTTAAGGCTTGGACAAATTACTAAACTTTCATAAACATTCTTAAATCCTATGAATGATCTATCCAAGAGGAAACTTTTAAAATTATGAAAATTGCATGTTGTGTGGCTTGTTTCTGAGAAAAATTCCCTTGTAGATGCCCACTGTAAAAATCTGCCCCAATGAGATCTCCCTATTTACATCCAGTAGTATATGTGTGGCAACAGCTATAAAATGAAAACAGTTTAAGGTTTAAGCCTACTGTTGTGCACAGTTTGCGCATACGTAGGATTCTTCTGAAAAATTACATTATTTTTTCCAGCAATTATTTCAGCCAATCAGCAACCTTCATTCTTTGAAATACAGTATTTAATATACCACCGCACATAGGCAGGTTTGATAGCTCATAAAATGATTAGTTGCATATGTCTATTTCTATGCTATCTGTAATTTCTGACCTATTTGCTGTTAAAAAGATAGGGTTTGATACTTCTGAATTTGGTTAAGTATGACAGAAATATTTCCCAAACTCATTTGTTGTATTGATACATTGGTGTAGGATATTGTTGTTGAACTCTATCTTTGCATTTCGAATAAGACTGGTTACAGTATCCCTTCATTTTTTGTATATGACCTTTATCTTTATCTCATATTTTGTATGTTGTGTAATAATTCCTCGTTCCACCAGTCTGGTTTATTCAGATGTTTGACTCTCTTTTCTTTGAGTGGTGTTATTCAAGACTTGCATAAGTAATTTGTTCCAAGTGTCAGACATATCAATAACATTATCAAACCCATCTATTAGAGACCATGGAACCTCATCAAGATCTATTAGACACCATGGAACCTCATTAAGATCTATTAGACACCATGGAACCTCATCAGGATATATTAGAGACCATGGAACCTCAATAAGATCTCCTAGAGACCATGGAACCTCATCAAGATCTCTTAGAGACCATGGAACCTCATCAAGATCTGTTAGACACCATGGAACCTCATCAAGATCTATTAGACACCATGGAACCTCATCAGGATATATTAGAGACCATGGAACCTCATTAAGATCTCTTAGAGACCATGGAACCTCATCAAGATCTATTAGAGACCATGGAACCTCATTAAGATCTCTTAGAGACCATGGAACCTCATTAAGATCTTTGCAGAAAATATTAGGGTCAAAATGTGTACAACATCTATACTTGATGGAAAATTTTGCATTATGGTTACTATCAGATTGATTGGTATTGGTTCTAATAATTTATACAGGATAGTGGTCACTAAGATCTATACATTGTACTTCAGTATGCATAATTTTATCCGGATGTGTGGTCCATATTTATTCTATACAAGTCTTAGAGCTTTTTGTAACTCTAGTAGGTGTATTAGTCAATTTTGTGAGTATTAAAGGTTCTCAAAGTTTTTTCCATCTATCATTACCGGTACTTGTGTCAGTTTGTAGAGTATGTTTTAAAGTCTCCCATCATAATTGTTATACATATTTACAGACTCAACTAGAATGAAGGAAGACATTAGCAATTATTTACAAAACATTTTGGCCACATTACATTACCTTGTACTGATTTTATCGGTACTAGGACCAAATGTCCCCGGACGAAATGTCCCGGACATAATGTCCCTGACAAAATGTCCCAGGACAAAATGTCCCCATACAAAAACGTCCCGGACAAAATGTCCTCACATGTTACAATAAATTAATCATATTCATGTTATTTTAAATATATAATAATTAATAGGCTTCGATATTTCACCAATAAAGTGTAGCCTGTAAAGTGTTAACTTACTTATGTGTTACTTGTGATCATCGGTCTCGACATATACATGTGCAGTTAATCAAAGGCCTCTTTAAGTGAAGCCATCTTTAGGTAATCAAAGGACTCTTTAAATGAAGCCATCTTTAGGTAATCAAATCAATATGAATGTTCTTGTAATGTAATGTAATGTAAATGTTCTTGTCAATAGTATGTATGTGTAGGTATTGGAATGCCGCATTCCAAAGTAATTGTTAGGCTGCTCGCTTATTGTAGTATACCTGTATGCCTGGTTCAGAATTAATTAAGCTCGAGGCATTGTAATAGATTGAAAAGCCACTGCATTGAGATTTGTTTGAGAATGCTTAAAAGGCGCCGAAAAGCCGAATTTATAAGAAACGAACAATGTCTGAAAGAAACCGCTACTTAACCCGCAATTAGATGCGTACATGGATCAGTTCTTGCCACTGCATTGAGATTTGTTTGAGAATGCTTAAAAGGCGCCGAAAAGCCGAATTTATAAGAAACGAACAATGTCTGAAAGAAACCGCTACTTAAGCCGCAATTAGATGCGTACATGGATCAGTTCTTGGCTTTTATCATAGATGGTTTCAAAAAGGGCCTCGGGCCGTCAAACGAGTATTTAAAGGACTCCGCAATATTATATAGCTGTAAATGTAATTCGAATGTTTAATAAAAGACGAATGTTTAATAAAAGATAAAAAAATAATTAAGGAAGATGCTGAAATTCATAACGTCACAGAAGGGAACAAGGAAGCTTGTAGTCGGAGGATTTTTATTCACGAAGCATAGAAACGGTGCAGATGGAAAAGAAATTTGGCGTTGCGAGGACCGGAACTGTCGGGTGCGAATTCATACTCTGAATAATGCAATTATTGAGGAAGTTGGAACGCATAGTCATGCAGTTACCCACGGAAGAGTGTCTGTTGAAGAAGCAAGAAGCGAAATGAAGAGGCAGGCTCGGGAAACAGAAGAACCCAGTAGACGCATTGTACAACGGGCTCTGCTGGCTGTAACTGTTGACGACGCCCATCTTCTGCCTGCTCGTGAGACCTTATCACGTGATGTCCGAAGACAGCGTTTGAAGACCAGACGTATTGCAGATGGAGATGATATATGTCGTACGACACAAGACGGTAACTTATTTTTAAGAATCGAAGACGATGACATGCTAGTCTTTGCTGCGGATGACGATCTACATTTTCTGCAACAGTGTCAGCATTGGTTCGCTGACGGAACATTTCGTGTCACACCTGAAGGCTTTGATCAGCTTTACACCTTACATGGATTCCACAATAACTCCATATTCCCATGTGCATATGCTCTACTGCCGGGTCGTTCTCAAGCAGTATATGGTAGATTTCTCAATCACATAACGACGCTGTCGAACGTTGGACAACCTTTATCCATTGTTACGGACTTCGAGCTGGCTGCTGTCAACGCTTTCAAAGACAAGTTCCCGAATGCAACAATGGTGGGTTGTATGTTTCATTTTGGGCAATGCATATGGAGACAAGTGCAACAGCATGGATTAGCAGCCACTTACAATAATGATCCTGAATTTGCTACTAAGGTAAAGCGTCTAATGGCTCTTGCATTTGTTCCTACTGCGGATGTCATTGCAGCTTTTGAGGAGCTTACAGATGATGATGATTATCGTAATATGGATGTCATTCTGGACTACTTTGAGGACAATTTTATCGGGATACAGAGGCGAAACAGAAGAGCTCCACCAAGGTTTGAACTTACGCTGTGGAACCAATACGACCGCGTCCTTAATAAACTACCTCGTAGCAATAATGCAGTCGAAGGATGGCATAACAGCTTCAACAACTCAGTTGGAATTGCACATCCAACTACGATTGCCTTATCAAAGAAAATCAAGATAGAACAACACAGCATGGCACTGTTTCGCAGACAACTGGAACTTGGACAACCACAGAGAAAAATACGCAAGACGTACAAGCAAGTAGATGAAGCCTTGTTCACCATTGTTTCTGATTACAACAACCGTGACAACATGCAGTATCTTACTGACATTTCTAGAGTCCTTAGAATTGACATTGTATGAGAAGAGACTCTCTCCAAATAACTGGATATAACTTCCTACTCTTTTATATGTATTTTCCCTCTTGCTTCTAATAAAATCTGTTTAAAATAGCATATGATTAATTTATTGTAACATGTGGGGACTGTTTGTCCGGGACATTTTTGTATGGGGACATTTTGTCCTGGGACATTTTGTCAGGGACATTATGTCCGGGACATTTTGGGTCAGGACATTTTGTCCTGTCACCATTTTATCAAGGTCAGACAGATTTCAAAAGCTTATGGTAGCCCACTGGGCTCTGGGCATGATTTGTTGGACCCACTGGGCTCTGGGCATGATTTGTTGGACCCAGTTTTATGATTTTCACAGACTCTGAGGAAGCTGTAGTAAACTTTATTTAGTAAACAATCATGAAAATTGAAAAGAACATTTTATGAAAAGGTGATTATGGCCTACATATATGTAATAAGGAAACATAATGACACAAAATTAAGTTCCACGGGTATTGATGTTATACTTAGTTTTAGCTCATCTCTGTGACATAGAAGAGAGCTATTGTAATACCCTCTGAATCAGCATGTCATTCACGTATATAAAAGCATATACTGTACATTCTTGTGTATAAACCGATACCAACTCCAAACTGCATAGACCCAGATCTGCTGTCGCATAATGCTCTGGCAGATCTGGGTCTATGCAGTTTGTAAGGACTAATCAGTAGAGCAAACAACATAGACCCTGATCTGCCAGTGCATTATGCGATGGCAGATCATGGTCTTTGTTGTTTGCATTTGGACCCGGTTTATATCCGAGTATATATGGTACATATGTACAGCCTCATTGCATCTCAACTTTTCTTTCTTCCTAGGCCCTCGGTAGCATTTTTATGCATATCTCACACTTTAGTTAAAGTTTAAAGTTTGTGTTATTTCTCAAGCACTGTTCATGCTAGGATAATTAAATTACATGATTGTACTAATCTCTGTTAGTATAAATCCCATACAACAAAAGAAGGTCACTGTGACTTACATTTCACATTTAGGTGAAGCTTTTGTGCTTAGCACATGACTATATAGGTTTTTTTGCATACTGTACGTACTATCCTATCATGAACTTAGTGAGGAGAAGCATTATGATGAGAACTACATCCTTATTGCAAAAAAAGGTCATTATAGCCCATACTTTATGATTCACTTGCTTGTGTTAAATTTTGCATTTGATGTTCATGTCTCAGGCACTGTTCATGCTAGAATCATGAAATTGATTTTGAAATGCATATCAGTTAGTACCACATCTTTTCAACAAAAGAAGCTCACTGGGACCTATATTTCAGCTTTATATATTGCACCAAGATACTTGATTAATTGTAATACAGCTTTGTTCATATAAAAAAATCATTTAACTTTTTTTTGATCGACTAGAATAAATGATGTTCATTTATTGTATCCATCAAGTCAGTAGTGTATATGAACACAACTTAATATGTAAGTAGTCGGCTTACACATGAAAATATGTGAGGAATATGCTGTCATTGTCAGTAATGAATCATTGCCCTATATCTTTATTTTGCAGGCATTAAATAGTGGATCCAAATTTCTTCATATGTTGACAAGAAAAAAGAGATATTTGGCTGCAAGTGTTCTAAAATTCATGTCAGCGCAGGTAGGTAGTCAGACAATGTGTGTAAATAATTTATTCCCAAAATATGACATGTTTGCCTAGCAGCAATGTTTATTCATTCACAAATGCCTAAAATCAGGAAATTAATGACCTTCCTCCAGCAAATGAGTGATTGCCATTATTTTAGACATGAAAGCATTAGTAAATACAATGTCACTGCATTCTTTTATGTAAAAGTAATATTTTGTACACTTCATTGTTTCCTTTTTGAGAAAACTAAATAGTTGTGCATGTTGTTCCAGTGTGAGGCAAACAAATTTGTATAAAGGCTAAATGGTAAAAATATCATGTATACTCGCTCATAAGTTGAGTCCAACTGCAAACTGCACAGACCCAGATCTACTGTTGCATAATGCACCAGCAGATCTGGATTTATGCCGTTTGTTAGGAGTAATCAGTAGAACAAACAACATAGACCCAGATCTGCTGGTGCATTCTGCGATGGCAGATCTGGGTCTGTGCAGTTTGCAGTTGGACTCGACTTATAAGCGATTATATATGGTAGGAATAAAAAAAGATAAAATCATAATATATGAAATATTATGTTTATATAAAGTTAAACTACAGTTCAGGTGATTTCCTACGCACATTTCATGTAGGTCCTAACAGAAGTGCTTTGATACAATATTATGTGACTGATAATTCAGTGAATTATTATGTACTGATAACAAGTGATATTACAAACAAATCTGAATAAAACTGAGTTCTACTTATCAATAAGTACATGTAAGTGAGAAACATATCATGGCTAATGATAACTGTCCATAACACAATACAAGGCTTTATCTGATAGGCTGCTAAAAATAAGTGTACCGGAAATTCCTAAGGTCACCAAAACAAACTTTTATTGGTACCAGTCAGATCTCTGTTATGTAGGAGATCTTGATCTTAATCATATTGATTAGAAACAACAGTTGCACATTTACAGTAAAATGTCAATTTACTGTTTTGTGTGTGGCACAAAGTTTTGTGGATTTTATGGTTGCTACAATCCATAAATTTTACTACACAAAGAACCAATATTCTTGTGTCAAAACAGTTGGACTATTTCTCCAATCAATATTCTTGTGTCGAAACAGTTGGACTATTTCTCCAATCAATGAAAGTATTGAGAACAAAGTCATTTATAACAATTCCACCAAAAATTGTGATTTCCAGGAAAAATCAAAGAATTCACAGTGCATTATAAAATAGATTTCTTAAATAAAAAGTGTAACTGCTCTCAGCTAGAAAACAAAGTGATAGTTAGAAGAAATTAATACTTTTTGAAGTCATTAAAATATAAGTTTGCTGAACTGCTGTACAATCAACAGAAATATATAACAAGAAAATTTGACTGACTAGAAATGTTAAGAAAATGACAGGATGGAACCAGAAACAGATTGACTGTGGGAGGTGGTTGTTTTGGCCCCCAATCTATATGTCCACTGTGACATTTATACACAGGACATAATGAAACACTGTGAAATGAAAAGTTAATTTTGTTCCTCAATGGTCTTATGTTTGTCAAAAAAATCAAATCTTGCCATATTTTTGCATGTTCAGAGCTCTCAAAAACTACCAGCACAATCAAGAACACTTTGATTTTTCTGACAGAACACACTTTTTGTAACCATCTACCACATATGCAAATTTCTCATTTGTGCTCATCCCTGACAAACCGAAAAATGAAGACAAACTGTGTTCATAGCACATCTGTTATATGTCCAAGTCTACTTCACAGTATAATAAAAATGCCATTTTTTCCTTTTGTTTAAACAAAACTGACATTTGAATGTCGATTGCCATTTGTATGCAAGATTGTATTCTTTTTGTCTTTAGTCTGATTGCATTTTGGGACATTCTTTGTCACAAGTCATAATCAATCTGAATATTGAGATGAGGGTAGCTAAATATAGAAGAGGCACATAAAGGAAGTTAACCCACAACAACAACAACAAGAAGCAGCCTATGTTATAATTTTATTAATGGGGTCTGAAAGAAAAGGAATGATGATAGAAGTAACTGTTACTGTGTAATTTGTCCTTACCTTGATTATTTTAAATTGCATCTTTCTTTTTTTGGGGTGTGTGTGTGTGTCTTTAGGCTATATTCTATCCATGTATGAATTCAGAATCTTTAATTCTTACAAGCATGATCATAATATGAGATAATAATGTGACTAGCACCCATACAAGCTATAATGTACCAAATTCATCATTGAATCCAATTACAATGTAATATTTTGTTAGCGTCATTGTTTAGTCATTTCCGTTTGATGAATTACTTTTAGTCGTTCTTTTTGGTTTTTAATTTATATAAAAAAGTTTTGTTTTATTTTTTACCTTCAGTGAATCATGCTTATTTGTCTTGCACTATTACTTTATTTTTGTCTTTCTTTCTGTGTCACAGACTTTTTATGAATAACTTAAACTGTTATCTCTCCATAGATTTGAATTAGCTTAAAAAATAATCCTGAAAGCAAATTGTTTTTAAATGATCATATTTCAACTGGTTGTTACATTTGTCACTATCTAGCTCATTTCTTGTTTATCATGATAAAATCATGGGGGAGGGTCAGTGTGCACTGGAACAAACACATTTGTATTAATATGTCTTACTTTGTTGTTTTTTTAAAAATTCCTTTCATTCTGGAGACCCATTTGAGATAAAATAAGAAATCAGTACCTGTTCACTCATTGTCTTGACAATGAATATATAAATTAAAACTAATATCCTCGGTTGGTGCAGAAATAAAACCATACGCTGCTTTACAGGTATTGTACTCTCTCTCATAACATTTGTATAAAATTATCAAATTTTAGGATCAATCATCATCATCATCATAAGGAATACTTTTATTGAATTATTAATAACATGAAGTAAGCTTTTCCCCTGAAGAATACACACACAAGACAGCTTTTGTCGTTGACTTTCTGAACATTTTTAATTCTTCTCTATGCATGGTATCAACATTTGGCTATTACTAATGCACAAAGTATGTGCACTGCATTTTTGTGAAGAAAATGATTAAGAAATACAGAAATTTTCCTTTCTGGGGTGATTCTCATAATATTTTGACAGCAAGTCAGTGCTGGACATAAATATAAATGAAACATTTTAAATGAAAAAGAAAATAGGTGTGCTAGGTAATCAATCAAACTTAATGGAAATATACATATCATCTAAGCAATGTTGCTAAACAAAAATCAAGTTATACAAGTCTTATCATTGACTTCTATGCATATTGTGTGCAAATGCCCAATTTAAGTATATACCAAATTTAAGTATATACCAAATTTAAGGTATATATTTTTTTTACAGTAATAGAAGCTTTGAGCCAACATATCTATAATCCACCAAAGTAGGTGCCACAATGGAGGAGACAACCATTGGCTTTTAAATGGTTGCTTTCATTTATTAAAAGTGGTCCTGGATAAAAATGAAATACATATTTAAGGAAGAGATAGGGGTATCTTTTATGTATATAAGTTTCATCTGGATCTAATTAGGGGCTGAAATCCACCCTTATCTTACCTTGTCCTTTTCTACATAAACATGGTGGACTTGTGAATAAAAAAATAACGTTTTTGATTCAGTAGTAGAAGAAAAATAGGCAGTCTGATTTTTTTAAGAATAATTATATTCAGACAATAGTTCTTTGAAAGAAGGACATGAAGACACTTGTAGATCTTTACATAAAGTGTGCATCATGAATTGTAGAAGTTGTGACATGCAAGTTCTTACTATTTTAATTAATTTGCATTTTTTTTGTATTTTCAAGGTGACCTTGAGGTTGATATGGTTACTAGACAAAATTAATCAGGTGAGGGATTTTTAAAAATACTTTTGTGATTTTTCCATTTTGCACATTTGAAGGTTTTGGATAATTTGACATTTTCTTTACTATCATGGATTATTTCCCCTTATTAAAATCAAGTCTTTTTAAAAAAATATGTAGAAGAGAGATGGTTTTAAATATTTTTCAAGTACAAAGTTTGAATTGAAATTTTGCTAACATACTTTTTGCACAAATGTGCAACATTAGTTGAAGATAATTTACTCCATATTAATTTCTTGTGAAAGTTAAATAAATTGTTGATCATTTGTTGTGATTGGTATTGTCATTTATGTCAAAATATGGTGAGATAGTTTTCAGTGTTTGTTTTAATTGTTAACAGGTGATTTTCACAGGCCTTTATTTTTCTTATATGTTTTCTTTGATGAACATCATCTAGAGTTTCTATTAAAACTGATTGGATAATGATTTTGCACTGTAGAAATTGGATAATTTTATTTCTATTTTGCACTGTAGAAATTGGATAATGATGTTATTACTATTTTGCACTGTAGAAATTGGATACATTTTTTTCTATCTTGCACTGTAGAAATTGGATAATTTTATTTTTATTTGGCACTGTAGAAATTGGATGATTTAATTACTATTTTGCACTGTAGAAATTGGATAATTTTATTTCTATTTTGCACTGTAGACATTGGATAATGATTTTATTACTATTTAGCACTGTAGAAATTGGATAATAAGTTTATTTCTATTTTGCACCGTGGAAATTGAGTTTCTAAAGGAAAATATTATATTGAAAGTATATTATTCCATACAACGAGTTCACTATTTTGAACCATTAAGTTAGTGTTTTGTACAGCTAAATGTTGAATCTAGAAATTTTTTAATAATAATATTTTCAAAGATCCTCCAGTGTTCTTTAACTGTACAAGATTCCTAGAAATTGCTAATAATTTCACTGCCTTTGAGCTTTTGTCTCACATTTTGTACCATTTATATTCCTTGCTCATTTAACAGCTGAGTAATCCTTTTATATATTGTTGTATCTTACAAAAGTCTGAAGCAGTTCTGATCTTTTCTTTTAATATGACGATCATTTGAGTAACTAGTATATTTTTTATTGATCTGTATATAGTATGTTAGCATAAAAAAATCTCTACATTTATCTTCTCCTTATTATATTTGTCTTCAAGTATGCCCCTGCTCGTGCTAGCTGTTGAATGGGATAAAGCTATGAAGCATTTGATCTTAACATGTGCAAGGTTCTTCATGTATCATGGAATTGCATCTAGTATGATAATTTGTTTTTCTATTTTCAGCTCAGACAAAGGGCATGCGATGGTCTTGTTATGTTTGGTTGTATAGAAACCTGGTTACTATGGAAACTAACCAAGGGCAGAGTTCATGCTACAGATTACTCCTGTGCTAGCAGTACTGGCCTGTTTGACCCTTTTCAGGTAGATTTCTTTTCTTAAATTAAAATGACATTGTCACTAAAATGATGTATAAAATTGCATTTCAATAAGGTTTTCATGTTTGCATATTGAAATAAAAAATTTGGAAATTTATAAAAATAAATTTGCCATTTGGACAGAAGAGATCAGCATTCCTACAAAATATTATACTTATTGCCATTTGGACAAGATCAGTATTTCTTACAAAAAATTATACTTATTGCCATGTGTACAAGAGAAGTCGGTATTCTTACAAAATATTATAGTTATTGCCATTTGGACAAGATCAGTATTTCTTACAAAATATTATACTTATTGCAATTTGTACAAGAGAAGTCGGTATTCTTACAAAATATTATACTTATTGCCATTTGGACAAGAGAGGTCAGTATTCATGCAAAATTATACTTATTGCTATTTGGACAAGAGAGATCACTATTCTTACATAATATTATACTTATTGCCATTTGGACAAGAGAGATCACTATTCTTACATAATATTATACTTATTGCTATTTGGACAAGAGAGATCTTTGTTCTTACATAATATTATACTTATTGCTATTTGGACAAGACGGGTCAGTATTTCTTACAAAATATTATACTTATTGCCATTTGTAGAAGAAATATCAGTATTCTTATAAAATACATTTGCCATTTGAACAAGAGAGATCAGTATTCATACAAAATATTATACTTATTGCCATTTGGACAAGAGAGATCACTATTCTTACATAAGATTTTACTTATTGCCATTTGGAAAAGAGTGATCAGTGTTCTTACAAAATATTATACTTATTGCCATTTGGACAAGAGTGATCAGTATTCATACAAAATATTATACTTATTGCCTTTTGGACAAGAGAGATCACTATTCTTACATAAGATTTTACTTATTGCCATTTGGACAAGAGTGATCAGTATTCTTACAAAATATTATACTTATTGCCATTTGTAGAAGAGATATCAGTATTCTTATAAAATACATTTGCCATTTTAAGAAGAGAGATCAGTATTCATACAAAATATTATACTTATTGCCATTTGGACAAGAGTGATCAGTATTCTTACAAAATATTATGCTTATTGCCATTTGGAGAAGAGTGATCAGTATTCTTACAAAATATTATACTTATTGCCATTTGGACAAGAGTGATCAGTGTTCTTACAAAATATTATACTTATTGCCATTTGCACAAGAGAGGTCAGTATTCTTACAAAATATATTTGTCATGTGAACAAGAGAGATCAATATCCTTACAAAATATACTTACTGCCATTTTGGATGAGAGATCACTATTACATAATATTGTACTTATTGCCATTTGACACAAGAGGTCAGTATTCTTACAAAAAAATTATACTTATTGCCATTTGTACAAGAGAGTTCAGTATTATTACAAAATATATTTGCCATTTGAACAAGGGAGATCAGTATTCTTACAAAATATACTTACTGCCATTTTGGACAAGAGCGATCAGTATTCTTACAAAATATTATACTTATTGTCATTTGGACAAGAGAGAGGTCAGTATTCTTACAAAATATTATACTTACTGCCATTTGGACTAGAGAGAGGTCAGTATTACAAAATATTATACTTATTGCCATTTGCACAAGAGAGGTTGGTATTCTTACAAAATATTATACTTATTGGCCTTTGGACTTGAGAGATTGCTATTCTTACAAAATTCAAATTTTGCTGTTTGGACAAGAGAGATCAGTATTCTTACACAATAAATTTGTCATTTGGACAAAAGGGATTAGCATTCTTACAAAATATTGTACTTATTGTCATTTGGACAAGAGAGATCAGTATTTTTACAAAATATGATACTTATTGCCATGTTTTACAAAGAAACTATTTCAGTCTTTGTGGAAAATTGCATGTAGCATCTCATGCAGAATTTGAAGTTAAAACAACTAGTCACAGACAAGCATATTCCTGCACTTCAGGCATGTTAATTGTCTCAGTGCACATCTACATCACCTGTGTAGCCTGGAAAGTTTCAATAAAATCCTCCATGTAGTGTAGTAGAAGTGATGACAATCGTTCTTCTGAAATTATATTTTTTGAAATGACAAATTTATCAGAAATTTGTCGTACAAGAGAAAGCTATAGGACAAGGGTTAATGCTTATTGGTCATTTGTACATCAGCTGATTTCTTTGGGAAAAATTATGTAAAATGATTCTAGACATTTAGGAGAAGAGGTGATAACAAGCTACTTTCTATCCCTTGACTTCTCCAAAAATAAACCTTTTTGGATAATTTTTAAAGAAATTTTTCAAAAAGTGCGGTAGTGGAGAAAAGTTTAATGTTATTGGGCATTTACACCAAGCACTTATTTAGAATACAAAGTTTAAATAAAATCCTTCAATCAGCTTAGGAGGTTGCATGATGTCATGCTTGTTCCTAACACTTCTCGGAGTCCGTTTTATTCAACAATTTTTCAAGAAATTTACAACAAAATTAAGGCAGAGAAAAAAGTAAAATCTTATTGCACAATTGCACCAACCACTTAATTAGCCTACAAAGTTTCAGCAGCTTAGAAGACGTAAAGACAAGCTTTGTCATGGATGGACAGACAGACAAACTGATGCATAACAGCAAATCACAAAGTCCCTGATCTTCTTTCATGAGATGTTCAAAGTTCAACATCACATCTTTATTAGATCCTTATTTTACTTATGCATGTAAATAATTCTTCATATTGCATGTATTTTCTTTCACACAGATTGAGTGGAGCACAATTGTTTGTAATTTAGTCAACATTCCAATGTCAATATTCCCAGAAGTAAAGGCTACTAGGTAAGATTAATTTATACTGTCTCAAAAGATAGGTAAATAAAGATTAAAAGAAAGAAAGATAGAGAGAGCAAGAGAGAGAGAAATAAAAGAATGAAAAAAATAAACTAAAAGCCTTAAGAAAGCATTTTATAAGATGTAGCAATTAAAGAGTACAAGGAAATAAAACTTTGTTGTTGTTTTTGGTCATTGTTGTTTATTTCAGAAGTCTGCTTTACCAAACCTTGATGTAAGGGAGCACTTCATATTTAAGTTGGTAATTATTCTATCTATGGTCATCTCAAGTTTTTGGAAAGGAAGAATCTAAAATTCAGAATACAGGGGAACCTGATATAATTTGCTTCGTTATAACACGAATTTTTTGATATAACATGGTTGTGTAATGACTTCTTTACCTTACATACCATAATTAATATTCATACACAGCAATTAATAATTTTCATCAAGCATGGGGCTATTTTAATCCTGATTGTTATATAAATTGGCAGGTGGTAAAATTATTACTATATGGTTGACTGGCATTTTGTTTATTTCACACACACACACACACACACACACACACTGACACTCCTACACACATTCATCAAATTTTAAACTATTCTCTCTATACCATGGTTTGGACCATAACGGCAGATGGTAGTTATGGACCCCAACTACCATGTTATAGTGGGGTTCCCCTTTATTCATGATGAAGTTATGGACCCACTACCATGTTTTAGTGGGGTTCCCCTTTATTTATGATGCATCATGGAAAATTTCAGAATCTTTATCATCTTATATGAAACTTCATGGCCAAACCTTATTTCTGATGTCAGGTATTCATTATTATGCACAAATTACTGCAATCAAATGCATGTTCTGCTTGAGCATCAAGCCATTATAAGTTATGACAGTAACAAAGTTTCATGTGAAAAGAACTGGGTATTTCAGCTCTCAGAGAATATATTGGTATGCATGCATTTCTGCTTTGGCATATCTTTTTCTAGGAAACAACTTTTGTGCTAGTCTGTTCAATTTGTGTCGAGTTCAGATAAGTGGGAAAGCGAGACGCAGCAGTCACATTTTGTCCCTGCTGTCAGTGTTAGCAGTTTGTTAAGGTTTTGGTTAGTTTTTTATTTGCATATATTTTCTAAACCCTTTGATAGATTCTTATCATACTTGAAATTAATCATATGAAACTAAGGAAATTCATTGTGCAACATGCTGTCTTGCCCTTTTGACTGTGGAGTCAAGATCACAGGCATAGACAATTTGTGTTAAGGTTTTGTAAAGGCTTTTCATTGCTTATATATCCTAAACCATTTAATGGATTTTGTTCATACTTGGGATGAAACATTATGAAGATAAGACAATTCATTTTTGCAACACACTCACTAACCCCATTGATGTGGGGTCAAGGTGACATAGAAAATTTGTGTTCAAATTTATTAATTTGGTTTTATTTCTAAAACCCCTTAATGGATTTTGTTCATACTTGGAATTAATCATTATGAAGCTGAGACAAGTCATTCTATGACATGCTCTTTTGCAACTCTGATCTGGGGGTTAAGGTCGCAGTCTGAGGAAATTTATGTTAGGGTTTTAGTTCAAGTTATTTTCACTTGCTTATATTTCCTAAATTATGGGTTTTGTTCATACTTAGGATGAATCATTATGAAGCTAAGATGATTCATTCTGCAACATGCTTGCTCAAACATTTGACCCTGATGTCAAGGTCATCAAGGGCAAGGTCACACATTTAATAGCAATGTTTTGATAGTGGACTCGACATGCAGCTCCTGGCCTTCA
The DNA here is from genome assembly GCA_029931535.1 of Margaritifera margaritifera. NCBI lineage: Eukaryota > Metazoa > Mollusca > Bivalvia > Unionida > Margaritiferidae > Margaritifera > Margaritifera margaritifera. Next base: position 2,953,520 of record JAQPZY010001465.1, read on the forward strand.
TATTTAAAATACATTTTAAGTAGATTTAGCTGGCAAATCAGAATTCAGTATTTCTTAAAAAGTTAGAATTATAGCATGCCAACTGACAATTTCTCTCTGTTTTCACTGAAGAAAAATGGCTTTTCTATATTGTTCACATTCAACTTTTGAAAACCATTCTTGAGTTCATTATTTAGATGCCTTGTAAAAGTATGAGCAAACCAGAAGATTTGGTGTATGGACAAATTGGATAAATTAGAGGGATTTCAATCCCTTCCATGCCTTATGGCTTAGTGTCCCTTGTAGTTTACAGATATAGTTTATTTTACTTATATTGAAACAAACTTTATGGTCTTACTAAAATTAGTAACAAAGTATAGACCCACTAGCTTTTCAGGTAAATTTTATATTTTGAGGGAGGAGGCATAAACTTAGGTAAATGATGAGATCTGATATTAGTTATCACCATTGGATATTGTTCCATTGATGGTAATATTTGACAAAAAGGAATATTTTAAAGGAAATCACTACAATAATTCCTCCAATAATATTTCAAAATGTTAATATAAATTCTCTGCTGACATATGAAGAAAAGAATTTAGAAAAAAATGTTATAAAGATTATTTAGAGCAATATGTGTGCAATAATTAACCCTTTACTGCATAATGACGCTTTTTGATGCCAACCCCTTTACTGCATAATGACGCTTTTTGATGCCAACCCTTTACTACATAATGACACTTTTTGATGCTAACCCTTTACTACATAATGACACTTTTTGATGCCAACCCTTTATTGCATAATGATGCTTTCTGATGCCAACCCCTTTACTACATAATGATGCTTTTTGATGCCAACCCCTTTACTACATAATGACACTTTTTTATGCCAACCCTTTACTGCACAATGACATTTTTTTATGCCAACCTTTTTACTGCATATTGATGCTTTTTGATGCTTTTCATGACAAATCTGATTAAGATGCCCAGTACTACCAAAAGTAAGTCTTTATACCCATAACTATCACTTATATGGCTGAGAGAATGAATCTAGAAAGTAAATGCGCAGCAAACCATTGGTTTAATCACAGGATTAATGCAATTTTGCAGTTCAATCTACACTCACCCACTGTATGTAACAGTGTGTCTGCCGTTTGTAGACATGTGCTCTGCAACCCACGGTTGCGACATGAAATCATTTGAAATTTTGAATAGTATTTTGAGGATTGTTCAATAAATCTAAATTTGTTTTTGTATGTAAACTTAAGGCATTCACCTTAACATTTGTTTGCTTCCATGATGCAAGGCAAAAATCCATGATTATATACAATCATTCCCACTTATTTAAAGTTTGCAACAACAGGAAAATCTTCAACACATTTTAAAGCAGATCTCTCAGTTTCTCTTGATAAAATTCTGATTTTAGGATATTAGAGCTTGGTTCATCATCAGTGATCATCGTGGTATATTCCTAGTGTCTGGATCAAAATAATGCAGTACCTAAATACATGCATAATTATGTATATACATGTATATGAATAAATATGTATAAGATTGATTATACTACTTTCATCTTCATGCTTTTTATGAATTGTTTGTCATTCTTCAGCTTTCTTTCAGCTTCTTCTGAACTTTAACATAGGCATTCATATTTTGGAGATATGTTATAACATCAACTTTAATATCTTAATATTAATGCTGAATTTTGGAACTGTTACCATAGTAACCAAGCTCTTTTGGTATAAATTTCAACAAATTCAGTGTTAGACATAATTTTTGTTTATATTTAAAATATTTAAGACCATATGAGTATATTAAACAAAAATATAAACACATAATATATAGCCAAATCTTTATTGACTTTAAGTGTTCAATCTTAACACTTCACTGAAAACAAAACATGTATTATGCCTATATATGGTGGAACTTCAACAATCTAAGCTGAATAATTAGAAAATCTCAGTTTTCTCAATCATAAATTGAAAAATTTAAAGTATGACTGACTTGGCAAGAAAGTAGTAAGCTCAGTATAAATGATACTGAAAAATATGTAATTGTGTCATGAATTTACACATTCTAGGCAGGATTTGATTGCCATGGCAACTAACCATTTCATCCCCTGCATGCTGAAATAAAGTATACACAATTCTCATCCAGTGTCTACAACAAATTTCCCACTATAAAGAAAATTATTATTGCACAAGAAGTTAATTCAAAAAGGGATGCCAAATTACTGACTTCAAGGATAAATCCTGTACAAATTAGACAGTTCAACCTTCACACTGATGTGCAGTAAAGAGTTAAAGGGCCAATGATTGAAATATGTCAGGAGTTATAAAAAGGGCCATATATAGCAATATAGTTATGTTCTTCCATCTGAGCTTATGTAAATTAGTATCACTTGAAACTGCCAAGCCATCAGTATTCACAATACTTTGATTCACTTTATTACCATCTATACTCGCATATAAGCCAATACCAACTGCAAACTGCATAGACCCAGATCTGCTGCCGCATTATGTGATGGCAGATCTGGGTCTATGCAGTTTGTAAGGACTAATCAGTAGAACAAACAACATAGACCCTAATCTGCTGGCACATTATGCAATGGCAGATCAGGGTCAGTGTTGTTTGCATTTGGACCCGGATTATACGCGAGTACCTGCGGTAATAAAATTTTCTTTGTTGTAGTGGACATTTTGGAAGTACAGACCCCAGTATATTTGGAAATGAGATTCCCATAACAGCTTTGGTAAGATCTTTTGGAATATCAAAGTATTTTTCTCTCTTGTTTCATTTTACCTACATCATCAACCTTTTAACCACATACAAATAATTAAATTTCAAGGTTGAATGCACCTCCCAGCAAGTCTATGTGTCAGTTATTCCACAATGGCATTAGGGCTTAGTGGTTGGAATGTTCGACATGACCTGACCAAAGATTGTAATCGATACTTGATGTCATGTGACCTGACCAAATATTATAATTGAAACTTAATGTCATGTGACCTGACCAAAGATTATAACCAATACTTAATGTCATGGACTGTACCAAAAATTATAGTAAATATTTGATGTCATGTGACCTGACCAAAGATTATAAGCAATACTTAATGTCATAGACTGTACCAAAAATTATAGTCAATACTTTATGTCATGTGATCTGACCAAAGATTATAGTTAATACTTGATGTCATGTGACCTGACCAAAGATTATAACCAGTACTTAATGTCATGTGACCTGACCAAAGATTATAATCAATACTTAATGTCATGTGACCTGAACAAAGATTATAATCAGTACTTGATATCATGTGATCTGACCAAAGATTATAATCAATACTTGATGTCATGTGACATGACAAAAATTATAGTCAATACTTCATGTCATGTGACCTGACCAAAGATTATAATCAATACTTGATGTCATGTGACCTGACTAAAGATTATATTCAATACTTGATGTCATGTGACCTGACAAAAAATTATAGTCAATACTTGATGTCATGTGATCTGACCAAAGATTATCATCAATACTTGATGTCATGCAACTAACGAAACTATGTATCATAATATTTGAGCATCATTGATTTTTTTTATGAAATTTATAAATTTGGCATATATGTGATATTCAGTTTTCACTTTTTGATCAATTTAATGTATTTTGACAAATATCACAGACTTTACCATATAATAGATTTTCATAAATTGAGTTTTCTAACTAAATTGTAAAAATAAAAATTGTTTTCTAAAAAAAATTTAATTAACAAAAACATGCTTGTAAACATTTGGTCAACAGTATTTGCCTCAACCAGATGATGTTACAGACATGATCTTTTAGGGTGTTAGCTCAGGTGTGAAAATTCAGTTATTGATCTTATTAGAAGACAATACATATATAAAATTTCAATTATTGACCTCATTAGAAGACAATACATATATAAAATTTCAGTTATTGACCTCATTAGAAGACAATACATATATAAAATTTCAATTATTGACCTCATTAGAAGACAATACATATATAAAATTTCAGTTATTGACCTCATTAGAACACATATATAAAAATTCAACTCATCAGGCAGGAGATCAGACAGCAGCCATGTTTGGAGAGTGCTGTTTTGATGTAGGGGACATCAAGTGTACCATGGGAACAGGAACATTCATTGATGTCAATACAGGATCGAAGCCACATGCCTCTGTAGCAGGTATAGTAGACTTGAAACGCCTTTTTCTTCAAATACCTTAGGAGTGTGACCACCACCTTGGAAAGCCCGCCCTCCCAAGCTAGTTTTAGCATTAAAAAAAGCCAAAAGTTGTCTGCCCACATGGGTGGAAGTCAGACAAAACTTATTCTCACTTTATTTGTCTAACTTTTGGTGTATGATATATATGTAAACACCATTATTGTTACCTTACCTATGGTCAGTATTGCATTCATTCAAATAATTTTTACTTGACTTAGTATATATATTCTCACACGAATTATTTAGTATTACATATCGTAGTTAGTATTACATATTGTATTTAGTATTTAGTATTACATATCGTATTTAGTATTACATATTGTAAGGTCATTCCTGTAATTATTGTAGACATTTGTGTTGGTATTTAGCATCCTCTTCACAGTAAGTTTACATGACGTTTGACTGATTTCACGAGTACATACATGTGACAGAAAAGACAGATTAGGTCAGGATAGATCAGGAGATTTCCAAAATTTGATCAGAGTTTTGACCTCAAAAGAGGGAGGATTTTCATTGACCTGATTTTTAGCATGCAAAATTACAACTATTGAACAAATTAACACTTAGGAGATAATGTACTGTTACTGGATACAGGTTACCTTTCAGCCTGAATTTTGCTGAGAATGGAAAGTGTCCTTTTAGTGTCTGCATTGGAATGTGGCAGTTTTAGTACAACTGCACTAAGTCCACCAAGAAGTTAAATATTGTTTTCTGCCTGTGGATAGGTTCAGATTGCTGACTGACTGCCAGAACTGCTCAAGATTGGTACTGTGTGGGTCTAATGTTGTTTTAATGTCAGTAAGATTCTCCAAATGAAGTACAAGCACATACATTATATCATCACACCCTTTGTAACTTTAAGCCTAAATTGCAGACACCTTTGTTGTCATCATTATCATCACTATCAACACTCTTCAATAATGACAATCAAATCCAGAAAATGATTATCACTTGCAAGTATTATAGATGAAAAGAAAGACCTCATTCATCCCAGGTATTACAGATTATAATGGCAGTTAGTGATATGTACATTAGTCTCATTTATATTCATGTTTACAAAGGATTAAATCAAGGTCAGTGGTGTTTATATCAGTTTTTGTGATGCGGTTGTTCATAGTAGTGTCAAATGCATATTTAGCCTAAAAATCATTGTCACTGGTTGCATTCTGCAGGTGGTCATTCATGGTAGTGAGTTTATATGATAAATTATTATTATTATTATTATTATTATTATTATTATTATTATTATAATACAATTAAGATTATGATTTCTTATGAACAATAAAATAGTCACTATGTGACTAGTTTTTGTCTGTTTGCATGAGAACTTTTGTGCAATTTATGAGTCAGGGAACATTATTTTGACTAGATCTGAAAAATGATCTGCTACAAGAAACGGGAGATTATGTTATATCTTTGAACTTGATTCCATTCCAACCACTGAAATTCCTGTTTCCATCCATCATTGAATTTCATGTGATTACTTCAGTTGCTTGGATTTTGGTGTTTTAGCATTGAGAGATAATGCATGCTTGGACATCTCAACAAACTGTAAACACCATAGTCACACTGACCCTGTTTTATGCCACTTGAGCTCTTGAGTAATCCAAACATAATCAATTAATATCTTTAATCTGTCCAAATTACTTTGGATCATACATAGTATAGACTTCAATCCATATCAACAACTTTAAGCATCGAAGCAGAACATACCCTCCGGAGAGAATCAAAGTAATGTTAATTTTTTATGCTGATTGAGCTCTTTAGTAACCCAACCACAATCAATTAACATCTTTAATCCTTTCGGAATTACTTCTGCTCACACATAGTATAATCCAGCTTGACAAACTTCAAACACTGAAGTCAACCAACCCTGCCAACAGAATCAAAGGGATGTTAATTGTTTTATGCTGCTTGAAATTAGCAACTAAATTGTCTTGCCCTGCTTTAGCCAGTTCACAGTCCCGTGACCACAGGCAGTATTACCATAAATATACTACAATGGAACCAAAGTGTGAAAAAAATGGAACAAATTTAATTTTTCAATTATAATTTTGCATACGAGGGAGATGTCAGTGAGTGACAGGAGACACCTGTCAACTTGGGGAAAAACACCCTCTCATCTGGGAAGTTCACATGTATGCCAGTATAGGCTATCAATTTGCTCTCTGTATTTACATGTGTCAGCACAATTGGCAGGACTTAGTGCTCTGAGAGCAAATGCTGTAAGCTGGCTAGGGATAACAATGCTACATGCCTGAAATATATGGGGTGCAATTTTAGTCATACATACAACATTTGTGCAAGGACAGAAAATCTGTGGGCTACCATCTTGGCCAGACAGTGCACAGAGTCTAATGAGAAGGTGTAGAAATGCACCATCAGAGATGCGGATGTCATTAGCATTGTCACCTCAGTGAACAACATTCTGCTGGTGTAAATTTTGAAAGTGGAGAGTTCACTGGTTAAAAAGACAATCAAATGTTCCATTTCATCACAGGTATCACACACAGCTCTAGCTTTGCCTTTGCTTCCACAATCAGAATAGATCTTTGTGGTGGTACTTTTAGGGCCAATTCCAGCTTGGTGCAGCAGCCTGTCTGGACCAGCAATGGCTTTAGATGTTGATCGGCAGCAGTCGATACCTGCTCCAAGATGGCTTCACTGATGCATGCAGGACCCAGTTACAGTGATGTAATATTCCTAACCTGTCCTGGAATCATGAACATGGCACAGGAATGAAGGAATCGATAACCCTGCTCTGTCTCAACTGGGCTTTGCCATCAGATATGGATCGAATATGATCAAGACCGAATCCGATACATCCTTTACTGTTACCTGAGAGGACTGATTGCAGTGGTTTAATATTACATATCCTGTCCAGGCATGATAGCACTGGCACCAGCATCGAAGAGTGGATGGCCTTTGTACAGTTTAGTGCCACAACAGTCCCATGTCATTTCTCAGACCCATGTTGGTCCATTGCCAGTACAGTGCTACATTGTCCCAGTGTCATTATGGATCCACATCACTTCATAGCATTATGGATTTATCTCGGCCTGATGCCATTATGGATCCACCTCTGTCCATAACCATCATGGACCACTGTCAAACAGCACAGCCCGTCACAGCCAACCCCAACCCAGCTACTGTGATGATCCAGTCCCATATGCTCAGCACCATTTTTATTTTTGGACTGTCTACAGCTTACACAAGGAACAGCCAACAACTTCTGCTCTATAATGGCTTACCAGTACAGTCCTAGCTATGATGATGTTACAGTATTGGATGCCTGATACCACGCCTGCACCATTGATGATACATTCAGCAGTTGTCTTGAGATTACAGTGTCCCAATCTGGATTTACTCCTAGTCCAGTTTGCTGTCTGCCTTGGCAGATTTCTTCAATGTACGAGGACTCATACTTACATGCACCATCATCCTTACTCAATCCAATGATGTCTAGAGGAGAATCAGCCTTATGTGCATTGAGTGAGGAAGTTTGACTGTTGCAACCTGAAGTTTTCACACCTCCTTCTGCTCTGTTAGTGGCAATGTACAAAGTTCCAGCATCCATCAATCTATTGGCAAAGAAAGACCAGCTGACATTCAAACAGTTACCACAGACTGGTTGAGTCTCATGCTTATTAGTGTTTTGACAGGCTGCTTCAAGACCATAGTGTCAACTGACCTTTCATTTCATAGTAATGACATCAGTCCAGTTAATAAACTTACTATAAGACATACATGCCTGTTTTTCATACTGAGGTTCCAGCCGTTGACATAGATATGGCAGACCCTCATCAGTATGGATGGATAAGAAGCCCTTCATGGACATAATACAGCTGGTCCAAAACATTACTGCAGTAGGGTCTATGTTCGACTTAGTATCAATGGCTATATCATATCAAGCTGAACATAGCCTTTCCTCACCTGCTGATATTCCCACTGGTCATGCTTGGAAATCAGCCTCATGGATGGTGCATATTGTGAACTGGCACAACACATGCTTTCTAGTGCCATAACAGTATTAGTTAACCTATAGCTCATGGAAACAGATGCATTGCTGTCCACCTCTGCCTTCTTTAAAAAACAGCATAAGTATGTACTTAGATCACAGCTGTTTGTTATGAAACCTGCTCTTCAGTGGTTATGTAGAAGAAGTCTGCAAACAAGTCACCAAGGAGACAAATCTCACACATGCCCAACATCCTGGACCTCAGCCCTCATTTCAGAACAGGGATCAGAGAAACAAAAAGGGCCCCTTTAAGGCATGCCCAATGGGGAAACAGTCATACAGGTCCTATGCAGAGTCAAAATCATCCTTTGCCTATTGGGTCTCCCATGTGGCAGTGGATCTCATCATACTGGGTCACCAGTTCATGAGACCATTGCAGATCAATCTTTTGTTCCAGTGGTGTTAGAGGCTCTGCCAATTGGACCAAGCAGTCCCAGTTTCGAGATACACGAGGTCACATCTCAGCAAATGGGAAAACTTCACTTGGTTTACAGTGGGTGTTCTCTTGCAGGTCCAGCCTCTGTGAATTACAATTTGCACAGATGCAAACACAATGGGCTGGGGTGCCCTCATTTTGGGAAGTCAGTGGCTTGTGGCTGCTGCAGGACCAACTATTGCACATCAGTCTCCAAGAGATAAAGGCCATAGTAAATGCATTTCAAATGTGACAGGAGACGCTGTCTGGAAAGGGTGCTCTTGTTCTATCTGACATCTCCACTGTAAATTATATCAGAGGGTAAGAGGAAACCAGATTGAGAGACCTCTGCCTCCTGGTTTGGGATTTTCTAATGTGGTGTCATCAATGACAAATCCACATTCAAGTCTGTCATATTCTTGGCAGACTCAACATATTGGTAGACACGCTGTCACGATGGAATCAGCTAATCAAAACCAAATGGTCGATTCACCCCTCAGTATTCAGTTGAATCTGTGTCCGCTGGGATCGACCACACACTTTTCTTTTTACATTGTGGTGGAATGTGAAGCTACAAACCTGTCTCTCCAGTCCCAGATCCAAAGGCCTGATCAGTTTATGCTCATTCAATTGATTGCAATTGTCTGGAGGTATATGCTCCCTCCAACTCTTCTGATATGAAAGGTCTTGCAAAATACAAGGCAATCAGAGAGCCATCTTATCATGATTTCTACCCTCAAGTGGGAAAATTCATGAGTAAATAATCTATTAAACTTGGCAGGGGAATTTCCAAGGAAAATCATTGTCTTGCCTCACCTGCTTAAGCAACCTCGACTGCAGGTGTTTCATCCAAATTTGGAACTGTTGAACCCACACTCCTAGATCACATCAAACAAGCTGTCAGGGGCAAACATTTCTCAGAACATGTGGTGGGCAGAATCATTTAGGCAAGAAGGCCCACCAGTGGAGAGTTTTCTACCAGTGGTGTCAGCTAGAACACATCACTCTGCTTAAAGCCTTGATACCCCAGATAGCTAAATTTCTACTGGCTTTTCAAGGATGTTAGCATCCATCACATAAAAGGTTACCATTCCACAGTCTCTGACACATTTCATCACCAATGAAGGGAGGATATAGGCCAAAACAAAGACCTTCCAACCTTTTAGCAAACTTTGACCTGTCAAGCCCAATGGCATTGGCACTGTATTCAAAATGGGATCTTCCATAGGTTCTGACATGGTTGAATAAAGCACCATGTGAACCTCTATCTAGAGCATCTCTCTTATAAAACCTGCTTTCTTAGTCATTCTAGCTACAGCAGGCGGAATGAGATACATGCTTTGTCGGTCGATCCAAACTGTCTGCAGTTTCGATGTGATGGTTCAGTTTCACTCATAATGGCTTCTGCTTTCCTATGAAAAAACAGGCTCCCAGGGAATCAGTCCTTTATTGTGAAACTTCTTTCCTCATTGGACCCTTCACCACTGGGGCATCTACACAACTGCATAAGGGCTTTGAAGTAGTGCCTGAAATAAACCGAGCCAGTGTGTAAAGGCAGATATCATTTTTTTTTACCATTGAAGGAAGGAAAGGTCAGTATTTCAGCTTGAGTTCTATCATCTTGGATATGACGGGTTATTCACTCTGTGAATAGTGAAATGACCCAAGACCAAATTTTTTCTTCATTTCATCTCATAAGGTTAGGGCAGTAGCTATGAGCATAGCAATTGAGTGCAACTGTTCCCTAACTGATACCATCCAAGCCATGGGATGAGGGTCAAAGACGACTTTCTTCAGCTATTACCTCTGAGAGCTTTCATCCCAGAGGGCCAAGTTTAACCTGGTTAGACCTATAGCAGCAGCACAAAAGATTATCTTCCCAGGTTATTCCACAGCTTCACAGTGATGTGGCTACTTCACTTCTGCTGTAATTGCAGGGGGGGGGATATTTTTCCGTATTAGTCGCATCTCGCCATATGGAGTCACTACTCTAGCCCATATATTTCACAAGATTTGAAGCTGCTTCGTGTACCTTATGGGATTGGAGATAGGGCCTTCTCCAGGATATGGTAATGTAACTCTCTCCCCTTCTTACCTATTCTCCTAAGGTATGGGTAACATATTTGAAGAAGAAACCAACCTCCCCACAGTTACATGTTACTGACAGAGCATGCATTTCCACTCCAGTAATAACTGAAGTGTATACAGGATTCAGTACCAATCCTTCTATCCAAGGAAAGATCACTTTTGTCTGACTCCCATGTATGTGGGCCGATAACTTTTGGCACTTTTATTGCCAAAAACTAGCTTGGGAGGGCTGTATTTGTGAGGTAGCTAGCTTGGGAGGGCTGTATTTGTGAGGTAGCTAGCTTGGGAGGGCTGTATTTGTGAGGTAGCTAGCTTGGGAGGGCTGGATTTGTGAGGTAGCTAGCTTGGGAGGGCTGGATTTGTGAGGTAGCTAGCTTGGGAGGGCTGGATTTGTGAGGTAGCTAGCTTGGGAGGGCTGGATTTGTGAGGTAGCTAGCTTGGGAGGGCTGGATTTTGTGAGGTAGCTAGCTTGAGAGGGTTGGATTTGTGAGGTAGCTAGCTTGGGAGGGCTGGATTTGTGAGGTAGCTAGCTTGGGAGGGCTGGATTTGTGAGGTAGCTAGCTTGGGAGGGCTGGATTTGTGAGGTAGCTAGCTTGGGAGGGCTGGATTTTGTGAGGTAGTGGTAGTATTCCTAAGGTATTATGATCTGGTAAGTATTATTGAAGAAAAATATTTTACTTCAAAAATTAGTTTCTCACAATCTGTCCATCACATCTTGTTTAACTTTTTGCATTTAGGTCTGTTTCTAAAGAATTGTTGACTGCATAGCCATGCAACTTTATGTTAATGCATCTTGGCAACCCCTAAAATTAAGTCATTTTGACCTTGCCATTAAAACTACCAGTAGGCCACTGTGATATGGTATTTCAATGCACATACTTATGTTTTTGTTTTCTTATGTTGTTTTTTTTCTGTCTAGTATGAAATCACTGAAAGAACAAGTCGTACTGCCGGCACCATTTGAACATAAATTGGAATTTGAAAGCTTAAGCCAGTTTCAAAAAGATAACCAGGCTGTTATTGTGTAGTTAATATAAATGTGGTTTATTTTACAGTTATTTATGACCTTGAGACTAAATCATCAATAATTCACCATGATTGTAACTGCATGATAGTAAGAGAAAAAAATAAGATAAATAATAGGATAAGGAAATACAATAGTAATGGTGTTTTGATACATTGTTGCGATGTCATCATCTTTCCATGATCATATTGAAAAACAATAGACTCTATATAATTAAATATATTTACTCAATGAGTTTGGATAATTTACATTATCTTGTGTATGGAAAGCAATGCTGTCATCTGCATTTCACTTTAATTCTAGGAATCATCATTTTCTAATATACCTACTGAAGCTGAAACAAAACCTGCATTTACGCATTTTTTTTTTCATCTCTGTGTATGCCTTTATTTCTCTCATAGGTTTATATCCTTTAATTGGCTGGAAGATTGGAGATGAAATTACATATGTAGCAGAGGGAAAATCAAATGATACTGGTATCACGATTGAATGGGGAAAGTCTCTAGGTGAGTTACAGGATGATCACATGATGCTTTCCTCTGTAGTTTGTAGCCAGCTTTATCCATGGCTTGAAGGATATATTATAAAATCAAAAACATTTGTGTGGGATATAATTTCACTTTTTTTTTCATTGATAGCAAATAAACATGAAATTAATCAAGCCCAGAAAAAAATTGTTGGTAATAAGTGTTAGGGTAATTGTATCCACAGAAAATTATCCAATTTACTCTTGGACCATGAAAATGTTATCCCTAGCAATATTTGTGATTTTTAGCTTACCAAGTGAACTTGTGGAATTGTTCTGCATCCAGCATGCATTGTCCAGTATCTGTCAATATTTGCTATTTGTAAACTTCTTCTTAAAAACTGCTTTGCTTTCAATCAGAGTTTGTATGAATGTTCCAAAGGACATGTTCTACCAAAATTGCATTTGGGGTGACTCCCCTAGCAACAGTATGACTTTCTTAGTAACCAGGAGGAAAACCATTTTTGAACTCTTCTTAAGAGCAGCTATGCCATTATTGATCAAACTTAGTTGGAATGTTTGTTATGACATGCTTTATTAAAATTATGTCTAGGGTGGTTTCCTTAACAGTGAGGCTTCCTTGGCAACCATATGGAAAACCTATTTTCAAATTCTTCTACAGAACAGTTGAACCCTATTTTGATCATACTTATTAGGAATGTTTCATATGATGTGTTCTGTTTAAATTATGTTCAGGGTAGCTCCAATAGCAGCGATTTCAAATTCCTTAGGAACCATATCAAAAGCCTATTTTTGATTTTTCTAGAATGTCTGAGCCAGTTTTAGTTAAAAGTAATGTTTCATAGGACATGTTCTATCAAAAATAGTATCTGAGATTGTTCCCTACCAATGGTGTGGCTTCTCTAGCATCCACATGGAAAACATATTTTCACTTTCTTCTAATGAACAGCTATGCCAGTTTTGATCAAACTTGGTAGGAATGTTTCATTGGACATGCTCTACCAAAATATTATCTAGGATTGTTCCCATACTAGTGGTTTGGATTCCATAGTATCCATATAAAAAAAAAATTCACTTCCTTCTCCAAAACGGCTGAGCCAATTTTTATTAAACTTGGTGGGAATGTTTCTTTGGATATGTTGTGCCAGAATTTTGTTTGTGTGGCTTCCCTAGCATTGGTGTGGCTTCCACAGCAACTAGGTGGAAAAAACTACAAATGATAATCAGCTATCATCAAGTGTGGCTACTGTTACTATAAAACTACCATACAACGACTTTCTTTACAAAACTGCCTGACTGCATGAGACCAGATGTGATAGGTTGAGTTATAGCATGAACACTTTTCACATTCATATACAAAAATGACAATATACCATCTATTCCAGCTGAAATCACTCAAAGTAGAAACAAAGTTAAACAGGTTATGTGAAGTACCAATAGCCTCAATTGAATAGCTGAAGATTATCCTGACATGGGTGTCTTTCAACTCAAGGCACCATCATTATTACTTCTAATGTACCTTTTGACCAATGTATGTCAAGTGAGTGATATTAAATGGGCCTCTTCTTTCAGTATGTCAAGTGAGTGATATTCAATGGGCCTCTTCTTTCAGTATGTCAAGTGAGTGATATTCAATGGGCCTCTTCTTTCAGTATGTCAAGTGAGTGATATTCAATGGGCCTCTTTTTTCAGTATGTCAAGTGAGTGATATTCAATGGGCCTCTTCTTTCAGTATGTCAAGTGAGTGATATTCAATGGGCCTCTTCTTTCAGTATGTCAAGTGAGTGATATTCAGTGGGCCTCTTCTTTCAGTATGTCAAGTGAGTGATATTCAATGGGCCTCTTCTTTCAGTATGTCAAGTGAGTGATATTCAATGGGCCTCTTTTTTCAGTCATATAATATAATGTAGATTATATAACTATTTCACCAGTAAAATTACAGAAAAATTAAGCAGCTACCAGTGAGACATAGTGAAGCATGACAGAGATTTTATGCCAAACAAAATTGCTAAAATACATGCAGAATAAATGGAGCAGTGTACTAATAATGACTTAAGTGTGAATAATTAAATACAATTTTAATTTACTGCAGTCCTTTGCAAGGTATGAGACTTAGTAAATCTACCCATTTGATTTTACTTTCCAGGATTCTTTGAAGATGTGAACGATATTGATCAGTTGGTCCAGTCTGTCCCTGGTAAGTTTAGTCAAGAGTGGATTATTAGTACTAGGAATTGTTGTTCATATTACCAATTATATACTTATTGGTGTTCATATTACCAATTATATACATATTGGTGTTCATATTACCAATTATATTCTTATTGATGTTCATATTACCAATTATATACTATTGGTGTTCATATTACCAATTATATACTATTGGTGTTCATATTACCAATTATATACTATTGGTGTTCATATTACCAATTATATACTTATTGGTGTTCATATTACCAATTATATACTTATCTGGTCAGTTTCAGGTTAATTTTAAATATAGGAAAATTGCTTTGTTGTGACACCATTCATTTGAGTAATTTACTGAAAATTATTCATGATTAAATCCATTTGTCCAATATTTATAATAGTAAAGGATTGTGTTGGATTAATGAATCTAAAATGTATACAGTACAACAAAAGTTTTTCACAAACTGGAAAATGAATTCACAAAAATATGATTCATTGTAAACACTTGTATGGAGCATGGTATATCAAGTCAAACCTGTGTATAACTACCACCTCAGGGACCATGTAAAACTGGTCTGTATGAGCAGGTGGTATTTATATACATTTGATTTTGTATTGATTTATATACAGATTTTGGATTTATTGCACTTGGTCTTGATACACAGGTGGCCTATATATGAAGGTGGTCTCTGTAAAAGTTTGACTTTATTGCAGCTAGTCGATCAATAATTCTAATGTTTTTTGCCTCAAATGTGCTAAACATACTAAAATTTGGAAAACTTAAGTGACTTTAACATATTATGAATTGACATTATCTTCAAGTTATTTGTCATTATCTTACTAAAGAATATCATTGCAACTGAGAATACAATGTGATATCAATTTATGCAGCTGAGAATACAATGTGATATCAATTTACACAGCTGAGAATACAATGTGATATCAATTTACACAGCTGAGAATACAATGTGATATCAATTTACACAGCTGAGAATACAATGTAATATCAGTTTACACAGCTTATAATACAATGTGATATCAATTTACACAACTGAGAATACAATGTCATATCAATTTATGCAGCTGAAAATACAATATGATATCAATTTATGCAGCTGAGAATAAAATGTGATATAAATTTATGCAGCTGAGAATACAATGTGATATCAATTTACACAGCTGAGAATACAATGTGATATCAATTTTTATGCAACTGAGAATACAATGTGATATCAATAGCTGAGAATACATATCAGTTTACACAGCTGAGAATACAATGTGATATCAATTTATGCAGCTGAGAATACAATGTGATATCAATTTACACAAACTGAGAATAAATTGTGATATCAGTTTACACAACTGACAATACAATATGATATAAATTTACACAAACTGAGAATAAAAATGTGATATCAATAAACACAACTGAGAATGTCAAAATTATATATGATGCTGTATGTGTCAACTAGATGGAAAAAAAAGGATTGATCATTGTGGCATAAAATTTTTCGAAAATATTTGTTTTGCATGTGAGAAATATTTATCATTACCCACAAGGAGATCCAAGCAACTCAGTCTAACCAGTGGCAAAATTTGATACTTGCTCTGGACCAATATTAACTTATTCACATAGATTTCATCATAATGTCCATTTCCAAAGTCAACACAAAGGTATTATTTGACAAGTGTCCCAAGTAAAAAATATGCTTGTGATTGAATGATATCAATGAAATTGTGAAAGCACATTGTTTTTGGCAGTACTTGTTTGGCCAAGATGTGTAAATAATATGTTGTAAGATATCTGTTACATAATATGTTATAAGATATATGTTACACAATGTTATATGTGTTATATAATATGTTATAACTTATGTGTTAAATAATGTTATATGATATGTGTTATATAATATGTTATAAGATATGTTACATAATGTTATGTGTTATATAATTTATGTTATATAATATGTGTTATATAATATATGCTATAAAGATGTGTTACTTAATATGTAAGATATGTGTTTTAAGATGTCTTACATAATATCTTATAAGATGTGTTACATAACAAGTTATATGTGTTACATAATGTTATAAGATTTGTGTAACATAATATGTTATAATATAATTATGTGGTACATAATATTTGTAAGAATTATATTTGTATCATACAACTTGTTGATTGTGTAAGACTTCTGATGAGTATATTGAAATACAAATTTTGGTCCAAAAAAGCCAAATATTTTTTAGATGCAATTATTTTATTATCCCTCTTGACTGCTATGGTTATCTCTGTCTGTACGGACCAGTAATCCACATGTAAAAAGTTAAACAATTCAACATCACCATAGGATGAATCTAAAAGAATCCGTACATTTTTCATTTCAGACACTGATGGAGTGTATTTTGTATCAGCATTTAGTGGGCTTCAGGTAAATGTTTGGTAATGTAGTAAGATTTAAGTGATGGAGTGTATTTTATATAAGCAATTAGTGGGCTTCAGGTAAATGTTTGGTAATGTAGTAATATTTAAGTGATGGAGTGTGTTTTGTATCAGCATTTAGTGGGCTTCAGGTAATTATTTGGTAATGTAGTAAGATTTAAGTTACTATAAATGACAAAATTGTCATGAGTATAAGTGTTTTTGCAAGTTTAGCAAAGAAACTTACAATTTTCAAATGTATAACGAAACACATGGCATTAGTCTATACAAGATAAACATGGCATACAGTGTATACAAGATAAACACATGGCATAATGGTGAATAAAAGATAAACACATGGCATACAGTGTATACAAGATAAACACATGGCATACAGTGTATACAAGATAAACACATGGCATACAGCATATACAAGATAAACACATGGCATACAGTGTATACAAGATAAACACATGGCATACAGTATATACAAGATAAACACATGGCATACATTGTATACAAGATAAACACTTGGCATAATGGTGCATATAAGATAAACACATGGGATACAGTGTATACAAGATAAACACATGGCATACAGTGTATACAAGATAAACACATGGCATACAGTGTATACAAGATAAACACATGGCATACAGTATATACAAGATAAACACATGGCATAATGTGTATACAAGATAAACACATGGCATGCAGTGCATTCAAGATAAAAACATGACATACAATATATACTGAAACACATGGCATAAATCATTAAACTAGATTATTCTATACACCTCATAGTATCACACCCCTACAAAGAAAGGTCACTGTGCCCTACAGTTCACATTTTACTGACTTAGATTAAGTTAGCTCATGACCACGAAGGTTTTTTTCATGTTGTGTACATACTACCCTATCTAGAGTCATAAAACTTGGTAAGGGGACGCATCTTGATGAGCACTTCTCCCTAATTTCATTAGTAAGACATTATGGCTTATATTTTATGCCTCACTGACTTAGCTTAAATTTTGTGTTTGATGTTCATTTCTTTGGCATGTTTCATGCCAGAATGGTGAAATTGATGATGAAATGCATCCCTTTTATTACCACACCCTTGCAACAAAAGTAGCTCATCATGACCTATATTTCCTCAGTCCCTGGCTTTGGTTAAGTTTTTGCATTTAGCTCATGACCATGAATGTTCAGTTTTTGGCATACTATAGGCATTGTATTCTTTCTAGAATTATGAAACTTGGTGAGTGGATGTATCTTGATAAGTTTGGCATTTTCATTGCAAAAAGAGGTCTCTGTGACCTATATTTCATACTTCATTGACTTTGTTTACATTTTGTGTTCATTTATTGGTGCTGTTTATGTTCCAATTTTGAAACTTGATAATTGGATGCATCTATGTTAGTACTACACCCATACAACCAAAGAAGGTAACTGTGACCTACACTTTATGCTTTACTAACATGGGTTAAGTATCTGTGTTTATGACCACAGAGATTCTTCCATGCTGTATACATACCAACCTACTCAGAAGGCCCTTTCTGACCAGTGCAATTGCAAGTAGGAATAAATACTTTTATCCAGTGGTAAACTTTAAATATTAATGACTATACAATGCATATTGTAAAAAGTTACCCACAGGTTAACTGTATATAATATTGTATGTGTGATTGAGTAGAAGAGTTAGATAAGTAGACTGCACACTGCATGTTTTTTATGTGAGTCCTCATCTGTAGTGGTTAATCAAGGTAATATTGATGCATAAACTGTGCTTGTACCACTGGCAGTCATTCCAAGGTTATTCAAAGCCTGTGACTTTTGCCTGATTAAAACCTGGCTTCTAGGGGTAGACAATGACAATAGCTTCTGTAATAGATTGTAAGAACAGTGATTTTTTTTTTTTTATTATACAAAAACAACATTACTCTTTGGTTTTTATCAACTCATTATAGTATCTCTACTTTGTCATTAAAAAGAATGTTGTATTATTGTTTTATTTCTTTTATCCACGAACACACTATGTATGTATGCATGTATATATATATATATATATATATATATATATATATATATATATATATATATATATATATATATATATATATAGATGCATGTAGGTAGTTAGATAGGTATGTGGGTTGTTAAAATGTAAAAAATTTTAAAAAGATTTGAAGTTAAAATGTAAAGAGAAATAAAAATTGCAACAAAACTTTAATTTGAAAAGATGACAACATTTTGTTGCCAAGAGCACTTTTAGTGTGAGTTTATTTTCTGCATGAGTTTATTTTCTGCATGAGTTTATTTTCTGCATGATAATTAATATTGACAGTGGCTACAGGAGACTACTCAGAGTGAGTCATGTAATCAATGATTACACTGTTTTCAAAATACTCTTGAATATTGGGAGATGAAAAATGACGTGCTTAAAAAAAAAACCATTCATTTGTAACATACCCATTTACATCAAAAAGACTATTCCCCACATATCAGTAGTGTGCTGTCAAATTGTGGGCATGTTTACAAAACATAAACCACCAGTAAGTGATGATGAATGACAATTTTATGTCACAGATATGTAGAATTGAGTCAACATTATGTCACAGATATGTAGAATAGAGTCAACATTATGTCACAGATATGTAGAATAGAGTCAACATTGTGTTACAATATGTAGAATAAAGTCAGTGTTATGATTTAATAACCTTAAGTTCGTATTCTATTGTTTTGGACACCATGATAGGCATGGAACAAAATATATAACTGATCATTAAGATGTTATGAAGGATAATTTTGATATAAAAAATAGAAACAATGTTAATTATATCAAAATTGATAATTACATTGTCATGTTTAAAAAAGTAACCTGAAGATGACGTGTCAATCTACTGTGTCAGTGTAGGCATTGAATCTCAATGTCATATTTCAAGAAGCATGTAAACAATTTTATAAAAATCAATTCCCACACTTTATTGGAAATTTTACTGTTTGCTGCAAAATAATTTCCTTTTTTTAATTCATGCTGTCTGCTGGCCTTTCTTAAGATCTCTACCTCAGGCATTTATTATATATTTACCTCAAAACAATTTCTCTGCTGTATTACAGGCACCAATAAACGATGACAAGGCCACCAGCCTAATCATAGGGATGCAACCAACCACCACAAAGGCCCACATAGTACGTGCTATGATGGAATCCATTGCCTTCCGATTCAAACTGTTGTACGAGACAGTACTTGTAGAGACAAAATTACCTCTCTCTCATATCAGGTAAATCTTACATACGAGGTAAATCTAGGATAATTGTAACAGGAACTAAACTTTGTCTCTTTTGTTATTTTACTTGTACTGGTTACATATTTATTTTTTAAAATCATGTGACTTGTCAGGTGCATGACATGACTATGTACCATAAGTGTCAAAAACTACTTTACAAGAAGCAGAGCCAATGTTTTAATCAATTTAAAGGAAGAATTTTTCAATGATATTTTTCCACAAAAGGGCTGGTATAATGCAGTCATTTGTTCATTATCTACTGTGAAGGTACCCATAAGTACTAGTATAATGCAGTCATTTGTTCATTATCTACTGTGAAGGTACCCATAAGTACTGGTATAATGCAGTCATTTGTTCATTATCTACTGTGAAGGTACCCATAAGTACTGGTATAATACAGTCATTTGTTCATTATCTACTGTGAAGGTACTCATAAGTACTAGTATAATGCAGTCATTTGTTCATTATCTACTGTGAAGGTACCCATAAGTACTGGTATAATGCAGTCATTTGTTCATTATCTACTGTGAAGGTACCCATAAGTACTGGTATAATGCAGTCATTTGTTCATTATCTACTGTGAAGGTACCCATAAGTACTAACATTTATTAATAGTTTACCAGATTATAGTATAGCAATATTTGTTTGTAAGTTACATGTGTACAGACTTGAGGAATGGGAACACCTTTGCTCTTGCACTCTCATTAAGTTCCCACTTCCATGATCTTTGATCCTGAACATATGAAAAATGAAAATTGTTGGCTGGCAGTGTCCTCACTGTACACTGTTGTATGTGTTCCTCCTCACTGTGACTTGTTTGGTGACTAGCAGTGTCCTCTTTGTACACTGATGTAAGTGTTGGTCCTCATTATGACTCAATTGGTGACTTGCAGTGTCTTCTTTGTACACTGATGTATGTGTTAGTCCTCAGTATGACTCAAATAGTGACTGGCAATGTTCTGTATATACACTGCAGTATGTGGTAATCTTCATTGTGACTCGATTGGTATCTGGAAATGTCCTCTCTGTACACTGCTGTATGTGTTCTTATAATGACTCAGTTGATAGCTGGTAATGTCTTCTCTGTACACTACTGTATAGGTTAGGTCTCATCATGACTGAATTGTATGCGTTAGTTCTCATCATGGCCCAGTTGGTGGATGGTAATGCCCTCTTTCTATGCTACTGTATGTGTTAGTTCTAATCTTGACTAAAGTGGTAGCTGGTAATGTCCATTCTGTACACTGCTGTATGTGTTCTCATCATGACTCAGTACTGGTGGCTAGTGATGCTCTCTTTGTACATAGCTGTTAGTTCTTATTGTGACTTAATTGGTGACTGGCAGTGTCATCTCTGTACACTGCTGTATGTGTTCTCATCATGACTCAGTACTGGTGGCTAGTGATGCTCTCTTTGTACATAGCTGTTAGTTCTTATTGTGACTTAATTGGTGACTGGCAGTGTCATCTCTGTACACTGCTGTATGTGTTCTCATCATGACTCAGTACTGGTGGCTAGTGATGCTCTCTTTGTACATAGCTGTTAGTTCTTATTGTGACTTAATTGGTGACTGGCAATGTCATCTCTGTACACTGCTGTATGTGTTCTCATCATGACTCAGTACTGGTGGCTAGTGATGCTCTCTTTGTACATAGCTGTTAGTTCTTATTGTGACTTAATTGGTGACTGGCAGTGTCATCTCTGTACACTGCTGTATGTGTTTGACCTCATCATAACTCAGTTGGTGGCTGGTATTGCCCTTTCTGTACAGTGCTGTATGTGTTTTCATTGTGACTCAGTTGGTGGCTGGTAATGCCCTCTCTGTACTCAGCTGTACTAGTCCCCATCTAAATTCTATTCTTGCAATGTCCTCTCAGTATGCTGTTGCATGTGGTAATTTTTATCATGACTCAATTCATATCTGGTAATGTCCCCTCTGTACACTACTCAATTAATGGCTGGTAATGTCATCTCTTTGCACTGCTGTATGTATTAGGCCTCTAACTCAATAGGTGACTGGCAATGTCCTCTATGAGAACTGCTGTGTGTTAGTCCTCATTGTGACTTGGTGGCTGGCAATGTTCTCTCCATGCACTGCTGTGTGTTAGTTGTCTTCATTGTGACTAAATTGGTGGCTGGATATTTCATCTCTGTACACTGCTGTGTGTGTTAATCCTCTTTTTGACTCTTTTGCTTCATTCACAGGTCAGGTAGTCTTTGTGAAGAGTAAAATTGATTTTATCTGAAAGAGACTTAAAATTCACATTAATATTATGAATTATTCATAACTGGAAGTCTATTTTATTATTAATTTTGAATTATTCATAACTGGAAGTCTATTTAATAAATCTGAAGTAATTAAACTTCATGGTCTTTTGTCTAAAATTGTGTTAGAAGTTATGACAAAAGTTGTGAAATGTCAAACCACCAGATCTTCATCATTACAAACAATATATATCATGACTCCTTCCTCAAGTGGACACTGTTGGAACCAAACATTTTGGCTATTTTAAAAAGCAAGCCTCTATCAAGAGGTTTGATAATTATTTAATTAGTATAAGACTGGCTCTATCAGGACCAAAATATGTTTTGTAAAGTTCCTCTGTACATATTCAGGGGTCAAGCAAGACTTGAAATTTGGGGAGAAGTGACTTCTCCTTTTGGACAGAATAGGGAGAAGTGAGAGCTGATCAGGGAGAAGTGGGAGCAAGGCTATAATTACAATATATATATATATATATATATATATATATATATATATATATATATATATATATATATATATATATATATATATATATATATGATTGTATCATGTTCATATGCAGTGTATTCATCCTTGAATGTGTGTTATATTTGGATGGAGAAATACATGCAATGTAATTTGGCCAAATGACTTCAGATGAGCACAGCAGAAACTATACATTTTAATTAATTTTAACTGACAGAAGTATCTAGATTACCGTATAGTAATTACAAACAGGTACAAATACTTAATCAGCTGCCACTTAAACAAGATCTTTATTTTTTGTATATTTTTTTTTTAGTTTCTAAAACTTCACTTGAAAATGGCACTTGAAAACATTTCTAAACTAGTTTGAAACAGACCCTATAATATGCACATGCGAGCACATAAACAGGTGTCTTCTCACCATAGTGTTCATCCATTCAAACTAGTGTTCATCCATTCAAACTACAGTGTTCATCCATTCAAACTACAGTGGTCACTGATGTTTGAATGAGTAACCTGAACTTTAAAACTACATGTTTAGGCTGTTAATTCACAATTAAATGTTAATCTTTTGGTGAAATTTTGAAAAGTGGAAAAATTAAACTGCTTGTTCTAGTGGCAGTTGATTAACTATTTATACCTATCTGTAATTAAAATGATGTAATCTAGGTACTCCTTTTAATTACAATTACAATATATTGTTTCAAATGTGCTCATGTGAAGTCATATGGCCAAAATATATGGTATAGAGACCATGGGGACATAAACCTTAAGTAAGGGACCATTTCATTTCCTTGTTGCAGATATAACATGAACGTAGCTATTCATTGACGATGAACTGAAGCATTAAGTGGATATATGAATGAACTAGATTCCTCTTTCCAACTGAATCGGCACACAGCAAAGAAAATATGGCACCATGCATGCCATGTGTGTGCATCTATTTTTAGAAACAGGAATTTTCTTAACATGGCTACTCACACTTTCTAGCTTCAGTACAACAATCCATAGATAGGAATGCAAATTTATGCTTTTAATATTTGTAACATCATAGATTGGTTAGATATTATATGTTTCGCAGCTTTTTTCATATTTTTTTTACAAAAATGAGTATACAACAAAACAACCTTGACCTTACAGTGCTTTTCCAATTCCACAACATAGCACTGTCCCATAGGTTTCTGATAAAAAAAAAATTATTTTTAGGCTGAATCTTCTATCACATACTATTTACAACTTGCTTTCTACAAATAGTATATTGTCCCTAATTTATGTGCTCAATGAATTATGAAAACAGACAGTCTAATGAAGAGATACTTTCTAGACACAGCAATGTCAGCCATTATTATCCCTTGACAGGTTCAGTTACAGTTTCAGACTGATTTTACGAAGAAAATAATGCAAGCATGGCAGTTAAAATCTTCAGTAAATATATTTAGAAAGTGCTTTCACTGATTCTTTTCTTAACCACAAATTGTTGTTTACATATTGATGTTTCATGTTTCGAAACACAGGTTGGTATATTTTCATCATCAAATGATAACTTGCTGGGGAAAAGGTTAATGGTCAATTAGCTGTTAAAACACATGCCTGTGGATGTGCAAAAGTTTGTTTGTCAGCGCAGTTGATACCAACACTTGCATGAAATAGATTTTGCCTAGAGCTTAACACCATTGGGTTACTCGGCTGGGTCGAGGAAGCATTTCAAAAGCCATAAACTACTGTCACTCAGTTTACATCTAAAAAATAATTTGGCGAAGTCATTTTTGCTTTCCTAATAGAAGTTGAAGTTTACATTTTTTGGACTTAGTCACCCACTTCGCCTGGTAGCGTGACCCCTAATATTGTGTCCCACTGCTTGCAACAGTTGCAGCTTGATTTAGTCCTGTCCATCCATCCATCCATATATCCTTCTTGGAAAGATTGTTAGCAAGATCGTGTAAAAATCACTTGACAAAGACAAATTAAATTTGTCAAGTATAACTGTATTCATATATAGATTACTTGTTTAGATTTTCAGGCCATTATTTTTTTCAGATTTTTACACAGTTGAACTCTTTGGACACAATTTTATTTTTATGGTAACCTTGTTAGCACATTTAAGCAAAAACCACTTGATAGAGACAAAGATATTTGGTAGGCATATTTATATTTGTATGTAAATGACCCGAGTAGATTTTCAGGGAATTATACAAAATTTTAAATGCTTTTTCACATTTTTAAAACTTTTTTGACATGTACTTTTTTCACAAAAAAACTTGTTAGCACAATTAAGTATAGGGAGACAAATTAAAGTTAATATACATGTTTGTAAGCATATGACGATGGGGGCATATGTGTTTTACAAACACAAACCTAGTTTTTAATAGCAATAACATTATCTGCTACTATTGCATTACTTTCCTTTTCTGAGTCCAAGCTAACTAATCCTTCCCAGTTAGTATTGGAGGGCCAGAATTAAAAATAACACGATCCTTAGTCATAGCCAACATATGGAATACTTTCCTTTTTTTGTGGACAATGTGCTATATTGCTATTAAAAATTTGCCTTTATTTTCATCTTTAAACATCTTTTTGTCTTATCGCATACCTTTTTGTAATGATTGAGTGCTTATCTCCTCAGTCCTTGCTTTATTTGAGTGTTATCCATGTTCTTTTTGTTAATTTTGAGGGGATTTTGCACCTTGCTTAACAAGCAGTGCTTCAGTAAATTGTATCCCCCTTCCTGGTTCTTGTGCTAGGGTAAGTATTGAATACCCTTTTTTGGTTCTGGATTTTTTAAATTTTGTGTGAATTTTTCTCTTTCAGAGATTCTTATGTCACAGGGTGTGGGGACAGGAAAGTCCACATGGGACATCCATCCCACATGGTTATTGTGTACTCTGTGTGCATGCATGCATGGATGGATGTCAAAATTATCTCTGGTCTTACCAAGTGTGGTACTTTGTGGAAAGCAGCTGCACATACAGAGGGAGGAAGAAGGCCTCTCTTCTTCCTTGTCATCACTGGATGGCACCCTCAATTCCCAGGAGGGGTCTGGATCTCTTCCTGTTTTGGGAAAGACAACTGCCCCAGGGCCTGTGGGGCAGGAACATAGCGTGACCTCCATGGGCCAAGGATCCCTGATGCTTGTTATGATGCCTCAGCACTAGTGAGGGATTGATCCTTAACCCCTCCCTCAGGATTGCCTTAAGGCCCTGTGACTAGTTGGTCACCATCAACCTTCACATCCCCATCTTCCTGCCACAGAGAAAATATCTCTGGTTTTGTCTCAACCAAGAGGTATTTCAATTTCGAGTTGTTATGTTTGTCTTTGCCTCCTCCCTTAGAGCCTTTACCAGCTTGATGGAGGTAGTTGCAGCCCACTTGAGGTCTTTATGGATCTCCATCCTCTAGTATTTTGATGACTGGTTGATGCACAACAGCCTCAGAGATTCTCTCCTAAAGGACCTGTCCCTCTGTTGCTTGATGGTGACCCGGTCTTATCCCCAACCTAGAGAGGTCAGATCTCATCCCTTCTCAGGACTTCATATTTGTGGGGATGAATTTCCTCACCAGCCTAGGAAGGGTTCATGTTCCTCTGGATAGGATCCACCAAATCCTGTCCTTCCAAACGGGTCTTCTGGCCAAGACCTCATCGACTCGCCTTTACCTCTCTCCTGGGAACTCTGAAATTGGCTGCAGACTTAGTTCCCTAGAGAGAGTTTACTTGTGCCCTCTCCAGTTCCTGCTTCTGGCAAACTGGAGACTGCACAAGGACCTTTTATCAGCTGGTATCCCCCTGGGATCCGACTTTAACCACCACCTGCATTGGTGGCTAAATTGGTACAGGTTTCTGACCAGAGTCCCAATTCACACCCCCAAATCCCACTCCATTCTGTACACCAATTTATCAGATTCAGGATGAGGTGCTCACCTGGAGCCAGAGAGTGTCGTTCCTCAGGGATTTGGTCCCAGGATGAAGTCACCAATCATATAAACAACTTGGAAATGTGGGTATGTTCATAGAGTTACAGGGGTGTGATAACCTCATAAGGCAGCATGTGTTATGGTTGCCTCATACAAAATGTCAGTAGCAGCATACCTCAGGTGTCAGAGAGGTACACATGCTCCTTCTCTTTGCATGGAAGTCTGGAACCTCTAATGGGCAGCCTCATCAGAGATCACTCTCCGAGTCTGCCATATTTCAGGTAAGAGGAATAGCCTGGCATAGAGTCTGCCCAGAAGGGTCATGTGGTCCTCTTGGAATGGTTTTTGCACCAATCAATAGCAGAGTCATTTTTCCAAATGTGGGGGAGACCCTTGGTGGACTTGTTTGCGATGAGACTAAACAACAAGCTCCCCTTTTATGTCTCTGCAGTACCAGATCAGAGGGCCTGGGTGGTAAGTCTAAAGTGGGATTGTCTCTATGCGTATGCCTTCTCACCTTTCAAAACAGTTCCACAGATGCTTCACCAAGTTAAGATCTCCACTGCTTGCTCATCCTGGTAGCCCCCCTGTTGCCCCAATGCTCATGGTTCAGTGATCTTCTCATCCTTTTGGTAGATGAGCCCAGGAGATTACCACATTCTCCACCTTCATGCTTGGCTCATCTCAAGTGATCCATCCACCAGAACCAGTTTTTGAGCAAGCTTGCCAACTGCATCATCCCGGCTAGGAGGCAATCTATTTCCAGGGTTTATGATGCAAAGTGTACAATCTTCTATAATTGCTGCAGTAAGAAATGCATTGATCCTAGCTGTCCCCCTTTAAACACAGTTGCAGATTTTCTTCTCTTCCTTTTCAAGGAAAGAAAATGTTCTGTGTCCACTATTAAGGGTTATAGGGCAGCCTTATCTAACACTCTCAAGTGCTTTAGGGGTTCTGCCATTTGGTTGGATACTCATCTTTCTAATCTTATCAGGTATTTTGAGCTTCAGAGACTAGTATCTTGCTTTCTAATGCCTTAATGGAATCTTTCATGTGTTTTGGGGGCATTGTCAAAACTCTGTTATGAACCATTGAGTGAAGTTTCCTTTGAAAACCTTACCCTTAAGACTGTTTCCAAGCTCTTCATAGCATCAGCAAAGAGAAGGGGTGAGCTGCATGTCTTTTCAGTGGAAAAGGGTTGTTTATGGTTCAACAGTAAATGTGATGCGGTTTATATTCTTTGTGAACCTGGGTTTCTGGCTAAGAATCAGCTACCTTCAGTAGCTCCAGTTCCTATTGAGATTGCCACTCACAGTCATATCTGTACTGGGGATGACCAAGATAGAAGGGTTGGAATCATTTCTTCCTACCTCTTAAAGGTTCCTCTGATATTTTGGCGGCCACCATTTACAGGTGGATTGTCCTCACTCTTAAGAGAGCTTATCATTCCCTCACTGAGAGGGACCTTTCTTTCATGAGATTTAAAGCCCATGAAGTTAGTAACTTCAATCTTTGGCACATCAGAGCAAAGGCATTATTTCATTGGGCACTTTAGTGATGGCACATCATGTGGCCCAACCTTCTACCAGCCTACAGTAGTGAACACTCTACCATAAGGTCAAGTGCAGTTGTTTTCTATACCAGATTTGTTGAGGCCATCAGCCTCCCTCCTAATTAGTAAATTCAGAAATACAATAGTAGCAGGTGATGTACTACTGCTATTAAAATGTAGTTTAATTATGTAATACTTACTTGCTACTATTGCAAAGATTTTCTCTTCCCACCCGACTCTGATGTCCTGTACTTTTGGTCCAAGTCAAAAGAGGATGGTATTCTGTATATTGGCTGTAACTATGGGGTCAGACTGGGATCATGTTCTTTTCAATTCTGGCCCTCCAAAACAAATTGGAGGAGGGAATAATTAGCTTGGACTGAGGACTAAGATTTCCAGAAAAGGAAAGCAATGCAATAATAGCTGGCAAGTATTACATAATTAAAAATTAAGGATTTTTTCTTTTCTTTTGTTAGAGTTGATGGAGGTGTGACTAATAATGAGTTTGTGGTGCAGTTGATGGCAGACATAACAAACCAAACTGTGGATAGAGCCAAACAAACTGGAGACATGACAAGTCTGGGAGTGGCTTTTTTAGCTGGATTGGCTACAGGTAGGTACCGGAGACAGACATACAGATACACAGACATGCAGAAATATTTCAGGTTTTGGAATGGTTTTATGCCAATTGTTCTGATATTTTCTTTGTTATATAGAATTGTTATGGTGATCATCCAG
Organism: Margaritifera margaritifera; assembly: GCA_029931535.1. NCBI lineage: Eukaryota > Metazoa > Mollusca > Bivalvia > Unionida > Margaritiferidae > Margaritifera > Margaritifera margaritifera. Next base: position 2,982,603 of record JAQPZY010001465.1, read on the forward strand.
GATAGCACTGAATGTTACATAAAATATAGAATCTTACAATTTTAATCCAGCTTTAAAGTATTGTTTATGAGTCACGTTTTCAGTCACTGTATTCTCTTGATAATCTTAAGAACTGGTCACCCATTTTTCCAATATCAACAAGTTCACACAATTTGTATGTCTTCCTGTATATATTTAAGATGTTAAATCTTATCTTAACATAAAAGACACCCACACTTAAGAATCCACCAGAGAAACAGAACGTAAAAAACCCCACAAGTTTTTAAATAGATTGTATGTATCCTGAATAAATGTTTCAACTGTACATGTCCTCTAACTGCTTACCCTCTGTATTTTGACATAGCTGGTTGGACTCCTGTAGTTTTCTAACCCATAGTCTAGGGTGTGAAGCATTAGGCCACACTGCTCCATTTTCACTCATTTCTTTTACCATTGTTTTCTAGGTGTTTGGAAAAATAAGGAAGAGCTGAAGAAGATCCGAAAATCTGAAAAAGTCTTTCATCCTAATCCAACTTGGCCAACGTATAAACCTATTTTCCACCAATGGGAGAGGGCACTGGCCAGGGCAAGGCAATGGCATAAGGAGGAAAATTAAGGTGTCATAGATACTGTATGGCGGGTATTTTTCATGGATGTAAAATTTGGTGATTGCAGATCTAGAGAGGTTATGATAATTAAGGACGTAAATTTGTATGGGATTTATTTTCATGGTCTCACTCTGAGACCAGTCACTAAATATTCTCCATCTTAAAAAATTCTTGTTATACGCTAAGTACAATCTCTAAAATATGGCATGTGCAATTGAGAAAGTAAATACTCTTAGTTGCTATTAGAACTGTTATGACATCAGATATGGCAGAGTCTGTTCAGGTCCATATACATGTACTTCAGGAAAACAAAACTTTAAAAAAGTTCTGATGATAAAGTTTAATAGCTGGGTCATAACAAGGATATGTAATTAATGTAAATTAACTATTATGTCATGGAATTAAAGTACCTATGCATCTATCCTAATAGAGTGAGATTTATAGATATACCTGCAGACCTAGTCAAATAGCCTCACTATGTTTTATTACACTTATAGACCTAGACAAATAGCCTCATCATGTTTGATTACACTTATAGACCAAGACAAATAGCCTGATCATGTTTTATTACACTTATAGACCAAGACAAATAGCCTGATCATGTTTTATTACACTTATAGACCAAGACAAATAGCCTGGTCATGTTTTATACACTTATAGACCAAGACAGATAGCCTTGTCATGTTTTATTACACTTATAGACCTAGACAAATAGCCTGATCATGTTTTATTACACTTATAGACCAAGACAAATAGCCTGATCATGTTTTATTACACTTATAGACCAAGACAAAAAGCCTTGTCATGTTTTATTACACTTATAGACCAAGACAAATAGCCTGATCATGTTTTATTACACTTATAGACCTAGACAAATAGCCTGATCATGTTTTATTACACTTATAGACATAGACAACTATCCTCACCATATTTTATTACACTTATAGACCTAGACAGATAGCCTCACTATGTTTAATTACACTCATCGACCTAGACAGATAACTTTGCCATGTGTGATTACACCTATAGACCGAGACAAAAAGCCTTGTCATGTTTGATTACACTTATAAACCTAGACAAATAGCCTCATCATGTTTTATTACACTTATGGACATAGACAACTATCCTTACCATGTTTTATTACACTTATAGACCTTGACAAATAGCCTCACCAGGTTTTATTACATGTTATAGGCCTAGATAAATAGCATCAAAATTTTTTGTTACAATTTATAGACCTAGATAAATAGCATCACCATGTTTTATTACATTTTATAGACCTAGACAAATAGCCTCACCATGTTTTAGTACATCTTATAGACCTAGACAAAGAGCCTCACCAGGTCTTATTACATTGTTTAGACCTAGACAAATAGCATCACAATTTTTTTTAACATTGTATAGACCTAGGCAAATAGCATCAATATGTTTTAGTACATCTTATAGACCTAGACAAAGAGCCTCACCGGGTCTTATTACATTGTTAAGACCTAGACAAATAGCATCACCATGTTTTATTACATTTTATAGACCTAGGCAAAAATAGCATTAATATGTTTTATTACATTTTATAGACCTAGGCAAATAGCATCAATATGTTTTATTACATTTCATAGACCTAGGCAAATAGCATCAATATGTTTTAGTACATTTCGATTAGCAAGATTATCATTAATCAAACCATACAGAATTCACATAAAAGGCAGCTATGCCCAATACTAGCCTTAGTTTTCTCTGACTTTTCCAACCCCATTTTAGATATTTTGATAGTTATGTTGGTGTGAAGGTCAGAGTGCACTCCTATCAAAAACCTGGTATTTGCCAAAACCATGCTGCAGCATAGGGTACTTGCTTTTAACCGTGGGCTAGCAAAATTAAGCGACATTTGTATAGAACCCCACTTGCCTGATACCACTGGACAACTAGTGGTATCAGCTTTCACAAAACTACCAATGATCTGTGCAAACAAATGCACAAACCATGCACAGATGTTGTTGAATATTTTATAAATAAAACTACTGGCAACTAGTCAGGCTTGTAAGATTGAAAATTGAAGATTGCAATCAGAAAAATGAACCAGCTTGCTGGACTCACAACTTGTAATATTAACTTGCCTGAGTCTAAACTTACTGGCCTTGGACAGATGGGTCAATGCTTATTTCAACCCCTGAAACAAATGTCCATATTAATGGAGTTTCAGTGAATTCAAATCTTACAGAATTTCCAATTTTTTACTTGAGTCATTACTGCTGTTATGAACCTGATACCATTGCAAAGTATATTTTCTCTCAAATTATTACAAATTCAGTCAGTATTTTAGAGATAAGCAGATTGAATACAAAATGAGTTGATTCATTTGAACTACTCAGAAATTAGACCAATAAATCTGCCTTGATAACAAAATTGTTATTCTGATGATCAATAATGGACAATAACAACTGATAGCAACCAATACCAACCGATAACAACCTTCAGAATAAAAGTTTAATTGAGAGAGATTTGTTGGTTGATTTGAAAAGATTGCATTAAGTTTCGCAAAACATTGAGATTTTCTCTGCCTTTTTTGTGTGGAGAAAATCTCAATATTTGCATTAAATTTTGCAAAACATTGAGATTTTCTCTGCATTTTTAGCAACTTTGTTATCAAGACAGATTTATTGGGAAGTAAAATGACTAGGAAGCAGTTTTAAAAGTCTGTCTTTAAATTGTGCAATTGTTCAGGATGACATGACACGTTATCTCTAAAGCATGTAACAGAACTTTACAGAAAGATACCATCCTTGTGAAGGCGTGGCAGTATATACACAAGGAAGGCCAATAAGATTAGAAGGGCCAAAAGTCTTTGAAGTGGAATTAAAGTCATCATTTTAAAAAATCATTGGATAAAACAGTTTTTTTAAATGTATGTGCGGTTTGAATGGAAACAGCCCTTCTCAGCAATCTTCTAGGACATTCACTTAAATATTTTGGTTTCTCTTTGGGCATTTAAACAGACTAGAATTGATATGGAATCACTTACAGCACTTTATTTTGTTTGATGTTGCATTTCATGTATATATTTACCTGGATTGAATATGAGAAGTTTTTAATATAGCATTATATATATATATATATATATATATATATATATATATATATATATATATATATATATATATATATATATATATATATATATATTTACATATATATATATATATATATATATATATATATATATATATATATATATATTTACATATATTTGTATTTCTTGTATATGCATGTATACAAGTATTTATATATATATATATATATATATATATATATATATATATATATTTTTTTTTTTTGTTCATACATTGTATATGTAAAAGTCTAATCTTGCTGTAATAGACGATTTCACATGTAAGGGATTTATTCTGCATAACAAGGTGCTCTTTATAACAGATTGTTCATTACATATGCATAAATACATTGGGTCAAAAAAGTATATTTTTTATATTCAAACACTCATTTTAGCAATGTTTTTTATAATAAAGGACCTTTGTACAGATATGCATGCCTTGAAAGATAATTAATACCACATGAGGTTTATATATTTGACAGTCGGATTAATTTCTTTATTATTATAAGATTATTATAATAATGAATTGTAGATTATGGATTTGTATTGTACTTGTTTATGTTTTGTTGGAAAAACCTTGTATTCATTGAGACCTCTCCTAATACAAGGATTTTATTTGCAACTTGAACAAGTACACAGAAAAATGTATACACCTTACTGTCTAATGGTCTTTTTACTACAGATATATATTTATATAGTATATTCATGATATCAATACACAGGCAAGAAATATAAACAGTGTGTCAATTGATGGCCATAAGGAAGATGGAGTAAAGTGGACATTTAATGCTCTTGCAGTCCATGTGTTACAATCAGATGATTTACATGCTTTTTTAGTTTAGCCCTGAACAAGCTATACCCTTTGGGTGTTTGTAGACCAAAACTAAAACCAAATAGGCGATTTAAAAGAATTTCAAGCTGAACCTGCTCTTCCCTTTGGGGCATAATATACCAAAAATAAAGTCAAACAGAAACGTAAACATGGTGAATGCATTATACTACAACATTATATATGCATTCTCTGTACAGCAGTTCATGCATTATACAACATGGTATATGCAGTCTTTGTACAGCTTTTCACACTTTATACTACCACAGTATGTATGCAGTATCTGTACAGCTTTTCACACTGTATACTGCAACTATATATGCAGTGTCTGTGCAGCTTTTGACATGTTATACCTCAACAGTATATGTGCAGTGTCTGTACAGCTTTTCACACATTATACTTCAGCATTATATATGCAGTCTCTGTACAGTTTTCATGCATTACACAGCAACACTATGTATGCAGTCTCTACAGTTTTTCACACTTTGTGCAGCTATTCATACTCTTTTCCATCTTGTCTCTGAACTAAAACATATAATGATTATCTTAGATACTGATAATTCAATTATTTTTTATGTTTTGTGTAAATTTACATTTTTGTTGAAACTTAAATCTGTGGATTGGGAAATTGGTCCATTTGTTTCCACATTATTGTTGGGTCTTAAAATTTTGTGGATTTGGAAATGGGCCCATTTGTTTCCACATTATTGTTGGGTCTTAAAATTTGTGAATTGGGAAAGGAGCCCATTTTTTTCCACATCATTGTTGGGTCTTAAAATTTGTGGTTTGTAACACCTGTGGAATCCCCAAAAGTTAATAACCCATTGCAAATAGTGAATTCTCAGTAATTATTCATTTTGGATGGTGGAATTTCTTGTAACTCTCTTTCTATACCCCACTTTTAGAGGCAGAGATATATAGGAATTCTTGTGTCCATCCATCCATCCATCTTTCTATCCCTGACACAATCTTGAGAACACAACTAGTCATAGAGTTTGTGATAGATTACCATGAAACTTGGTACATATTATAGTCATCAATTGAATATGCACTCTTCAACAAATCAGTTTGTTTTCAAAAATTTTATTGGTTATTGCCCATTCTAATTTGCAGCTGAATGCAGTGTATGATAGACTCTTGTGAACACAACTAATATAAATGTTTTTTAATGGATTGCCATGAAACTTTGTACATGTTATTGTCATCACCTGAAGATACCCATATTGACCAATCACTGTGCTCTCACAATTTTTTAGAGTTATTATCCTTTTTGTCCCGCTACTGAATGCAGTAAAAGACAGAATCTTGTGAAAAAAACTTTTCTTGCAGTTTTTATATTGATGAATATATGTGCTTCGGCAATTTTTGTAAGAGTTATTGCCCTTTTTGACCTACAGCTGGATGCAATTTATGACCGAATTTTGTGAATGTAATTACTCTTGCAGTTTTTATTGGATTGCTATAAAACTTAGTACATATTATGTTTATCATCAGAAGACACACATGTTACCATTTATTTATGGCCAAAACCTAAGTAACCCACAGCATAAATGATAAACAGATCAACTCAATAAACAAAAGGATGTAATGGATGCCCTAAGGCAACCAGATTATGTGGTCTTTGACCATACTAAGTTTGACCTCTGCATGCAGGTTTTAATAAGAATAACATCTAGGAAAGCACAAATAATACAAACTTTAGAATGAACTCATCTGGAATTTGCAAATAACTTGCTAAGAGAAAAAGACAACAAATTTATTCAACCTGGTCAATATGCATTGTAACTCCATAGACAAACAGTTTTAGGCAGTATCCATTGCGCTACATTTAAAGAAGAGAGAAAATTTCTCTTGTTATGACATTATCAGCATTGTGCAGGTTTTCACAACGGATAAGGAAACAATACGAACATTTGAATTGACTATGTATGTCCATGACTGCTACCTTTGAAGAAGGAATTATTAATTGTAATCGGGATTTGCATGATTTTGGCACTACAGTGGTAGTTAGTGACTTGTACTTGAGTCTGGTTTACATTCTGTAGCATATGATGCTACCTTTTGATTTTTGAAAACCAATAGCCTGACTGAGCTTTTTGTTGTTGTTGTTGTTGTTGTTTTTTTAACAATCTGCACTTTGCCAGCAGAACCTCCCAAGCGGTTGTGGTTACAAAGGATTAAATAAGGGTCAGTGGTGTTTATATCTGTTTTTGCGATGTGGTCATTCATAGCAGTGTTGAAATGCATATTTTGCCTAAAAATCATGGTCGCTGGTCACATTCAGCAGGTGGTCACTCACAGCAATGCATTTATATAATAAAATCAATCTGTGCATGATGATTGTGTTCATAAATAACAGGTAGTTGTTCATAGGGGAGGTCACTCAAGACAGGTTTTATTGTATATACTTTTGCTGAAGATAGAGGAGGGCTGGGGTTAGTGATAATATATTTTTCTCATAATAAGTAGTAATGCTGTTATGTTTAAATAGAAATTGGTACCAAGTAATATGCTTTTCTCATAATAAGTAGTAATGCTGTTACGTTTAAGTAGAAACTGGTACCAAGTAATATGCTTTTCTCATAATAAGTAGTAATGCTGTTATGTTTAAATAGAAACTGGTACCAAGTAATATGCTTTTCTCATAATAAGTAGTAATGCTGTTATGTTTAATAGAAACTGGTACCAAGTAATATGCTTTTCTCATAATAAGTAGTAATGCTGTTATGTTTAAGTAGAAACTGGTACCAAGTAATATGCTTTTCTCATAATAAGTAGTAATGCTGTTATGTTTAAGTAGAAACTGGTACCAAGTAATATGCTTTTCTCATAATAAGTAGTAATGCTGTTATGTTTAAATAGAAACTGGTACCAAGTAATATGCTTTTCTCATAATAAGTAGTAATGCTGTTATGTTTAAATAGAAACTGGTACCAAGTAATATGCTTTTCTCATAATAAGTAGTAATGCTGTTATGTTTAAATAGAAACTGGTACCAAGTCCCAGATAGAACGTAATGATGTTGCATGGTTTACTGTGTACAGACAGATGTGATAATTTTATTATGCTTGTGAATTATTTACTGGTTTGGTTATATGAAACATAATCACATTTAAATAAAAATATGTTGAAATTCTTTAAAAAATGTGATTAAAATTGGGCCAGTGAAAATCCCCCAGATTTTGAAGTGAAATCTCCTAATCAAATTTTGTAAATCTGATTTTGACCTCTCTGGGCTGTCACAGGTACATAATCATGCTTTTGGGCTTTTTTTAGCAATAAAAGTGCAAAATAACGTTTGCTTAAGTGAGATTGAAATCGGACAAGAGTGGTCACCCTTGGAAAGAGAGATTGGCACCAATCCCATCAATCAATAGTTTGCACTTTAGTATTGTGCAGTTTGTCATTCAATAAGCTAATTGCCTGCTCTGATGGTTACATTTTATTCCAGTACTCTACCTTTTTGCATGTTATATTAAGTAAATGGTAATTTATTCATAGAGAAATGATCATTTAACTTATTTTCTCCAGCTTTTATCTTAATTCATAGTGTACTGACACAGTACAATGGCCCATGTGGTTTTGTTCTGAATGACTCGTTACCACATATAAACCCCAGTACTGGCAATGGCTTTCTATCCCACAATAGTTGGTACCAAACATCAACCTGCTTCAGATCTCACCCTCTCCAGCACAGTCTCGACCTATGTCTTTTACCACCAATACTGCATTCAGTGATCTGTCTCTCTGGCATACCCAGTCCTGGACTGAGGATGTATGGTGTCTGGCACCCCATCATGCCACTTCCAGCACTGATCCTGTGACAGATGTCCAGTGCAACCAGCACTGGATTGGTGAACAAGTCTCCCACAATATCTTGTACTTGACCTATAAAGGCATCACAGACCAGCACTGAACAGCTGCATCACTGGTTCTGGCTCCATCTCTTGACCCAGTACTGGCCATGGCAGTTTCCCATTTGAAGACACCAGGTACCCATCACTGATTTAAAGTGTATGCCTGGAGATCACCATGTCCCAACATGGACACACTCCCAGCTTTGTTCATTGTCTCTGACTTCCTGCTTCAGCAGCTCCATCATTGCTAACCTTATTAGTCGATCCAAACTAACTTCAGTTCTGCCATGATGTTTCAGACCCCTGATTTCATTGCTAAGAACAGGCTCATGGTCAATGGAAATAGTCTTATATTTTGAAACCACTGTCTTCTTCAGACCTTTCTTTCCTGAGGCATCTTCAGGACCACATTAGGGCATTGAAGTGTTACCTGAAGCATACTGAGTTAGTCAAAAGAGGAAGGTCTCACTTGTTTTTACCACTTAAGGAAGGGACTGTATTTCCACTCAGATCCTTTTGTCCTGGATTCATTGAGTTATCTCTTCAGCTTACAAGGAGTTAACCCAAGACCAGAATTTTTTGTACACACATCAGCTGATGAGGTTAGGACAGTTTCCACCAGCATGGCATTTGATCAAAGCTGCTCCTTGACAGACATCATTCAGGCCATGAGATGGTGGTCTGAAGTTACATTCTCCACCTTTTCCTCATAGACCCTTCATCCCAAAGACGTCAATCAGACATGGTAGGACCTATATCAGCACATCAGCTACCTACCCAGGTTATTCAGCAGCTTCATAATGATGTGGGTTACTCTACTTCCCCTGGATTTGCCAGAGCAACAATTTTTTTTCTCAAGTCCATGTCCATTTATTGACCTGTGCTAACCATAGTCCATATTTCACGCGAGACTTGAAGGTATTTTCACATATGGAGCCAGGGCCAAATCTAGGGTAGGAGACTGTAAACACCTCCCCTCCAATCCTCATAACATATTATGATCATGTAATGAATTTGAAGAAGAATCCAAGTTTTGAAGTACAATATGTTTCATTGAAAATGCTTACAAATCATAATAGGGGCACACCCTCCCAGTCTTACCACAGTTACCTCACTATAAGAGCATGTACTTGTACTCCAGTAGTAACTGGCAATTGATGGGATTTTGCACCAGTCCCTATATCTAAGGGCAGACCACTCTTGCCTGATCTTGTCTCAGCAAGCAGACAACTTTTTAGCGCATTTATTGCTAAAACAAGCCAAAAGATGTTAAGAATTTTTTAACATGGGAGGGCTGGATTTACTAGGTAGTAGATGCTTTCCTAATATAGTAGGATCAAGTATTATCAAAGAAACAATTTTTCCTCCCAAAATTGGTTTTCAGTGCATTACAATGAGACAGATATATATAATAAAATATTTTTAGCGATCCATCTCTATTGCAAACAATTTATTTGGGTTGATAAAATGTATTCCTTGCAATATGGTGTTTGATATAAGAAAGAACTGAACAATGTATACCTTTGTATTTGGGATCCAAGATAGATTTTTCTTTTATTACCAGTAATTTGTAAAAGCAAGATTTGTTAAAATGGAGTACCACTTGTACAAAATGCTGTTAATATATGTGTATGAATGATTTCTTATTTCCATATTAATTGGCCAAGAATTCTAAACAGGTTTAAAAAATTGAACATATGACAGATACAATCAGATACTATTTACAAGCTGTATATTCCATAAACATGTCTAATTATATATTCAGGCATGTGGTCGAGCATCTATATTCCATAAACCTATGTCTAATTGTATATTCAGGCAATGTGGTGGAGCATCTATATTCCATAAACATGTGTCTGATTATATATTCAGGCAATGTGGTGGAGAATCTATATTCCATAAATATGTCTAATTATATATTCAGGCAATGCAGTGGAGCATCTATATTCCATAAACATATGTCTAATTATATATTCAGGCAATGCGGTGGAGCATCTTTATTCCAATTATATATTCAGGTAATGTGGTGGAGCATCTATATTCCATAAACATATGTCTAATTGTATATTCAACTTCGGAATGAAATTCATGACATGATATCATGTATATAACAAAATGTTTATCTTACTTTAATATTTGTTCATGAGAGTTCAATACGTACCATCTGTGTCAGCCAATATTTGTATGATATTACTGTTTAATTCATGGTAAGTTTGTATGCAAATGACCCTGTTATGAATATTTTTTTACGATGGTCTTTTTTAAACTATATAAAACTTTTATCTTTGCAGCAAACTAATAAAAGAATTATATTTTTGATTATGATTTTATTATTTTCACATCTTATACTATTGCCTATGTTACTGCACTAGAGTTGCTGATATAAGATTTATTATGGACCATTACAGGATTTAGAGTGGCTGATATAAGATTTATTCTGGACCATTACAGGATTTAGAGTTGGAGCAGTCATCTTTTCCTCACTCCTTTAATGACATATGGACTAATTATTGTCAAACCTGTTGCAGCAACCACTTGCATATAATGATCACCTGTGGTATATTAATACCACTGACACCTAAATCAACACAAATTACCTGTGTATGACAGCCAAGTTCTATATTACCATCACTGACACCTAAATCAACAAAGTTACCTGTGTACAAAGTCCATCCATGAATGACAACCAAGTTCCATATTAGTACCAATGAAACCTAAATCAAAACAAAATTGCCTATATATGACCAAGTTGTATCTTAGTATCAATGATATCTAAATCAACACAAAATTATAGAGTTCACCAGTGTATGACCAAGTTGTATACTGTATTACTATGAATGAAACCTATATCAACACAAAACTACATGTGTGTAGAGTCCACCTGTGTATGACCAAGTTGTATACTAGCATCCATGAAACCACAACGAACACATCATTCCCTGTGTATGACCAACTTGTATATTAGTACCATTGAAAACTAAATCAACACACAATTATCTATGTACAGAATCCACATGCTCATAAAGATCAGTGTTGGAAAATAGATAAAATTTAATGACTAATCATCATTTTCTCAATAATCCAAACTGGAGCTATTTTCAAAGTAGTCTGAATAATAACCCAAACTGGAGCCTGAATAATAACCCAAACTGGAGTTATTTTCAAATGTAGCCTGAATAATAACTCAAACTGGGGCTATTTTCAAAGTAGCCTGAATAATAACCCAAACTAGAGCCTGAATATTAATCCAAACTGGAGCTATTTTCAAATGTAGCTTTAATAATAACCCAAACTGGAGCTATTTTCAAAGTTGCCTGAATAATAAACCAAACTGGAGCTATTTTCAAAGTAGCCTGAAATTCAGAACAACAGGGATAGTGGAGAACTAAAGTTTTACCAAACTGGTAATAGAAATCTTAATCGAACAGTCTAATATTTCACTGAAAGTGAGTAATGGCTCCCTGACTGTACATCTAGCCAGTAGCAGTCATTTTAAATAAAAATATTTTTTTATTTACTGTACATTTAGCCAGTAACAGTCATTTTAAATGGAACTAATTGTTATTAACTGTACATCTAACCAGTAGCAGTCATTTTAAATAGAACTAATTATTATTTATTGTACATCTAGCCAGTAGCAGTCATTTTAAGTAGAAAGAATTTTTATCAACATGTGAAAATAATATTGTCAGATTTGTTTGCATCTGGAGGGGGGATATACATTTACAAATACAATTATTTAGGTCTACTCATTTAATGTGATCCCTGCCACAACCTGATCAATCTGCAGTTTCATTTGGCAAGAGCACATTACATAGATAATAAATTCAATTTTCCTTGCCAAATTCTTTTTATGTAATTGATACCTATGTCCAAGGTATACAGTGTAGCATTTTCTTTGCCCATTTACTAAGTATACAGTGTAGCATTTTCTTTGCCCATGTTAGGTATGCAGTATAGAATTTTCTTTGCCCACGTACTAGGTATACAGTATAGCATTTTCTTTGCCCATGTACTAGGTATACAGTGTAGCATTTTCTTTGATATTGTCCAAGGTATACAGTGTAGCATTTTCTTTGCCTATGTCCAAGGTATTCAGTGTGGCATTTTCTTTGCCCATGTCCAAGGTATACAGTGTAGCATTTTCTTTGCCCATGTACTAGGTATACAGTGTAGCATTTTCTTTGCCCACATACTAGGTATACAGTATAGCATTCTCTTTTCCCATGTACTAGGTATACAGTGTAGCATTTTCTTTGCCCACGTACTAGGTATATAGTGTAGCATTTTCTTTGCCCATGTACTAGGTATACAGTGTAGCATTTTCTTTGCCCATGTACTAGGTATACAGTGTAGCATTTTCTTTGCCCACGTACTAGGTATATAGTATAGCATTTTCTTTGCCCATGTACTAGGTATACAGTGTAGCATTTTCTTTTCACGTGTGCTAGGTATACCAGTAGTGTAGCATTTTCTTTTCCCATGTACTAAGTATACAGTGTAGCATTTTCTTTGCCCATGTACTAGGTATGCAGTGTAGCATTTTCTTTTCCCATGTACTAGCTATAAAGTGTGGCATTTTCTTTTCCCATGTACTAGGTATAGTATAGCATTTTCTTTTTCCATGTACTAGGTATACAGTGTAGCATTTTCTTTTCCCATGTACTAAGTATACAGTGTAGCATTTTCGTTGTTCTTGCTCTCTTTATGTCATGTCTGTGCCATTCAAAAGGCAAGAAATAACAGTCATAATGTTTAGCCAGTGTTTTCTTTGGTTATATTTTCTTTATAAGGGCGATTTCTCCAATTTTCGTTAGTGGATCATCATCCGATTTTACTCATAAATGCATATGGAAGGAATATCCATAGAAATTGAAGGACAAGGAAGAAAAAGGTTGCGGTCACAGAGAGCATTTGGCCCTTTGGCAAACAAGAGCTAACCATGCCCCAATAGACTCGCGTGACCGTTTTCTCGCTGCCGTGGCCACACTCGAACATCAAATTGGAGTGACTTGGAGAGAAAAGTGTGACTTTGCATGAGACTTTAATGTTTTTGTGCTTTATCAGTCAATGCAAGACAAACATTGCACGTTTAGGTTGGAAAAGATTTTTGGTTTTGAGGGATTTAATACCGTCAAAGTCCAATGGTATGCTCTCTACTCGTCTATAACTCAGAATGGTTTGTGTTTCTATTAGTAAATCCATATTTAGCACTATTGCATATTAGCTCTATTGCATATTAGCTCTATTGCATATTTAGTACTACTGCCTATTTAGCACTATTGCATATTTAGCACTATTGCATATTTAGCTCTATTTGTCTTTTGGCTTTCAGTTGTTAGTCAACCTATGTAAAGGGACATAAATCAAATTCCAATCTTAAGATAGTCTTGTTCAACCAGAACCTCGCGTGGTGTCATGGGATCTTTGCCATACTAGGGTCTGTTAAAAGCTGTTTTTTCTCCTAACACCAAAAACGAGACTTTCCAAAAAGTTTGAGAAGCAATTTCTGCATCAGTAGTGGTGTTAAATTAGGGACCGACCATTGAATTTTCAAATGGAGAGTGGGAGTGGTGCCTGGAATGTTTTGAAAAACAAATGCTGGCTCACAAATAACTTTAAAAACGATATATTCTTGCGGTAAAAGAAAAAAAAATATCCTGGTTCGAAGGACCCCCCCCCCCCCCCTCTGAAAATTAAATGCGTGTTCACTTTTATCTAAGTTTTCAATATTCCCGGGATTTTCCCGGGTTTTTCCTCCACCAGATATACTGGCTGACACGTATAGCCTATCATGTGCTGAAAAATGGCGTTAAACCCATAAAACCAAACCAAAGCAAGCGATCAATACGCTCAGTACCTTGATTTCGTTTTGTGACAATTTCATTTCGAATGATCATTCCCATACAAAGCCCCCTAGCAGCTCTGTTAACAGCTTCTACAAGTACATAACTCGTACCCATCTGTAGATTTTTTTTATATGAACCATAATTAATACAATGAAAGCGCTCGTAAAATAATAATTTCACAAAACATCAGACTGGACAACCACGTTAGGCGGCCTGAACAAGACATGCCCAACACTTGCATTATACAACAATCTGTAAATGACATTCAGCTCTGATGATGTTATCACAGACTCCTTAAGCATTCCATAATATCTGTACTGAAGCATCATTCAACGTTCTGTTAACTTAGCTTCTAATGTAACATATAGTCACGCCCAAAAGGTACAAATTACCTTTGCAAATATCGCTTATTGAATTGTGGCTTCATTCATATACTGGGTAGTGCATATGTTTTGGGGTTTTTTTTCAATATTTAAAGTAGTAAAGGCCACTACAGGTATCTACACCATAGGGAGTCAACACCTTCTAAGTCGGAAGGTTGCCTTTGTTATAAGTCATTATAAGAAGTATAGATTACACCATACGAAGTCAACACCTTTGAAGTCAAAAGCTTGTCTATGTTATAATTCATTACAAGAAGTACAAATTACACCATTAGGAAGGCAACACCTTCGAATCTGAAGCTTGCCTTTGTTAAATTTCATTAAAAAGAATCATATACTACACCATTGGAAAGCAACATATCCTAAATTGGAAGCTTGCCATTGTTATAATTCATTTCAAGAAATATAGATTACACCATTGGAAGGCAACATCTTCAAAGTCGAAGCTTGCCTTTGTTATAATTCATTACAAGAAGTATTGATTTGACTTTTTTCAAAAAAATGCAAAAGCTGGTGGGTGTTACTTTTTCTTAAATTTCTATAAAACATATTACATTATAATACTTCTATAACGCATATTACATTATAATACTTATATAACGCATATTACATTATAATACTTCTATAACGCATATTACATTATAATACTTCTATAAAACATATTACATTATAATACTTCTATAACGCATATTACATTATAATACTTCTATAAAACATTACATTATAATACTTGTATAACGCATATTACATTATAATACTTCTATAACGCGTATTATATTATAATACTTCTATAACGCATATTACATTATAATACTTCTATAACGCATATTACATTATAATAATTCTATAACGCATATTACATTATAATACTTCTATAACGATCTACAGACCACCCTGTTCTATAACTGACTGGATTGATAGGTCTGAGGAATAAGTTTAGAAAGCCCAACACAAAAATGATTTAGAAACAATAAATTTTGATGACTTTAACTTAACAAAAATGGATAAGTAGTTTTGAAACTTATAACTTTACCAAAATAATTAACACTCAGTCAGATTAACAATAAAGTGCTAACATCATTGATCATGTCTATACTAATAAACCGGAAAATATGCGTGAAATTAATGTGCTAGTGTATGTAACATTATGTCTACTATCAAACGTTTGAATGAGTTTCTTCGCAGAGGGCAAATAGCCCTAAGTAAATATGATGATGCGCTTGACGCATTGTTGGCTAGTAGGCCAGTTCCAGCTCAAAGGGAGCCGGTTAGTCAGGTTGAACAAATAGTCCAGGCCCAACGATCAGCTCCTAGGCAGCCAATTCGCCTGGTTTAGACAGGCAGTTCAAGATCCACAGCCAGTTCCGGCTCCCAGACAATCGATTCGCCAGGTTGAACAGCCAGTCCCAGCTTCATGACAGTTGTAACGGCGGGTTTCCACAGACTTCTGCAATTTAATGGACGAGATTCTTAATGAAAAAAGCCAGCAACAAAGAAAAGTCGCAGCAAATTACCAGCGATAGTTAAGCTATATGCTAGTACTGATGTTGCAAAAGACTATCGCGTCAGCGTGCCAAAAAAACACAGGCTTGAATCCGACGCTTCTGTATTTCTAGATACTGCGGCTCCTGGTATGCAAGCTGTACTCGAAAAGGAACTTAGAGAACTTAATTGGTGGTCTGAAGTATCCGCAAACATACCGACTCCCCGGAAAAATTAAAGCTTCATACCATGCTGCTTATCGGGAAATTTATAATGTCGATATATCCAGAAATCCAAGTCTCACAAGAGTTCGGCTGAAACTTCCTTACGGACAGAGGCCGATCAGTGGTGTGTTCTATACAAAAAAGTGCAAGCGCGCAGTAAACGTGGTGGATGGTATTGACGCCACCCAAACGGCTGTGTTTCTGGGCACCGATGTGCTGGGAATTGGAATATGTCCACACTCATTGCTGCCCTCATCGCGATTGCCCTTGAGGTCACAGCTTTAAGATGTGGTATGATTTCTGTAGCTGAGAATTTTATCAGCCAGTGACTATCCGCGAAAGCTGAAAGGCAGGATGAAATCAAAGCTCAACACAATCGCAGATCTCATATCTAAGGCGCTACGCGACAACGCTGTCACCGAAGAAGAGTTCGAACTTATCCTAATCAAAGTCGACAAATACACAACCATGAAAAATTAAATACGAGCTGCGTCGAACAAGGCATACACTTCGGTTGTATCAGACGAATTGGCAAAACACGAACTAATAGCCCGCGGAAGAGCCGCAAGAAAATAATGAAAAATCTCGCTGGAAATTCATCACAAGCTGCGCTTTGTCTGTCGGAACGACAAAACCTGTAGAGGTTGCTGACTCGAGGCCTATTCCCAACGCACCTCTAGCATACGATTCAATAACAGGCGAATAAAAAAATATGTTGTCAAAGTGGCCTATTTTTGAGTTTCGCATGCTTTTTTTAGTAAATTTAAAAGAATGGTAGTCGTCTCGCGCTGTCGCTTCATCCGATATGGCATGCATATTCGCAGTATAAAGTCGTGAACTACCAATGCCACTGTCAACATTTTTTGGAACAACTGCCTGCATTTATTTGTAAATTCCATCTACAAAAACAAGGCTGTCACAGCTTCCTTCGCCTTCACAACTCGCAGAGATCGAGATTTATAGGGGTTAAAAAAAAGGAACATCATTCTGAACATAGAATCTGCTGCATTTTAGTCTGAATTTCTCTTGCATTGCTTTAGTATATTACTTATTAAGGACAAAGTTCCGTGTGTCATTGAACTCGGTGGAATCCATCGTTTACTTTCAAAGCAGTGTGGCAGTTCCACGAGTTCCCCAGTTTTTATACCTAAGCCCAATCGGAACATCGCTCGAGTCTTTCCGTCACCCGCTCGTTTCTTCCGGAAAAGTACGAGTGACGACCCGATTCAGTCGGAACGTGCTTTGCGTTTTTCTGTCGCGTGCTTCGGAAAACTACGAGTATCGTTCCGATTGGTGTCAATTGGCCTAAGCTACTCATTTGATGCTACGGACAGAGGGATACGGAGGTAGATCAAAGCTGCCGGTGTTTGTTTTGTTTGCAGAGTTCTGTTTCAAAAGAGATGGTATATATACAACATAACGTAAACAATCAAAGATGCTAGAGCTGAGTCCAATCATAAATTTATTTCAAATGTAAGAACGGTTTACCCTGTGTGGGACTTATAGTACGTTGTAGCTTTGATCTTTCGTTTAAAGCAACAAAACTAACTAAATAAATAAATAAATAAATACAGAAATAAATACATTTCGGGACATGTAAACTTCACCATAAAAATGATGTAGACAGTACACCGATACAAGCATTATTAACTTCTCATTATCATCATCATAGCCATAAGGAGAGGGTAATGTTAGTGTCCCCCGCTCTTGGTGGGATTATTTTTGAAATTAATTCCATTTTGGAGGGGCCGAGGTGGGGGTGGGAGTCCCTTTTGAAATTGGTTTTTAGGGATATGATTATCTCAACATTTTTAAACAACTAAAACTTTCAAACTTTTTATATTTTCATTTGTCCTAGTTCGTTCAAATGTCTTCATAGAATACTGCTGTTTTAAAAAAAATTGGCTCACTTATACGTCACAATGGTGAAAGAGCAGAGTGTTAAACTTTTCTGTGTGCTGGGGGGGGGGGGGGGGGCAAGGAATTTGAACAGTAGCCTGATATTGCCCTGATGTCAACATTAACAGAAATTGTTTCTTTGATATGTTCGTACCAGCTTTTAAACGTGGGACGGTAATTAGATACTTTTTATGAGTGGTTGAGAATCGGCTCCAAGAGAAACAAACTCAGAGCAAAATTAAAGATATGTTTATCATAAAACGGGCTAAATTCTAATAATTTTCGGAAAAATGGGGGGGGGGGGGGCGGGCGCTGCGTGATCAGCTTTAAAGTCAAAACTAATTTTCAGTATATAAAAAAAAAATCTGTGAACATTGATTATGAATCATCTTTTGACTTTTGATACTACAGACAGAGGGATACTGTTCAAATAGTTATAGGTGTTGCTTGAACTTTGTTTGAAGCCACCATGAAACGTTTGGGACATTAAAACTCTCTATGGGACTGTATTCCTGCGTTTTCTTTTTCGTAGGACCCATTCATTTATTAACATTAATGAATATCCATTAGTGTTTATACATTTTAATTTGTTATACTAATATTAAGATATTGTTATATTGATCATTCAGAGCATAATTGTCCATATAAAGATATATATTTTATATTAATAGCCAAGTTAATATTTAGAAATGACTTCTTATACTTACAGGCTATTCCTAAGTATTGAAATATCATTGAATATTTTAAAATAATCAGGAATGATCCAAAAGGCGCCTCCCAACTGCAACTTCCGAAAGTGGACGATGACACGAGAAATGTGTAACAGTAAGGACTATTTATTAACACAGCGGTAGTAGAATCAAGAATACTAGCGATTACATTTGTATAACTAGATGATATATTAAAATCATCATCGTCGTCATCTACAGATTTATCAGCAGATTCGTGATTTATAACTTACTTTCGGTTAAAACACCGATAACGTAATGTTTAAGAGAAAACGAGTTTTATTTGAAATTCGATCTAAGTTACATGTGATATGGAGCATTCGTCTCCCGTTTCGCTAACAATTATACCAACCAACGTATATGTGTATATTCTGACAGCTAGTGCAAGAGACTCCTTTTTCATCTACTCAGGATGTTTTTGATCATGAGAGTACTAAGACATAGTGTGTGTGTGTGTGTGTGTGTGTGTGTGTGTGTGTGTGTGTGTGTGTGTGTGTGTATGTGTTATTCATCAAATTAGGTCCATGGTTGTTGCATAGCTTGTTCATAGCTATGTCCAAGAAAGTGATGCCACAGTGTGTGAATTTAACAAACAATACATTTTTTTTTTTCTTAACCATAATTCCGTCGTTAGTTTCTTCAGGTATTATTTCTGTTCCCATTTCCGTTTTTTCGTCTGTTCCGCAAATTAGTAACAAGAATCAGATACACTGTTTGTTTAAACTATTTGACAAATGAAACACTCCTGTTCCGTAACCAGTCAATCTTCAGGTCACAGATGTCAAAATGGAGGATGTAAAAGCACGTGTTGAGAAAGAACTGATTAAAACAGCGAATGATCTTGATCAAAATTTACTTAGGAGAATGCAGGGTGATTTGTATCGATGCGCGGCGGCCTGCTGTGACAATACAACAACCAGTATAGAGGATAAACAAAGTTGTATACAACAGTGTTCTTCACTATTGCAGAGAGCAGAGACCTTCATTGATAGTCAGATGCAAAATTACGCGGAGAGAGTGCAGCGCTGTTTCATGGATTGTCAAGACAAAGCGCGGGACAAGGTCACACCTACCAGCACAGAGGCAGACATGAAAGTCCTGAGGATGGGGATGGAAACGTGCGCAGCTGGGTGTGCGGACAAACTTTTGCCACTCTTGCCAGACTTCACCAAGAAAATGAAAGAATCTATAAAGAGGGAAAAGTATGATTAATGTTTATGATCAATAGGAAATCTAGTTTATAAAAAATTGAAGAATTTCGTATTCTTACACATTACAATCGAAAAGGATGTTACATTGTCAGAACAAAATTCCAGCATGTTTTAAGAACATTCACGAGTACTTATCCCAGGGCTTCACGAAGCTTCCAATTTGAAATCAAAGCCAGTGTTCCGACATGCAGCATGAGCTGATGAGATTGACTGTCAAACAGCAACAGGAATAAATGTATCGGCAGTTATTTTCTGTAGAGAGAAACCAACTAAGACTTCAATTTAGATCTGTAATGCACAGAAAGGATTTGAAGTGGTATTCAGACTTATGGTTGATGATGTAGTTTGCAGCTAGTGGTATTTTGGTTGTCATTCAGTTCCATTATGACTATATAATCCAATGTGTTTCAACCGGAGTTGACATGTATAGAAATTTAAATTTAGACATGAACTGTTGTGACGTATATGAACTTGTAATAATTTAATGCAGTGTCATACTGAGTGTGTTATGGGTTTATAAAACTTCTGTGTTATTTAATGTTCGGTATTGAATGTCTGTTTAATATTATTCAAAAAATCTGTATCAGTGTCGCTGTATAATCAGAGTACAAGTCAGATTAAAACATTATTACATTTTTAACATTGTATGCTAATTTGCAGAAGAATGGATACACATAAGCAGTGATCTCCCCAGAAAGTTTTGATAGCGTCAGGATAAGCGCGCATTAGCGTCATAAAATACATTTAAAAATGCGCATCATCATAAAAGTGAACAAATTTATATGAATGAAAATATAACAGTACATGTATTTACATAGTATTCTTTTTTCCCAAAGTTATAACGTGATTTAACATAAAAACTCATTTGTCTTTGAATTTAAATAAATGGTCTCCTTTGTTGCTTCACTTCCCCATATGTTTTGATTGCCACATTAAAATTAAGTCTTTTAGGCAAAGTCCTTTTGAACTAATTGTCATTAGGTAATTCAACACCCTCTGCACCAACCCATTCCTTAACCCACTCTTGATATTGTTCATGACCTTTCACAGTCTGATAAACATGGAACATACAAATGTATTAATGGATGTACAAAAAGATACAAAACTTTTGAGGTTATGACTTTACTAATTAATAAGTAAGCAAATGGATAAAACTCTTCAAGATATGTTTATTCCAGATGTCAAAGTCATAATGTGGTTGTAAGTTCATCTATGGCAATTATGAAGGGTGCAGAAAATAGCTCACTGATTGAGGTTATTTTGTTTTTTATCAGCAAGCCTGACAATAAACAGATGACACATTTAATGCAGTAGTATACTGATTAAAAAATACCACCTTTTAATTTATCATGTAATGCATTCCAATTGCAAACTAGTTATTTATTGTTGGAGAAATATATAGAATATAAATGAAGGAATAATCCAACACTTTTTATTTACATATTTAAAAACAGGTAAAATTGAAAGATAAAACTTGCTCCTTTTTCTTACTTGGATAGACAGAAAAGATAAATGAGAAATTATTAGGGCAGCAGGAGTTGGGGTTTACTGATCAGACTACTTTTCTCTTGTTCAGAGTATACTTTGTAAATATAAGAGCAACTCCTGGATAAAATGGATCTTTCAATCCTCATCACATTTTCTGGAAATTAATAAGAATGACAACAATTACAACTGCTACTACTATAAAAACAAAAATAATATATTGTGCCCAAGAAATTGTAACCCCATCATACCTGATGGTGGCTAAGTAAATCTCAACCAAAATTTAGCAATATGGAAAACTTGTCATCCAGCAATTTCCACCCAAGGATATGAAGTCTTCCATTCAGTGTTGAACCCCGTCATTAATTTCTTAAGCTCTTTCTTTGGGGAAATCATGCTATCTGAATCTGAATCACCATTGGTGACACCAATCTCTGATCTTCGTAACCAGGCCAACATGGGACTTGCTGGGTGCTGTCTAATTTTATGTTTTTTTTAAGGTGGTATGTCCATTTTGCACAATAATTTGCTAGCTTAAAATGTAATATGTCTAACTAATTTAGCTGGTAGTGGAAATGAATGAAATTTATACACTACCAGCAGGCTCCATCATCGCTGACCGATCATGTGACTATGTCAGTGTAAAGACGAACCCCACATCAAAGTTTGCGCACCGGCAGTCGGGTCAGCCATGTATTAAAAATAACGGCTGAATGAATGAGTAACTATCTTGGTTATCTTAATTAAATACCCAAGAAGAGGTAAGAACACTACAGGTGTCTTTTGAGTAATAGGGCTTTCCGTTTGATAGGATGTTTAACAGATTCATTTTTATAAGGATATCGGGGAAACAAAAGCGTAGCTGATCCACTATGGTAAAAGGCCCTGGGGAGAACACTGCATAAGGGCTCTGACATTTGTACATGTAAAAGTCATTTTGTGTTTTTGATGTAAAAATATGCAAATTCAGTATTCCGTTTACACGTATAAAGCATCTGAGTCCACAGTATACAAGTTTTTCTGACTGTGAACTTCTCTTGTATTTGATCCGTTTCTACAATGCAAGTATCAATCAAGTATGGTGTGGGCTATCAAACAAAGTTCGAGTGATCGTAAAGGGATTACGTGAAGTCACATAGGTTGGATCTTAGCAGACAAGGAGATTAAGCCACCTGTGAATCAATTGCCACCGACTAATGATCATTTTGATCAAAGACAAATTACAGGTGCATGTGTCTTTGACACCTCACTTTGAAAAGCAACAGTCGGCACACTTTTAATCCATTGTATTTTAAACCCTTCCTCAGTGTTTGGAATACTTGCATTTTATTGTATACCGTATTTAGAAAATAATGCCAAGATTTTAAGACTTACATTGTTTGTCTGAGGAATGTGAACTCTCATGTTGATAGTCATAAATTGTCATCAGAATCAGCTGTTTTTCTGTGTCATGTACAAATATACTTTCGTTTTTCAAGTGATTATCACGTGTACTCTTCCAATGGCAAATTTACACAATTTCTTTGGTGCGAAGCCAAAGCTGCATATGAGCCTGATTCTCATGAGACTGACCAACAGAAAGTAGTTAATGCATCTAGTTTTAATCACAAAAACAGAATGCCAAAGAGACTGGGAGGTTCGTGAAATGAATCATGGAATATAACATTTCCATTGACTGCAAAATGAAAAAAGGTTCGAACATTGTTAGCTTTATGCACTCGGACTTGTTTCCAGTCTTTGCTGTTGAAGCTGAAGTGTTGCTGGTTTCACCTATAACATCAGTGGCTTGTGAGAGAGGTTTCTCTTTACATAATTGTATCAAGACAAAGGGCCATGAAAGTTTATAACAAGAAACTGGAATGAAATTGTTGAGGGTGATGGAGGAAGGTCAAGAACTTGAGGATTATGATCCTAAACCTGCTGAGAAGTTTGTTAAGATAAAAGTGAATGTAGTATGCTGTGCTGTGTTGCTTAAAGATGAAATGCAAAAAATAACCAGAACCACACATTTTTGTTTGGCCATATCACTGTTCTCAGTTGCCTTAGTTTTTAATTCTTCTGCTTTAATACTAAATATTTCACAACGAATGAGTATTAGCAGTCTGAATGGAATACAGTCATTTGTTTCTTCTTATAGTGTCTTGACAAATTTATTGAGTTGAAATGGAATTAGGCTAATTAGATAAATTAATATAGAAAAGAAACTAATCTCTTCCTTGATTCATTCTAGCAGTTACATCACAATTAGGCCAAATAACAAAAATGTTTGGTTCTGGTTACAGTGAAAAAAATTAGGGTAGGTAGGTGGCAATAATTTGCTACTAGATATTTCTCCAAGTAGCAAAGCCATAAAAAAAAGGTAGCAAATTTCACACCCTGATGCTCTCTTTAGTTAATCTGATATAATAATATTTACTATATTCACACATAAATTTAATTAAAAAATGGGAAATTTTAAGTTTTCAATTGCTTCAGGGAAACACATTTTGCATTTTTTTTCTTTCACAATATTTTGTTTTTAAGGGAACTTTAGCATAATCAAACATGCTTACCAAATTTTAAATATGGGTGGCATTGATTTTGCAATTTGTGGCACCGTTATAAAGAAAACTTAATTTATACAAGAACTTGCCTTGCAAAGTCTTAAGGTAAGGTCAATATTTGTAATTGTCAATTCTTTCAAACTACATGAGTAATGTAAATAAGTATATAAGTCAATAATTATTATTACAAGTTAAATTAAGTGTCTAGAGTTAATGTGATTAAGCAGTAGCACATTTGATCAGCTGCGGTGAGAAATTTGAATAAAAAGTTCAAGCATATCTATGTAGCCAAGTTTTATTTGAATCTTTTACAACTTGGATTTTTTTGTGTGCAGTATGCTTTGCCATCCCAGGGGAGAGAACAGTTTTTGCACAACACATGTTATCACTTGGCAGAACAAGTGATCTTGTCCCAGAAACCTCTGATCTGCTAAGAGTTCATGTTAAAACACAGTGCTAAATATTTTTACTTTGTTAAATGGTATTGTTATATTTAAATATAGATGAATAACAAATCTGTTCTACCTTGTGAAATATAGTATCTTGTGTATTTTCATGACATATGATGTTTTACATCTGCATTATTTACGGTACCTGTAATGTAGAAGAGGTCAAGGTAAAATAAAACATTATTAAAAACAAACTTTGAACCATGTTTTCTCCAAGATATGACTTTGCACCTTTGCTCACAGTAAAATTTGCAGGGTGCACATAAACATCGGCAATGCATTGTTAAAGGCACACAGAGATAGCCATCTGTATAAATTGCTACATTCTGCTCTGTCCGGTCTATGTCAGACATCTTAATTCATCAAGGCCTGATTTTATCATGGGGTGATTCAGCATGCTTCTAATTGGTCAAATTTACATCATGCATGTTTTGATAAAGCTCTAAGTGAGCAGATTTGTAAATAATTACAAAATGTCTTTTTCACACTGAATACTTAAGTCATTGAATGTGATCATGACTGATGGTCTGATATCAATGCAAGTACTTGTAATATGAATTTAGAGATCAAAGGAAACAACTGAATTCAAATTAATTATGATGACAGTGGAGCTTCCCCAAAACACCTGATACCAGAACTGGGAGTAATAGTTTGGTCAATTTAGCATTTACTAAAGAATGCAGAAGAAAATTAAATAATCACATGGCTTATATCCTGAATAAAAAGGCTGGCTTCAAAATGACCAAAATTAAAAAAAAGTTTAACATCTGTGCACCAACTAAAAAAGACCACACTCATGATAGAGCTTCTGTTTGTGTAGACACTGATTTTGGTTCTAATGTATCTATACTGTACAATTACTATTGCATGTTGTATTGAATAAAAACGTAATAATAATTGAACGATAGTATCAAACAAAAATACTAGTTGAATTTACTGCAGTAATTTAAAAGAACTTTTCAAATGATAGGCAGGGCCCTAAGAAAGTGCAAAAGGCTCCCATAAACCCAGGGTATATTAGGGTCATTTTCTTGGAAAGCTGGAGACAACATTGATCATAAATTTGTCGTTCTAAAATCAGATTCTGAATAGTCATTGTGAAGTGGAGTAAAATTGCTTGTAGAAAATTGAAATT
Source organism: Margaritifera margaritifera (assembly GCA_029931535.1). Classification (NCBI taxonomy): domain Eukaryota; kingdom Metazoa; phylum Mollusca; class Bivalvia; order Unionida; family Margaritiferidae; genus Margaritifera; species Margaritifera margaritifera. The sequence goes on from JAQPZY010001465.1 coordinate 3,008,370, forward strand.
GAAATGTTATGAATGATCCTGTTCATCTGCCCATAACAAGAAACTAGTTAGCAGGATTGTACAAAACTACCACATGTAGACAAATGAAATTTGGTTGGCATATATTTTATGCATACTGGTATGTAGATTTTCAAGCAGTTTTTAGCTCACCTGGCTGTAAGGCCAAGGTATGTCCTTGCATCAGAATTGTGCATCTGTGTGGCAACAACTGCTTGTTTATACGCCATGAAACAATGTTCACCATTGCTTAAAGTAAAAAAACAACTTTAAACAGCTATTCTCAAAACCTGCACAACATAATTTGACCAACTTTAACAGAAAGCAATATCGCATTGAGATCTTTCAGGTTTGTAAAATTGATGCTAATCTGCCATCAACTGTGACCACTCTTACTGACAATGGAAGATCCATTAAACAACTTCAAAAAAACACTCAACAAAATTTGACTAAATTTGTCAGAAAGCATCCTGGCATGAAGGACTTTTAAGTTTATACAAATGTTGCCAATCCACCACCAATATGGCTGATGTTACTAAAAATAGAAAGCCCTTTAAAAGGTTATTCTCAAAAACAACAACAGAATTTGACCAAGTTAGACAGAAAGCAATCTAGCTTGAAGGCCTTTCAGATTTATACAAATGATGCTGATCTGCCATCAAATTTGGTCACCATTACTAGAAACAAACAATTCAACAGCAATATCTTGGCTGCAAGAATTTTACCAACTTTGATCAAAATCATCTGGCATAAAGGCTTTTCAGTGTTAGACAAATGCTGATGTGCCCTCAAATATGGATGAAGATGCCAACAAATAAAGACTTTGTACAATTGTTTTCATAGCATATGCAATCAACAGCATTGGAAGAAAGTTTCAGAGAAAGCATCCTACTAACCTAAATTTCTTGGCCAACATCTCTTTCAGTTGGCTATTTAAGACAGATGTCAGCATTGTTAGCACGACTGCACAAAACACAACATGTACTTGAGATAGACAAGTGATATATAGTAGATATGCATGTATGTATTTGTAGATGACGTGATTAGATTTTCAGGCCATTAAAGCAGTTTTTAGTTCTACTGTCATAGTCCAGGAAAACCTATGGGATGGTCTGTCATCTGTCCCTCCATTAGCACAAGCTGGTTATTGTTAATATGCCTAAACTATTTGGAGGATTGCCATGAACTTTACACACATGGTCTAGATGGTCCTAAATGAAAAGGGGCCCCAGTTGCCTGAGTGGTCTAAGGCACTTGCCTTTACAGATCACTTACATCTCATCTCTGTGTAGGTTCGAGTCTCTGCTTGGTCAATGTGGGTATGTGAGAAAGCTTGCCAGTAGCTGTGGGTCAGTGATTCTTCCTTCACCAAATATACTGGCCGCCATGTATAGCCTATCATGTTCTGAAAAATGTCGTTAAACCCACAAAACTACAAACCTCAATGAAAATGGTGCTGCTTGGACATTCAGTATGGTTGCCACAGTGATCATCTGTAAAATCTTGTTACCACTACTCGTGAATGGATGGTCATATCAACATGGGTTTTTCACTAAAAGACTTCTTATGATGTCTAGTTGGTCCTAAATAAAAATGGTACAGATCTGATGTGTACCATAGCAGACATCTTTAAAATATTATCACCACTTCTGACAGAAAAGTCATAATGGCATGGTTTCACTAGAAGACTTCTTATGATGTCTAGTTGGTCCTAAATGAAAATGGTGCCACTTGCAAATTCAGTATGGCTACCACAGTGGCCATCTTGAAAATATTGTTATCGCTACTCCTCCTGAATGAATGATGGTTGTTTCAACATGGGATTTTTACTGAAAGATTTCTTATGATGTCTGGTTGGTCCTAAATGAAAATGGTGCCGCTCAGATATCCAATATGGCCACCTCAGTGGGCATCTTAAAAATCTTATCACATCATCTCCTGAATGAATGGTCATGCCAGCATGGGGTTTTCACTGAAAGACTTCTTATGATGTCAAGTCAGTTGTGAATGAAAATCGTGCTGATCTGACCTCCAATATAGCCACCACAGTGGCCATTGTGAAAATCTTTTTATCGCTAATTCTTCTTAAGGCTGGTCATATCAACATTGTGCTTTCACCAAAAGACTTATTATGATGTTAGTTTGGTCCTAAATGGAAATGGTGCCAATCTGATATCCAATATGGCCACCATGGCAGCCATCTTGAAAATCTAGTCATTGTTGCTCCTTCAAAACAGAAAGTCATAACAGAATGGGGTTTTCACCAGAAGACTTTTTAGGATGTCTTGTTTGCCCAGAGTGGACATATTGTAAATCTATTTATTCCAACTTCTCCTGGATGGCTGGTGATACCAACATTGTGCTTTCACCAAAAGATTTCTAATGATGTCTGCTTGGTCCTAAATGAAAAGAAATATGGCCACCACAGCAGCTAATTTGAAAATACTTTTATCGCTGAATAATATCAGAGATACTTTCAACACTCAGCAGTTTAAAGGAGGAATTGGTCTTATCTTAAATTCCAGGAAATTCTTTTTGGCCAGTAGAGCATCAGTCTGTGAGAGGGACTCTTGTTCTATTTTTTATAAGTTTTTGAACTTGTATTTTTTGGTGAATTTTTTTAGCATGATAGTGTAAGCATGACTTTAATGTTGCTAATGCAATTGTTCACATTTTTTAAAATTTCTAAATTCAATCATCATTGGCTTTTTTAGTTGCAGTGGGGGCATACCTGTTTATCATTCAACTTGAACCTTGACATGTGGATGTATTTTGGTGAGAATACCTCAACCATACCAGAACTAGATCACTGACCCAATTTTCACACTTGAGTGACTTTTGTATTTTCAAGTATCCATTTGTTTCACCCTTAATAACTTGGACCCTATTTCACATTCACTTGCAAAAATTGGTTAAGTGAATGCATCTCAAAGAGAGCAATTAAACACTTTTCAAAAACTAGGTCAATCTGCCCCAATGTTCATGTTTGACTTTTGTATTTTCAGCTCTTTGTTCGTTACACTGTCAGTCTCTTCAGCCTTCTTTAACCAACACGCGTGGAAACTGGTATGTGAATGCAAGAGCAACTCAGCCAAATGAAAACTATAACTTTGACTTAATTTTCATGTTTGGATGAAGTTGGTATATTTGGTTCTTTGTTCGTTATACCCTTGATATCTTGGACTTTATTTCATGTACAAATTAAATTTGGTATGTAAATACACCTAAAGCAAGTAACTCTGCTATACCAAACTGGGTCAATGTGACAGTCTTCATGCTGGAGTTACTTTTGTAATTTCAGCTATCTGTTTGTTAATACCTTAGACCCTACTTCACCTACACTCAATTAAAATTGCAGTATGGATGCATATCAAGGTGGGTAATCATTCCATATCAAAACATAGTCAGTGTGACTGAATTACTAAATTTTTGCACTTAATGACTAGTGTTTTCAGCTATTTATTCATTACTCTCTCAATATCTTGGACTCTTTTTCACCGTCACTTGTGAAAATTGAGACTTGTATGTATCTCAAGGAGGGTATAATTAAACTATCAAAAGTAGGTCACTGTGATCTAATTTTCACGCTTGAGTGATTTTGTATTTTCCTCCATACCAGTGTATATTGTTGGCTACTCTAATTGCACTCCTGTTGGGGAGGGGTTCAAGTTTACAAGGAAAACACCTTGCTTAATTTTAGATATATTTTTCTGCCAATTGGAATTCGCTTTGTAGCTCTGCTCTATGAAGTAGAGGTAAGTTATTGTAATACCCCCAGTGTTGGCATCAGTGTCGGTGTCTGCACAGATAAAAGCATAGGCATATGTACACCCTCACTGAATATCAACCATTCTTTCTTCCTAGGTCCTAGGCAACAGGTTTGAGTGGGATTCATAGCACCTACCCCAGGGGATGGGGCTAAATTTGTACAAACATGTACATTAGTTGTACATTCTTGGTCAAGTTTTGCATTTAGCTCCGGTTTGCATTCTGTGTAAGTACTGTTATATCTGGAATCATGAAACTTGGTGATGGTATGCATCTTGATTAGTACTACACCCTCACAAATCTTGGGTACTGATGTATATTTCATGCATCACTGATTTTACTTACATTTTGTAGTTTATATTTGTTTCTCAAGCTCTGTTCATGATAGAATCATCAAACTATACAATTGTATGTATCTCTATAAGTACCACACCCTTACAACAAATAGTTCATGCTTCACTGACTTTGGTTAAATTTTGCGTTTTAAGTCAATTTCTCAAGCACTGCTCATGCTAGAATCATCGAACTAGATGGTTGTATGTATCTCTATTAGTACCATACCCTTACTACAAAACAAATGTCACTGTGACCTACATTTCACATTTTACTAGCTTATGTTAAGTTTTGCATTTAGTACATGACCAAATAGATTTTAGCATTCTATATTGTAATGTATGATATTTATATAATATTCTAGATATTTTAGGAAATTATAAATGTTTCTTGATTTTAATATTTGCTTAAATCTTAATGTTGTTTATAAAAATAAAAAAAAAACATGTTTAACTAGTGTCCTTGAATTAGGTTGTTTACTTCAGATTTGAGCTAAAGGATAGTTTTGGTAAACAATGTTTTCTCAATTTGAGGTCAAGGTTGTTTTTGTTTACAGGTAAAACTGGAATTTCCTTACAGTTATGTGTAAAAAGACATGTCCACACAAGTAAAATTCCATTAAGATGACACATATTCTAGAACATTCTGTCATGTGACTAATCTTTATATATACCATGTTTAGTGGACAGTTTTTTAGTTTCAACATTACTATCAGTCTTGTAAAGAGCTATTACAGTTGTGGAAAGTAATTCAAAATTGTAAGAGAGGAATTATATAAATATTCATTGGATTATAACAGTGCTCATAAACTTTTGGATTTTGGATTTTTAATTGATGATTTTGGAATTTATGTGAACTTATTCAGAGATATTTTAGAGCACTTCATTTTGACATCAGCACATTACAGACTACTAGTACATCAGGACTTTGAAGACCATTGGCACATCATAACATTCAAAGACACAGCCATGAATTTGGAATATTCTATATTTTGGACTTGTGATTAGAACACTAATTCTTATTGGATTATTTGGATTTTAATACCCATTATTGTAAGTGTCTTTTTGATTTTTCATTTTAATTATCTAGAAATAAATTGCTTGTTGATTTTTACTTGATTTGTTGGTTTCACTTTCTTTCTGTTACATTTTTCTAGACCATAGAGTCGTAACAATATATATACTATTATACACAGATTCATGAAACTTGGGGTATGCATCTTGATGAGTACTACACTCTCATCACAGAAATTGGTCATGGTCACCTATATATAATGCTTCACTGACTTTGGTTAAATTGTGTGTTTTCAGTTTATTTCTGAAGCTCTGTCAATGCTAGAATCATCAAACTGGAAGATTGTATGCATTTCTATTAGTACCAGTTGGGGTGTCAGGGTTTGAGGCGCCTGGGGGCAATGTTCTTTAGTGGCGACCCTACTGAAGTGCCCGGGGGCAATGTTCTTTAGTGGCACCCCTACTTTGCCACACAAAACAGTTTTTATGTCAGTTGCCAACCTCCATACTACCCCCCTCCCTCATCTAAGCCCTATTACAGTTGGAATAAAAAAAGCTCCAGACGGCCCCCCCGCCCCACTCACCTGGGGTATAGGGGCAAATGCCCCCTCCGATCCCCCCCCCCCCTTTCAAATTTTTCTGGCTTAGGTTAAGTTTTTCCATTTAGCTTTTGACCAATTAGGTTTTTAGCATCCTGTATATACTTAGATTCATATTGATGAGTACTACACTCTCATTGCAAAGGTAGGGCATTGTGACCTATATTTCACTAAAAGGCTTAAAGATTCTTTCAGGAGAAACTTAAATGAGCAAAAACGTTATGGTGGTAACAATCAAGACTTAAATAAATTTGTCATTGACTGTATATCTGTATATTTCATTAATGGTTTCTGAAAATGTATGTAATCTGGGCCTAGTTCACTAAACATCTCAAATTTTCCTCAAACTGAGATTTATCTTTATTATTACTTGGCTGACTTGAATGTTTTTTTTTTTACTGAACATGAAGCAATTATTATTAGTTAAAATCAACCAAAAACATCTTAAACTTACCTATAAATAGTCTTGTTAATTTCTGAGGAAAATTTTGAGAACTTCCTCAAAATTAAGAAATTCCTAAAATCTTCTTGTAAGAAAAAAATATTCCCATGCATACAAATATTATACTAAGGAGTTACATTTCATCTTTTTAACAATCTTACTCTAAAATCTCAATATTGTCAAAAGTAATTGTATGCAAGATGATGTAAAATCTCAATATTGTCAACAGTAATTGTAAGCAAGATGATGTAAAATTTCAATGTCAAAAGTAATTGTATGCAAGATGATGTAAAATCTCAATATTGTCAACAGTAATTGTAAGCAAGATGATGTAAAATCTCAATATTGTCAACAGTAATTGTAAGCAAGATGATGTAAAATTTCAATATTGTCAAAAGTAATTGTAAGCAAGGTGATGTAAAATATCAATATTGTCAAAAGTAATTGAAAGCAAGATGATGCAAAATCTCAATATTGTCAAAAGTAATTGTAAGCAAGATGATAAAGCTCATCTTGTTAGTTGAAATATGAGACATTTAGTGAAACTTACACCAGGTATGTTATTACCTTTCCGAAAGTTTTAAGGGATTCATATTCTTGTTATCTTCAATTAAAAAATACTTTGTATTTTTTCTTTTTACAACTTTAAAACTTAAACAAAAGAGAAAAATACATGCAGAGGAACTGTATATTATTGAGTGCAACTTTTTTAGGTTTGTATAATTTGTAGAAGCATTTATTATTTAAAGAATTTTTTGTTCAGGCATGTCCAGTTTTATTGATTGTACAGCGAAAACCCTGCATTTTCTTGTATGAAGTGTTGATACATAGACTTAATGTTGATCCATCTGCTATGAACGACAAATTTTTTTAAGTTTAATAAAGCTTGAGATACTCTAGTTCTGTGTAGTTATTGTAACTTGCCTAATATGTAAAGTGAAGAACAGCTTGTACTCAAATCCGTATAATGTTGAAAATTATTTAAATACAATATAACCCCGGGAATTCAGGCATCCATCAATGGAATACTTGCATCATTCAGATGACTTCCCAAGACGGAGTGTAAAACTTGTTCTTGCCTGCGACGTTAGAAAGTCTAACCGTCTAAAACATGAACATAAACATTTGGCCATGCAGCACTTGGGACTTTTTAAGTTATTCTGTCTTTGTAGATCCAGATATCCATTAAAAGGGATTTTTCCATGGCTGAATGCTAGCTTGAGATCTGATAACTGCAAACAGCTTCTATCATGTGAAGAGATGAAGGATAAAAAGTCTACAGCACTGACTAACTTAATGTCAATCTGATCTCCAACTAGTGAAATATCACTGGTTACTTGGTTGTTTATTTGTCACTTGAAAATAATGTAATCACTTAAATAAACTGCTCACTATGTATTTTTAGCTGATCAATAGGTGACAAGTATATATCCATGGCAGGAAGACATAGCAAAGGATAGTGCAAGAATGAGGACTCACATTTCACACACAAGCCTGAGACCCAGCAGCTAAGCTTCAATCTATGTGCATGTGTGTGTGTGTGTGTGATATACATATATATATATATATATATATATATATATATATATATATATATATATATATATATATATATATATATATATATATATATATATTATTCAGTGATACTGTACTATAAATAGTACAAATACACTATGCAAATCTTTTCTCTTCATTTTTAGAAAAATAATCTCAAGGAGAGCTGTCTGAAGTTAATCACTTAAATAAACTTTAGTGTCAAGCTCTCTTCATATATGTTATACTATTGATTGAGCAGTGCGATCTCACCATCTTTAGGGCCAATGAGAGCATTTGTTACAAATTTTTTCAAACTTTTATACAAGATACATAAATAATTTAATTTGAAGGAAAAATTGGCATCAGAAGAATGGCTGATCCCCCTGACCAATCATAGCTATTACAAATGTAAAATTAACATAATTTTCCAATTTCACATTCAGTGACCTCAACCTTTGATCTATCAACTGCACACTTTATAGACAGCAGCCCTTCTCAAGTGTAATGCAACTATGAAGCCAATAAAAACTGGGTGTTGGAAACTTGAGGAAATGGAACTTATTATATGGAACCCAAAATAGATATGCTAGCTCCAGTGCCCATGACCTTTGATCTCTGTGCCAGAGAATCGATAAGGAATGGTCTCTGTTGCAGGTTAACTGAAGTTTTATGAAAACTGGATCCAGGACACTTGACATATCAAGCGGAAACCAAATACATTGCAATGTCCACTCCGCTGACCTTGACCTTTTACCTCTTGGATTCAGAATCAATATGAAAATGCCACTCCCCATGAAATCTGATGAAAATTAGGCCAAAGAATTTTGACATCAAGCAAAAAGGAAAATAACATTTTCAGCTCCAGTGACTTTGACTTTGGACCTAGCAACCCCTAGCAACAAGGCTTCCACCTCATGGGTAAGGCACATGAGGTTTTAGAAAAAAAAAAGACCACAGCAAACTGAAGTTATGTTGAAGAAACCACCATGTCTATGGACAAACAGACATTGGCTTTGCTGCTTCAAACTTCTAAACATATGACTGATTTTTCTTTCAAACTGTTTGAAGATTATTTCTGTATATTTTCAATCTTTTACACATATTCAATGCATGCACAAAAATCGGTTTTCCATCCAAAAGCTTTCTCGTTCTCACTAAAACATTTACAAGGAGGTTTTTCATTTTCTTTATTTTCATTGTGAATTGCCCTTTATTCTTTTACTGTTCCTCATATATCCATATATACACATCTCGGGACATGTAGGAAGTCACCAAGAGTCAACCACGAAAGTCCTGTATTGTTTTTCCAGCATTTGCAAATTTACCAGGAAATGTTTGTGTCAGATAAAGGAAACTAGACTTTACTTGAATATCACATGCATTCAAAATCATTATGGCTTGGATCTTGAATTTTTCATTTCTGTGAGATGTGCAGACTGGTCTCATGCTTTAAGTACAGTATTTTGCCATCTGAAGGTCATGTATCACACGATCAGCATCCAATTGTCTGAAGTAAGCATCATCATCATCTCGCACAAGTTGATCCTGCAGCTGTTTAATTTCTGTTTCCATTTTCTGGCGTAGTTCTTTCTTCATCTGATTCATCATCTTTTAAAATGAGAAATGAGATTTGTAAAAAGTTACTTAAACGAAATTACTATAGCTTCATAATTCTTTCAATTCATTTTAACCATTTCTTGCAAAATTCTTTCTTTGTGCGATCCATCAGTTTTAAAAGTGAATAAGGAAGGAAAAGAAAATGGACACTAATTCTGAACAGTTCACATTGATAAAAAAAATACTTAATTTAAAGAAAATGCAATAATTTTCCCCAAACTTTAATCCATCATTTTAATTAAAAAAAAACAAAAAAAAACAACAACATAAATATGATCTTTTAAATATGAATCTGACATTTCATTTTGCTTTTAATTTCATTGTAAATGTATATTAAAATCAACTGAAGTAATATTTTTTCAATGCTTCTTCCTTGTTAGACATTCTCCTCCCACATAGTTTGCCATCAGGGTATAACTTCATGCCACCATTCCTAATACAAGCAATGAAAAGTTATGAAATAAACAAGGATTTAACATAATAGTGTCTCACTTGTAAACATCATTTTAAACAAGAGGAATGGTGAGCAAAATGTGCTCACATAGATATATCCTCATCTCTCTCACATCCCACCCCTACCCCGTGAGGGAGATGAGTCTATAGTCAAAAATAGCACACAGCTCTGATGATGATGAACATAATATGTACCAAGTGTCATCGCAATCCAATATAAATTGCAAGAGTAGCTGCATTCACAAAATTCTGTCATACATAGCATACAGCTGCAAATCAAACAGAATAATAACTCTTACAAAAATCACAGGAGCACAAAGATTTTTCAATATGTGCATCTTTTGATCATGACCATAATATATACCAAGTTTCCAGTGATCCATCAAAAAATGCAAAACAAGCTGCATTCACAAAATTCTGTTTTACATTACATTTAGCCACAAAGGCAATAACTCTTACAAAACTGTGAAAGCAAAGTGCTTTGTTGATATGCGCATTTTTAAAAGACGACTATAACACATATGAAGTTTCATGCTGATCAACTAAAAACTGTGAGACTAGTTCTGTTCATATATTCTGTCATATACCAATTCAGGCTCCATGTAAATGGGCAATAACTAAAAAAAAAATTGCAGAAGCACAGTGATTTGTTGATTTGTGCATCTTCAGCTGATTATCATAACATTTCCCAAGTGTCACTATGATCCACTGAAATCTGTGAGACTAGCTGCATTCAGAAGATTTTGTCATACACTGCATTAAGTTTTAAGCCAAAAAGGGCAATAACCCTTATAAAAATTGTGGAAGCACAGTGATTTGACAATCTGACAATATGCACATCTTCAGGTGATGACCATAATATTTACCAAATTTCATGGCAATTCATCAAAAACCGATTCAAGACCCGAGTTATTAAACTTGGTTGTCATATTAATTACAATTCTGAAGAAGTGGTTCTATTGTTTTAGTTGCTTCTGCTGGGAAGAAAATAAAAAGACTCAAAAGATCTGAGTCTAAATAATTACCTTTTGTTGAGCTTTTTCTGATCCTTAGTTCCTTTTTCTCCTTGGTAATGGACTCTGCCAACATCTCAAATTGATCATGATAACTGACACAGGTTAAGGAAAGTTTAAGTGCTAGAAAAAGTCTAAGTGTAAATAAAATATGGAAAATAAGTTTAAATGCTAGAAAAGTGTAAGTGTAAATAAAATATAGAAAATATTCTTGAATACTGATGATCATACATGAAGATTAGATATTATGGAGTTTCATTGGCATCATAATGTACCATATATACTTGCATGTAAGTCAGATCCAACTGCAAACTGCAAAGATAGACCCAGATCTGTTGTCGCATAATGCGCAGTTTGTTAGGAGTAATCAGTAGAACAAACAACATACATCCTGATCTGCCGGCTCAATACATGACAGCAGATCAAGGTCTATGTTGTTTGCAGTTGGATCCAACTTACATTGAGTATAGATGGTAATTTGTTGTGTAATCTTTAAGGAAGTCATCAAAATCTCATTTAGATGTGTAATTATAAAGCAGGTAGGAAATTTAGGATTTCTCCATTTCTTAGTCCTTTGCTCTCATTGTAAAAGGATGAAAAGAAAGAATGAAAGATAACATTAATACTAGATGATTTAAACAAGGAAAATAACAACAGTGCAAACATACAGGGAAATGCATGGTAATATGATGACAGATGGGATTCTGAAACTAAGGTAACATAAATTAGTTTCTCATATTCTAAACTATGATTTGACATAAATTACAAAATTCATAGGCCAAATGCATGTGAATATTAGAAGCAGCCAGTGATGTTGTTTTCTGTCTATAAGAAAATAAGGAGTAAATAGTGAGATGATGACAGGGAAATATGAAAATAAAAGATGTGTTTAAATCTAATATAAATTGAATATGACATTCAAACAGAATATAAATATTGGATACTTAGGTGTCTTGCGAGGTACTCTGACTCCTGTGCTGTAATAAATACTGGTTAATAAATATACCCACAACCACAATGGCTAACAATGGTGCACAAAAGGTTGTAAAAGGATGTCTGAAGATGATGTCAGGAAATGCAACATTATTTGAAGATCTTAGCCTGCACATGATGAAGAAACCACCCACCCGACATACCCACCCTAAGACACAAACTATACACCTGAAGTGAGCTGGGTCAATTAACATGTAGGGTGAAATTTGACTAATTTTATGAGGTTTTGTTTTAAGGATACTAGTTCTCCATGGACTCTATATCATTCCTCTGATGCTTGACCTGGTTCTGATGCATGACCTGGTTATCTCTGCTCCTGTGCATGCTTCCTTAACTCCTTCACTCTATCCTTCTGAATCTCTAGAGCATCCTTAAACAGCTTCTTAAAGATCTGAAGTAAAAGACAAATATTCTTGGTGTTCTAGCAGCAAATTGTATTTATTATAGTGTAAATAGTTTAAGCATGTCCTTATAGGCCACACTAAGTGCAAAAGTGACAAGTAACTAACTACAAAGTATAACAAATAAATAAAGCTAAAGAATTGATTTCCCCCAATGTATATATAGTTTTCCATCAATATAATGATGTTCACAAGAGTCATACAAGTGGACTGCCTTATAGGTGAGGTTGCCTTATATTAAGGTAATTTATAGCTAATACTACTATTACTAGTAATGAAATTGGATCTATGACCATACCTGCCTCATACTGAGGTACTTTATACCTAATACTACTAGTAATGAAATGGGATCCATGACCATACCTGCCTCATACTGAGGTACTTTATACCTATACTACTATTAATGAAATGGGATCCATGACCATACCTGCCTTACAAAAGAGAATGCCTCATACTGAGGTACTTTATACCTAATACTACTCGTAATGAAATCGGATCCATGACCATACCTGCCTTACAAAAGAGAATGCCTCATACTGAGACACCTTATAATGAAGGAGTACTGTAGTAATTAATTTGAAAGACTTGATGAAATATGTAATAAAAGACTGATTTAATGACAATTACATGTTGCTTAGTAACTTGGCTATAGCACTTTCAAAAGATTATGGAAAAAGCTGATGTGAAAATCCTTCAAAATATCTACATTAGAGATAGAGATATGCTCAAAATTCATAGATGGAAAAACTGGTTTAAAAAAGCAGTCAAAATCACACCTATGATGCAAGAGAATCCTAAAATTATGGGATCTTGTATAGACATACCCAATCTAACATTTCAGTTGTCTTTTAGGAAGACAAAAAGAAGGTAATATTTGATAAACCAACATGTTTATAGTTAGGCATGAATCAATTATATGTACAAATCATGTATTGTCTGACAAATCATTGATTTTACTAAAGCAAGTGCTACTAGTAAGATTATCTCAACATAAAAAAGAACTTAAAGATGAGTTACCATTTCTTCACGAGTTCTTCTCTTCACCATTTTGGCTCTCATTCTCACTTGATAATCATCATAGTGTTTTCTTGAGTGCGCAGACTGCATGCGCCATTCGTGAATTTTGTTCCTGGTACCAATAGTTGAGGCCTGTCTTTCTTTTGTCTCTTTCTGGAGCATACAATTTTAATAGAGGATATAACATTTTCCTGCATTACTACCAGATATATTTTATTATGTGGTACAAAAAAAACTTAATATTTTAAATAGTGGCAAAGTCTCCAGTTTAAATATATCTTTAATTTGTAGCACAAGATGAAATCTATCTGGTATTAATGCAGAGAAATAAAATTATCTTTCTATTCTATACCAATATTGCTACTGAATCGAAGCTTTGAGGATTAATCTCATCCTTCAATACCCACCTCTATGTAAGTTTCACCTCAACTTCTATTGTATTAAGGTTAATCATAGAGATAGCATCAATTTAAGCATGATCTAATTTGTTGCAATAAATTGCTCTGTTCACATATTCTTTTTGACCATGTGAAACAGGCATTTTGACCTAGTGACACCTGCATTTTGACAGTTCTGCAGCATTACTGATATCATAGCTAAAGGCATACATAACTTCATACAGAAGTGGAAATGGTGGCGATTCCAAAATCTCTGGCCAAAAATAATTTCAATGTCTCAATAATAATGCAGTTTCCTTGTATTTGCTCTAGGTCACAAAGGGAGCCATCATAGCTGAGTTTGTGGAGCATCCGACTTGTAATCCAAGGTTTGCAGGTTTGATACCTACCCAGGCAAGCACATATTGGCTGTCTTGGCATGTACTTGGGAAAGGCACTTTGCTTCCATTTCCTAGACCTGACAATAATGTGTTAAAAGTACCATTAAAACCCAAAAAAGCTAAAACAGACTCTATGTCACAAAATGCTTGTTTTTCTTGCTGCCACTATACAGTGTAACTTCTGTAGGAAAATATTTGCAAGCATTACATGGTATGATGGGAATGGATGTATCTTTATATGTGAAAATAGAGGATATATTTTGTAATGTGAAAAATGTAGGAATGAAAAAAAAAAAAAAAAAACAGTTTTCCAGTAATTTTCTATATTTCACTATTAAGTATATAACAAAATCAGTATTTGGGAAAACCTTTATATTAAGTTCATGAGATAGGGTATTACATGACATCACAGCAGGTCTATCATGACACAACAGTACATAAAATGACATAACGTCATACTGTGCATTTATGTGCAATTCAGTCATGAAAAGAATTAGAACAAGATTTCCCTTCAAACATTTCTATTCACTTTAATTTTGTAAAGATCAATATAAATACAATTTATTATTTAACAAATGGGGGTATATGATAAATAAATTAAGGCATATATGATGTTTATGAATCAGTAAACCAAACATAATGACCTCCGCTTTTCATTGGTCAATACGAGATTTCATCGGTCAATACAAGATTTACTGGTTCATAAGACTTCATATTCACCTCAACAAAGGTCAATAATTGTATAGTCTATATCACACAATGTGATTCAGATAACAAAACATATCTTTTAACTCTGGAAAGTGTTAAAATCACAAAACTATCATATTATTTTCTAAAGTATAAACTTTTATTATATACATAAGTGTGAAATATAGAAAATTATTGGTAAAATAATTTTCATATTTTTATCATTCCTATTTTTTCACATGTGAAAAATATATCCTTATATTTTCACATGTGAAAACACGTAATTTCCTATCGTGCCATGTGACTCTTGATTTTGAGTGCTGAGAGAAGTTATACCTGCAGCAAGAAAAAGGAGCACTTTGTCAGCTAGAACAAATAAATGGAAACTCTGTTACCTTTCAGACATGGAAATTATCTTTTACTGAAGAAATCTGACTCAATGCCATGTACATCTCGATGAAGTTATTTCCCCTTAATGCCTTGACAACAATTATAAACCGGATTATGATGCATTGCTGAATCGGCCTTGATTTGTGGTCAGATAGGGTCAACAAGTTTACAAAATGTCAAAAAAAATAATTTACTACAACAGATTAGGTCATCCCAATCCTACCTCTCTCACTGATATTTGTATGATGAGCATATGAATACAGTTAATGAGGTGAATTTACAAAAAGGGATTGGGTGTGGGGTGCTGAAGAGTGAGCTTAATCTTCTAAGCTTCGATTCACGAGCAAGTTTGGTATATACTAAAAAGAAAATTTTCTTTTCCTGCCCAGATACCAGATATATTTCATTTTGTGGTACAAATAACAATAAATTTTAACTCATGGCTTTGCCACATGTTAAAATATCATGTTTTACTTGTACCACACAATGAAATATACCCAGTATTAACATAGGAAAAGAAATATCCTGTATTTATTTATTTTAATATAGACTTTTATGATTGCACAACAAGTTCAAAAGAATTATATGCAATTTATTCTTGACAGCTAAGATGTTGGCATGATGTAGTCTTAATGGCAAACTTGAAGGAAACTGCCAACCCTGGATTAGCAACCATGTATCCTTGCACTTGTTGTTTTACAAGGGATCAGCCCAAGATTGTGTTACCAATGCACTATCTAGATCCCTATTACATCAAAGAAAATTATATGTGTACTTGACTCACCAGTCTTTGTCCATGCTACAACTCTTTTTTTTAATGATATTGACAATTATTTCTTGTCTTCTCTCAGCTTCCTCAAGCTGTAAAAGTACAACAGGAACAGAGATTATCTAAGATATATAGATACAATGTAAAGCCAATCGTCTAAGAAAATAGGATGATTTCCTTACAAAATTTCAATGTTTACAGATTTTGAAGTTAGATGTTTTTCAAGGTGCTTTTTTTAAACTTGCAAATAAATAAACACTTCTGAAACATCAAGAGTTTAAGAAAGTTTATTTTAAGAAAAACTGAAGAAAGACCTTAATTATATGTCAGCCAGTTATCAGCATCTTTACTGATCTGAAGTTAAGGATGTTCTTGAACTTGCAGTTTGTTCATTAAATGATGAAGCATTATCTGGGTATCCACCTATCCAGTGACAGACTCTAGTCTAAGAATGAGTTCCTATTTTATGATATTCTAATGCTAAGCTTTCAGATTAAGAGACTGAAAAGATAATTGCTTTTATTTTTCATTCTTTTCCTTTCCAATGTTTGTGAGTGTTTTTATATTTAGAGACTGAGTGCAACTAGATGATTTAGTTGATACAAATTTGTACAAGTTGGAGTTTTAAAATTCACTGTTTCTAATGATCCTTGTTAATACACTGCACAGGAACTGAATGCAGTCAGTGAAGTGTTTGGAATCAACTCCATGACCATCATCCCATGTCTCAATGGCTGATAGAGTATATATGTCTCTTACCTGTGCCTGAGCACAGCTCTTTTTTCGTTTGACCTCCTGGTAGGCATGTGTGATCTGCTCGATCTGGCCCAAACCTTTCCATCACAGCTCATGCCAGGTGTGCAGCGACAAATGCAGGTGTGGAAACTCTTCCATCAAAAGTGGCAGAATGTCCTCATTGTCCTCAATCGTCCCTAATAAGGTCAAAAGCCTAGAGTTAAGAACATATAAAATATGTTCGCTGTATAGAACAAATTCTTAAGACTTCAGAAAACTGCTGATTATAAATTGTACTAAAAGATGAAGTAGGAAAAAATTTATAACCCCACAATGGACTATTCTTCTTTGCATTTTTAAAATATCATATTTCCTCCTTGGGAAAACTGTTCAAGAAATATTCCTCCAAGATCTAGCAAAATAATGCAAAATCAGCTTCCATATTCTTTCTAATCATGTATATCTTCAATACGAAACCTTTCCAGCCAGTTTTTTTCCTGGTAATTTCCTGATAGAATAGAAAGCATCTTTCCAGGTCGGTTTCATTCCAGACTAGAACTCGTCTTAACTACATTCAAGACTAGAATGCATCTTTCCTGTTCACTTCATTCTAGACAAGAATTCATCTTTCCAAGCTTCCTACTCTAACTTTCTGGAGATGATATGTTTCTGGTTTTATTGGAATAAGTTAGAAAATCACCCTTTTTCAGATGAGATTGGAAGACATTTTTGGCATAAATTTTCAATCAAGAAGAAATTTCACCTTAAGAAAATGAGTTTCCCTGTTATAAAACCAAAACAAGTGTTATTTCAACTGAGCTATTAAAAACTTGTACAGAACATAAACATATATTTTTCATGTATGTGATAAACTATTTTGATGGTATTGCACCTGTGTCAATGCCTTGATATTATAAAGATCAAATGATCAGAGTGTACATTTTACATAATCACTCATAAAGCAAATAAAATCCAAAAGACTTTATGTTAACTTTTCAAGTGATTACGAAAAATTAGCACTTTGATAAATACCCAAACATAATCATTTAATCCTTATAATTCCAATTTTCCTCCTTACTGTCATCAAATTAGCAGAATCTATCAACAAAAAAAATTATAGATTAG
This sequence comes from Margaritifera margaritifera, assembly GCA_029931535.1. Taxonomy (NCBI): domain Eukaryota; kingdom Metazoa; phylum Mollusca; class Bivalvia; order Unionida; family Margaritiferidae; genus Margaritifera; species Margaritifera margaritifera. The sequence continues at coordinate 3,026,039 of JAQPZY010001465.1, forward strand.
GTAGCACTTTCATTTCTTTCATGAGGCTTATCACCAATAATCCCCAGAATGTACTTACGCGTAAAAAAAATTACAGAGTATCACGTGACCATTAACAGCCAACCACATAGCAGAAAATGAAGTTCATTCATAAAAATGTGAATTATATAAACAATGTATATGACATGCAAAACTGTAACACAAACATTTAATATTGTTGATGACATTTACAATGTTGTCGCTGCCATTGCTACCATGCTAGCCAAAAGAATGACACGTCTCACCATGCTTTAAGATGTGAAAAAAAACCTCATATATACCAAACAAAATTCTTATGAAAAGATGAAGAAAGAAATGCCCTTATTGTTAGAAAAAAACACAGTAAAAGTCCATTAAAAGAATTGAAGAAAGGAGACAGCAAACAATTATAAGTGATCTTGAACCTTTCTTTAAATGTGAACAATTACATTCAGGCAATTTTTTTATTATTTCATAGGAGTCAACTTACATGGTTTGGGTCTCGTGAGTGGAGATATATATCCTTTGGGAGGGGTCTGTCTCTTGACCTTAGTGCTGACAATTCCTTTAGGAGCCACTTTAGACTTCTTTCTCAATACTGATGATACTGCAAATTGACAATATACTCTTAGTACAGTCAGTCACTGCAAAAATCAAGCAGAATGGGTCCCCAAAAGAGTGTTTTCATCAATATACTTGACAATCTTTAGGACTTGAACAATGTCATAATGAAGAACTGGTTATCGATTTGTCACTCATCCTCAATGTTAGTTCTGAAAACTCTCCAAATTTCTTTTTTGTTGTGAAAAATAAAACAAAGCATAGTCAAAATGCATTTATTTAAAAGTTGTATATCATTCTTAAAAGACCATATTCTCAATGCAGAGATTTATGGATTATATAGCATTATGACCTCACATGAGAGACCACCTGTCTTAAGAGACCAGGATTCTTTGGCAGATAGCATAGTCTTTCAAGATAGGTTCTACTGTATTAAATTCTCACATTCCTATATGTGTATGATTGTGTTTTCCAGCGTAGAATACAAATGGAGAATATCTTTATCTTTCGTCATAAGACTGTCTTACATCACATGACATAAAAAAAGTGTTTTGATTCGCACATTTCCACTTTCCCCTGTTTGTATGACTTCATCATGTCATCACTGTCTGCTATTATTCTATTGCTTTAATTTCAGTAGTCATTAATCTATCTGTATTTTAGCCTCATTTCCAAGTTTATATTTACACTGAATTCTTCAGTGTAAACCAAGCAATATACCTTCAATCCATCCATGGAAACATTTTGAATACACATTTTGTACTTTTTATGCTCTATCTGTATAAATTGGGCACCATTTTGTTGACAACCTATGCTCTGTAGCTAGGAATGTGAGAAAAATAATATTTCATTCTGCATCAGTATTGGATACAAAAATTCGGAATCAGAATTTTGCATCAGACACTCAGCAAAGCCTCTTGTGTGACACAGAATTTTGACCCTTGTGTGGAATTTTCTGCCCTACATTGAAGCATATGAAGGATTCTTTTGCTATTAAAAATGGCTCCTTATAAAAGATGAAGCAAAAACCATGCTGTAATTAGAGCATGTGCTTGTAATTGGCCTCCAATAATTAGTTATGACAAACTTTTCTTATATTCCTATGTGTGTATGATCATGTTTTACAATGTAGAACAACAATGGCAAATATCTCTAATTCTTCATCATGTGACTCTGGTCTTTCATCACAAACATTCTATTGTGATCACAGTGAAAAAAAATTAATAATTTAATTACTTGAGCATTCTTTCACAATAATCAAGATAAACATTAATTACAACATATTTCTATCCTACAATGTGCAGCATTTGAAGTTAGTATCCCGCAAACAGAAAGTTTTGCACTGACTGACCTAGCTACATGTACAGATTCTGACATATAGTTCAAGTAATAAAAGCTACTATTACCATTCTTTTTTTTTTAAAATCCATCTTGTCATTATTTATAAAAGGAAATTCAATTCTAGATCAAATCTGAATCAAGGACAATATCATTATCTTTTGTCTTTTTTATCTTAGGGATAAGAGTGGACTTTATTATTTTTTTTTTTACCTGTTCACATTTGTATGATTGTACAAGCAATCTTTAGTACACATTTCCAACACTATGTATTGCCATTACCTCAACAGTCTCGACCACTGTACTTTGAACGCTGATATGTGTTTAAACGTCTTTTAAAGTTTACACTGATTTTTCAGTATAAACCCGAAGTTTTTATGCTCTGTCTTGAGGTACAGAAATTTTCAATGAATGTTTTATTGTTTTAAAGTTGCAAAAGTATTCATAAAATGCCATTTTTTCTACCATCATTTTTTTTCTTCAGGAATATGAGATGAATAATTCTTCATTATGCATTAGTGGTTGAATAGGAAAATTCCACCCTTGGAATCAGAATTCGTCGTCAGACACTTGGCAAAGCCTTATGTCTGACCTTCATGTGGAATATTCCTATCCTTTCTATTGTTCTAAAATTTTGACTTTCACGTGGAATATTCCTATCCTTTCTATTACTCTCACATTTCCCATATGTGTAGGACCATGCTTTCCAAAGCAAAACACTCAGGCAAGATTTTTCAATCCTGCCTCACAAGGCTGTTGTCCTACATCACAGGACAACAAACTAGCATTTTGATTGGTACACTACTACTCTTTGATTTGCTTGTATGAAATCATCTAATTAATGCCATGATCATATCCTATTTTTTCTAACAGTATAATTTCAGAATTAACATTTTAATTTGGCATTTGCAACATTTCCCATGTAAACCAAATCTTATATGCTCTCTCAAAATATTTAAACAATTTCAACAGATATTTGGCCCTTTTTAGAGTATAAATGTGCCCATGGAGTGTCATTTTGTTAAAAACCCAAGTTTCTAACCCTGGAATATGAGAAAAATAATTTTAAAAAAATTTCTATTGGTATGAGATATTAAATACCACTGTCTGATGGGCAGGAACTTGGCAAATTGTGATCCATAATGTGGACATTCCCTATCCATACCAAGATTTACCATATATACTCGCTTATCAATTGGGTCCAACTGCAAACAACATAGACCCTGATCTGCTGTCGCATAATGCACTGGCAGATCAGAGTCCATGCTATTTGTTCTACTGAATACCCCTAACAAACTGCACAGACCCAAATCTGCCAGCACATTATGCAATGACATATCTGGGTCTATGCAGTTGGATCTGACTTATAACTGAGTATATAAGGTATGATAGATTTTAATAATAAAATCCTCTATCTGTTTTAAGTTATGCTACTTGTCTACCTCATTTTAAAATTCAATGCCAACTGGTTAGTTTCAAAGCATGCGCAATTAATAATATATTCTAATTTTCTTTTTTTTAAAATAGTAAGTCATCTTAAAACTAATTGACGCTCAGTCACATAGGTAACTGAGCCAATTATTAGTATGGGTTAAGAGGTGCAAAAAACAGGCTAAATAAATAATTTCTTGAACTGAAATGCTGACATTATCTAATAATACACGAGAGATCATATCATAGTTTATAGATTTTGACTATATGACTGAGCCTATATTTCAAGTAGAAATAAATGATTAACTGAAAAAAGAAGAAAGAAAACACACATCAGCTACACAATTTGCTAAGGTCAAAACTTGTGAATGTCTGTAGCTCACCTGGCTTTGTTTTTGTAGATTTCCTTTGGACATCATGTGGTTTTAACACTGTCTTTTTGAACTCATTCTCTTAGAAAACAATATTTTCTTATTATTAACATATACCAATACTATATATTTTCTGCAATTCCGATTTTCATGATAATGTGTTAAGGCAAATTACTGATTTCTGATAAGAATTCTGACACTACAAATATCACAATGAAAAATGTATATTTCAGGAGCTCTGAGGGATCTTGCATTGCTTATCTACTGTATATACTCACGTGTAAGTCGAATAATTTAGGAAAAAATAAAAACCTGGAAGAAGGGAGGTCAGTTTATATGTGGGCCAACGTCTATTATAGCTGTAATAACACCATATCAGCCATTAATCAGGTCACCACAGTACCTGAGGACATGGGGGTTCAGGTTAAAAGGATATATATATATATGTGTGTGTGTGTGTGTGTGTGTATGTGTGTTTTGGGCTATCTTATTTTACCTGTTTCCTCTATTTCTCACTATATGTCGTCTTGAACTTATGGGTCGGCTTATGCACGGGTCATGCACTTGTTAATGTTTTTAACCATTCAGTTGGGGGGGTCCACTTATATGTAAACAGGGTTATACGCAACCATATATGGTAATTATACCAGAGCAATTTGCCACAAGTCTATCATGTAAATCTGTCAGATTTAAAATGCTGAAAGGTAAGCAGTCTTTTGCTAAAATGAAATTCACTAATGTGCATTCCTTAATGTGATAAATTTTCATGTTGGACTTCAAGGGTTACATCCATAGAGACAGTTAAACTTCATTATAATGAACTCTAAGTATCAATACTAATTGTGTATGTTCATAATTGTGTATTCTAAAAAAGATCATTTTATGTATCTTCAACTATAGTCAGTAAGCTTATCTGTGTACTGAAATCTTCCAGCCATTAAAACGTAAGAAAATAACATCATTACTTTTACTTTTTCAATACAAAATGAAGCTCCAATGAGACACAACATGCAAGTTCCAGGAATCGGAGTCACCCTCTTTTCATTAACAGGCAGGAAGTGCAGTTTTTTAAATGAAAGGGCTAGGAGATAATGATGACATTGTTAATGAGTTAGGGTACATTTGAAAAGAAAGACTACTGATGATGAAGAAAATTGACAATTGAACCCAGGGAAGGTTTCATGCTGCATACAAACTTTGCTTGAAAAAATTTTTGATTAAGAGATTTTTTGTGCTGAAACGAAAGTCCAACATTCAGCAGCCATAACTTCACAAAATGATGTAGAAAGATGATAATGAAATTCTGGTAAGTTATATCAATATTGAGCTGCATTAAAACTTGTCTTAAACTCCAATAATAAAGAGAATTATTGTGTAGAAACAAAAGAAGGAAGAGGGTCCAACAATCAGTGACTATAACTATGCTAAATGAAGATGCAGAGCTGAAAATCAAACTCGCCAAGGTGTCATCAAAATAAAGTTGCATGCCAATTTGGATGAAATCCAATAAGAATTAAAGAGTTATTGTGCAAAAATAAAAGTGCATGGGTCTGACAATCAGAGACCATAACTCTGCTAAATGACAAAGAATGTTGACAAAAATGTACTTGGTTGAAATCCAATAATAATTAAGAGAGTCATTGTGCAGAAAGCAGTGAATGGGTCCAATAACCAAACTCCACTAAAATAATAATGTAGCATGCTGATAATCAAACTCAGTCATGGTCCTATCAACATCAAGCTATTAAATTTGGCTGAAGCCAAATAAAGCTTGTACAAAACTGAAAGTGAGTTGATCCGATAAGCAGGGGCTATAACTCCATTAAATGATGCTGAATAATTGTCAGAATCAAACACAGCAGAGGCCTTACCAATATAAAGCTGCCTATACAATTTGGTTGAAATCCAACAACAGTTAAGGGAGTTATTGTGCAGAAGCTAAAGTAAGTGGATCTGACAACCAATGGCTATAACTCCACTTATCGAAGCTGAAGAACAATGACAATCAAACTCAATCAAAGTCTCATCAATTTTGAGCTGCATATCAAATATGGTTGAAATGCAATAATTATTAAGGGAGTTTTGTGTAGAAACAAAAGGCAGTAGGGGTGTCTGACAATCAGGGCTATAACTCCAAGAAACAATGATGTACAATGTTGACAATCCAAGTCATACAAAGCCTCATCAATATCAAGCTGCATACCAAATTTGGTTAAAATGCAATCATAATTAAGGAAATTAAAAAAGTGGGTAAATCTGACATTCAGGGGCTATAACTCCATTAAACAATGATATATCACTAAAGATTTAACTCATATTGAGTCTTGTCAGTATCAAACAGCATACAAAATTTCACTGAAATGCAATCAATGTGAATTGACTGAAAATCAGGGGCTATAACTCAGCCAAGGTCTTATCAATATCAAGCTGTATGGAAGGTGAGACAGAGACAGGCACAATTTGATATTTTCCATTTTCTATGAAAAGCTGGGAACAAATATTTCCATGAGATATTTTTTTTTAACCTAACAGTCCAATCTGATTTGTCTGAATTCCACTGATCCATCACTTTCAAATGAGATCATGAATGACTACTATTTATTTAATGAAAATCGTTACAAATTCATTATGTTTTTCTTTATCTGTTTTTCAACAACAAAATTATGATTCAGATTATTGAGATTTTACTGTATAAACATTCGTGACACTAGGATGAGGCTAGAATTCCCTTAGTAGTTGTAAAATTTTGCCCTAGTACATGTGATTATTCAGTGTACCAGAAAATGGATCAATCTACTGAATTTTCTGTTCTGGATCTTGCCCTCTTTTAGCTTAAGTCTTTATCCATTATCTACTGTTTTCTTATATAATTTCCACATTTATCTGATATCTTTCTTTTGAAACTAATTAATATTTCATTCTATGCTAAATTATATATTTTTACAACATGTTTTCACTAGAAATCCACTCCTTTTCATTGTAAGTACAACCTCAAAATTACATAACACTAGTGGTTGGCAGTGACTGCCCATGAAAAATCACACAATAACAGGACAATCCTTTACAAATTTTAATCGCTAAATTTTTAGTTTGTAATTTTAATTGAAATTAATTGCCATTTGACATTTTTAATTGCCTTAGGTGATTTGGGAAATTGTGAGATAATATTTTCATTAAACTCATTATGTAGATCTTGATTAAGCTAAATAACACTGAAGCTTTAGCCCTGAGAAGTTGTTGCAAATGAAGTCCTATATTTACTTCTAAAAGAAAACAGAGTCACCTATAACACCCTGCCAAAATATCTGTTGGGGGGCAGAAGGATTTGTCCAAGATTTCATATACAGGAAGTTCATATTTACAAAGAATACAGGAAAGTAACAGGTATCATGGGTATGCACTTGTTTTATTTGGGTCAATATATAAGTGAATAATGCATGGATGGACAAATGGAGAAAAACATTAAAAATATTGAAACCAAACAATTCCTAAAAGACAAAAGGCACCTCTTAAATACTAATCTGATATATAAAGTTTTATAAGGATATCTTGAACAGTTTTGGATTTTAAGTCCAGAAATAAAAGAGTGTATGATGGATGGATGGATGGATAGATGGACAAATGGATGGAAAGCCAGATTCCAAAAACTTAAAGAAATGAGTGTCATAGGAATATACTGAAGGCTATTCGAGAAATGATGGTGTGGGACGGCACTACAATTAAAATATTATACCTGGTGGGTTATTTTTATTTTATACAATATGCATGATGGGGTCAAAAATGATTTTTAATTTATGCCTTGTGGTGGTTTTGATATCTAACTGAAATCGGTATAAAAGGGCAACATGATGAAAAATAAACTTGTGCATTCGACTAAGTTTCTTCTGACACTTCCCACCCCATTTTATATATTTGGACATTTATGTTGGGTGTGGGATTATAACACACTGCCTATCAAAAAGTTGTAATTCGCAGACAATGCGCAGTGTCAGCATAGGGTAGTCGCTTACTATCTGGCCTAGCAAACTGAAACAACCTTACATCGAGCCATACCTGCCTCAGATCGATTGGAGGAGGATTTATTTTCTCAGAAATTTCAAGTATAACATTTGTTATGTGTTTAATCCATTGACAGATGAGAGGAAAATACAGCGTTGATGAAATTTGACCTGGTACTCGCCATTTGCATTGCTAGTCATGTGACTTTCCAACTCTCGCAACCTGTCCATGACATCAGAGTTTCAATAGTCACGTGATACCAACAAAAACATCCTTTCCAATGTTGCTATACAAAAAAAAATCTAAAATATTAAATGAAAGTCACTTAATGTTTGTAAAAGAAAGAATCAAAACATAATTCTCAACATATTTATTCCAAGAACAACTACCTGAAACCTGTCGATATCACAGCACCAGGAGAAAGCCAGATTCAGCAAGAAGTGAGCACATGTCAACATGGTAGTCATGTGATGGAAACAAAAATATTGTTGACACATACTCTGCTGGCAAATTCCAACTTTTTGATAGGCAATGCATTCTGACCCCACACTCCAACATAAATGTGCGAGTATATACAATGGGGTGGGGAAGATAAGAGGACACTCATACTATGGAGCTTCTAACAAATTTGTTGTCTTCAAGGAGTAAACAAACAGTGCATACTGCACCCTAGATCCTGAAAATTTCACAAAAACAAGCCATCTTAGAGACTGCCTTTTATCTTAATATGCATTCATTCTAGGTTGAATTTCCAAAAATAAATTTCATGCATGGTGGTGCTTGAATACATATTTCATCCAAGATGGGGGTTGATATTAACTATATTTTGTGCCTGGTGGGTGAAAATAAAAAGTGCTGTCTGATCACCCTATTTCTGGAATAGCCATGAATAGTTTTGGAGTTATGCTCCAGAAACAAAAGTGTGAATGATTGATGGATGGATGAACAAATGGACATAACCATTGAAAATACTGAAATTGATGAATTGTGAACAGCAAAAGGAACATCTACACCACTAGTCTAACATGTGTACCAATTTTTATAGTGATATCTAAATTGATTCTGAGTTTCTGCCCCATTAATGAAAGTGTTGATAATGGATGAATGGATGGACAGACAAATGGACTAACACATTAAAATACCGAAAATAAAGAATTGCAAAACAGTAGAGATACATCGGACCACTAGTCTAATACATGTACCAAACTGCATAGAGATATTTGGAACAGCTTTGGAGTTATGCTCCAGAAATAAAAGTGTGATGAACAGATGGATTTATGGATGGATAGAATCTATTTCTATTATCTGCCAACTTCATTGGACAAGGGATAAAAATGCACGTACAAACTGATTCCAAAACTGCCAACATTTAAACCATCAAGAGTGCATGATGTAAGCTGTTAGAATCTGTGGAACCATTAAAATAACAATAATAGACAATAATAAACACACACAAAATAAAAGTTTAGACTGAGTCCTAGACATGCATCTGTTAATACTTACGGTTTCTTTTACTGCTTTTCTATTCTTATACATATCATAATTTGCCTCATCTATTATTTCATCCAGATCTTCTTGGTATATTTTCTGTAGGAACTGAAACCACACAGATACTTTTGAGAAAACTAACACAATTGTCATCTAAAGTTTTTATTAATAAATGGCAAGTTCATCATATTTAAAGACATGAGTTCTGTAAAGTGCCTATAATTTCTTGTTCATCTCACAATAATATTCAATGTGTTTCTTTAAAAATATAAGAAAAAAACATGAATGATAATATCAAAGTCACACTGGAACATAAAGGTATTCTTGTATAATTTTAAGAGTCACTACCAAGTCACCACAGCTAGACAAGAACAAATAAGGACCTCATATCTGCACATGTTCTCTATGATTTAGTTCAAATACTGCATCTCCCCTTTTTCAATATTTGTTGTAGGTGCAACTCTAAAAGATACAGTGTGAATATTAACCTTTATATAATGTTTTATTACATACAGAGAAATTTCTTCTCTTATCTTTTGGGGGCTAAACAGGTTTATGTTTCAGGAAAAGACTTTATGATTATGATTAAAAAAATTATGCAAGTCCTGAGACAGTAGTGAGGAGCAATTGCATGAAATAAAGGGATACAATCCAAAGATTTTGTACTTATAGTGAGACAAGGCACTCTCAACAATCATTCTAATGCCAGGAACAGAACCACTGCTAATGGGACTTGACTTTGGCTTGCTACTGCATCAAGCTCTCACAAGAAACGTAGCTTGAAAATTGACCTAACAAAAAACTTAAACAGACATACAGACAAGGGTAACATTAAATGTCACGATTTCAATTGGGCATAAAAAAGAAGAAACAAGCACATGCTGCACAGGTTCATACAGCTTCAAGGTATAAAAAAAAGAGATATTTTAAGGACTTCCAAAAACCCATGTTAAAAGTTTTCAAGAACCTAATTAATAAAAAGTCAAAAGAGTCATTAGTTGTATGTTTTCATTTCTATAATATTATTTATAACAAGAGACTATGAATGCAACATGTACTTATTTCCTCGATTACAGTGTCATTAAAAATCAAGATTAAGTCAATAGTCCTATCCAAAACCAGGCATAGTGCAATCAAATCTCTATTTCATACTTGTTCTTATTTTAACTCTTTTTCTCGACAGGCATCTCTTACAGCAACTGCTGCTGATCTTGTTTTTCTTCAGCAGTTCTTCTTAAACTATTTGATTTGGAAATGAAACCAAGTTTCCTGAAAATTCTGCTTTTTCTGCATATTTATCATTTATAGCTGACTTCAATAGCACTTTAATATCTTCAACCACCATTCTTTTTTTTTTGTTTGATGTCAGACACTACTTCTATCAAACTTCTTTTTCTCTCTATCTTCTTCTGTGCTTCTTTTTCTTTATGTCTGTCATCCAAGTGTGCCTGATATCTCTGTCTAGCTGCAGCAGCAGACAAAATCAATTGCTTTGAATAGTTAACATTTAGAATTCCTCCAACACTACCAACAGGGTCATTAATAATCCTCTGTGCAGTAAGCGACTGCTCTGACAAGCAATGTTGCACATAGAATCCCAAGGACTGGGGGCACTGTGTCTCCCACCCTCCAAATTTGGGGGACACACAACATCCCATGGTTGCTTGTCCATGGGATATAATAAACAGGAGCTTGTGTTTTCCACAGATGCTGGAATTCTGCCTTGTTGACAAGACACTCATAGTTGAAAGTGTCCAGTCTGTCTTCTTTTGTATAAACACTGCTGAATGCTGCTGAATCAGTGGATATGGAAGCTTCATAGAAATGACTATGACTGCTAGAGAACTGCATCACATTCTGATTATGGGATGTACTTGGCCTCACATATCAAGAGAAAAGCTCTGGTCAGCTGGGCAGTGCATGCATCTTTGTTGGATATAAATATCCATGGATTGAGAAAGGTCATGTCTTTTTTTCAATGGGTAGCTGATTGGAGATTTCTCAATCAACTCTGAAACCATCATCAAGAAAAAGGACTTACAACTGTATCTAAACTCCATGAACTGTTTGTGATTATTTTACTTCAACCTTTCAGTTCATGTAGAATTTCTATGAGACAAATCCAACTTTTATTCTGGATGAATCTATTTGATTCTTTCAGTTTTTACTGTCAATATTTAAAAGTCTGACAGCTTAAGATGTACCTTTCAGTAATTCTGGCTTTATGAATCTCTCTACAAGTCATTGCACATGAAGAGCAGCATGAGCTTATCATTCTGGTATGATGTGACAATTGGTCTGATTTCTCTTGCTATCATCAATTTTTTAGTAAATCATATTTCTCCAAAAATACTTCCTGATCACATTAGCATTAGGAAATTACTTTCTGCTACCTCCAAATCCAGCCCTCAAAGAAAAATGAAAAACATCTTTCCATCTATATATCATATACACGAAGAGAAGTACCTCTTACATATTAACTCCCCTTGTTCCCACTAAGTGGCCATCCATATCCCAGATGTTTACAAGTTTAGGCTTGAGCGAAACATGTAACAGGATGCTCACATTTGTGGGTAAGGGTGGGAGAGATTGACAGTAATGAGAACAAGTATTTTCAGAGAAACATAATTTACTAAAAAATTTACTTCTTCCATCAAATACATTACCTGATCACATTAACATTAGGAGAATAGGTACAAGGAAGAGGAAATGCTTGAGCATCCAACCTCTACCCACATCACCCTGTAGGCACACGATGACTGCTCTACTGAAAGGATAAACTTCACCTAATGTGAGATTAGCACAACCAAAGATTATATGTTTATATAGGTGCGAGGACGATCCCTGTGGGATCATGCACCTGGCTATCGCCTTACATTCAAAAGTTTCCTGGGCGAATAAAGCGAAAGTTGCAAGGTCTTGCCCTGTGCTGAGCTTGTGCCGTCATAAGCAAGGCATGGTAACAGTCTGCACAGCTACCAGCGGCCTGACAAGATTCAGCTCTCTCTTTTGTGAGGCCATATCACACAAATAGATGAAAGAGAAAGCAGACTGGGCATGCTAGCCAACTGCCTTCACTATGTCTCAAATTGAGACATTACATTCAAAGGCCAGGCTCATATAAATCGCTCATATTTTGTGAACCATACTATTCATAAGTCAAACCTGATCCTGTATGAGTTCAGAGGACACTGATGTAATAATCCCCTTTAGCCAAGTGGCCAGCACTTGTGGGGTTATGTCTTGATTTCCTACCTTAACCCATATGAAGAGCCTTTGATGGCTGCTATGGATATTATCCTGTAGCTTTGCCTCTCTCAATGGATCAACTGAAGAGAGTGAGCAACTAGTTACTTGTTGGCTGACTACTGATGGTAACCTGTTTATAGAAATGAAACCAGGTTGCATCATTAGTACAACTGAACCATTGGAACGGAACTGCATGTAGTTCAAATCCACAGACAGCATATGCAGCTCACACAACCTGAAAGTTGAAGCTAGTGCTATCAAGAAGCAAGTCTTGTATGATAACTACTTCAGCAAGGTGGAAGACAGGGGCTCAACTTAGATGATTCCGAATTTGGATGATTACTTAATACTTCATGTTCAGAAGATTTAGAGCATCCCCTTTTTTCACAGTCCTATCATCTTTTCAAGATGTTGAACCAAACATTTCTGCCCCTAATGCACACATGCTACATGTATGTGAGAAAGAACATTTTGTGCAGGCCAGGCACATCTCATGGTTGTCCTCCATGACTTTAAAGTGTCTGCACTTCCTGCACTTGATTGACATCTCTGTAATGAAAGAGAAAGGAAAAAACAAACAAGTTCAAATAGGCGAACTTGCATTACTCGCATTACTGAGACAACCTAAGAAGTGAGTAATAAATTGAAAATTAACAGCACAATACAATACACCAGTGAAAACTTTAATGTTATCAATTGATATCACATGGACAATAACAACCGGTAAAAAAAATGCATAAATACAAATAAATTCACTGGGAAAAATGCAAATGTTGTATATGCAAGGAATATCAACCTTTTGACTTACTATACCACTGAAAATAATATGTTGAATGGTCAAAATGGAATATAAGTTGCAATGGATTCTTCAGAGGCATAGTCAAACAGTTGCAAGTGAAAGTTTAATGGTAAACATCCAGGATATGGATGGCTACCAAGCGGGAACTAGGGGAGTGAATCTGTAAGAGTTACTTCCCTTCATCTATATGATTTATAGATGGAAAGACATTTTTTGTCTTTCTGGAAGGGGTGGATTCAGAGACAGCAGAGAGTAATTTCATAATGTTAGCATCCATCTCTGAATGAGTTGTGTAATATGTAAATATCACAACACCTATATTAAACATTGGCTTTCCTGCCTGAGTCTACATTTATCTGCAGCATAGAAAATAGTTTCGAATGAACATTTGGCTCATCCATGGAGACCTGAACGAGATGCTGAAAACCTACATCACCACACACAGTCTTAATCTTATCAGACATCTGGTCAGATGTGTGATGACCCGTGAAGAATAACTTCAGGTATCTGGTCAGATGTGTGATGACCCATGAAGAATAAATTCAGGTATCTGGTCAGATGTGTGATGACCCATAAAGAATACCTTTAGGTATCTGGTCAGATGTGTGATGACCCATAAAGAATAACTTCAGGTATCTGGTCAGATGTGTGATGACCCATAAAGAATAACTTCAGGTATCTGGTCAGATGTGTGATGACCCATGAAGAATAACTTCAGGTATCTGGTCAGATGTGTGATGACCCATGAAGAATAACTTCAGGTATCTGGTCAGATGTGTGATGACCCATAAAGAATAACTTCAGGTATCTGGTCAGATGTGTGATGACCCATAAAGAATAACTTCAGGTATCTGGTCAGATGTGTGATGACCCATAAAGAATACCTTCAGGTATCTGGTCAGATGTGTGATGACCCATAAAGAATACCTTCAGGTATCTGGTCAGATGTGTGATGACCCATAAAGAATACCTTCAGGTATCTGGTCAGATGTGTGATGACCCGTAAAGAATAACTTCAGGTATCTGGTCAGATGTGTGATGACCCGTGAAGAATAACTTCAGGTACCTGGTCAGATGTGTGATGACCCATGAAGAATAACTTCAGGTATCTGGTCAGATGTGTGATGACCCATGAAAAATAACTTCAGGTATCTGGTCAGATGTGTGATGACCCATAAAGAATACCTTCAGGTATCTGGTCAGATGTGTGATGACCCTTGAAGAATACCTTCAGGTATCTGGTCAGATGTGTGATGACCCATGAAGAATAACTTCAGGTATCTGGTCAGATGTGTGATGACCCATGAATAATAACTTCAGGTATCTGGTCAGATGTGTGATGACCCATAAAGAATAACTTCAGGTATCTGGACTTGATGCATTGCTCATTCTAAAATCTAACATGCAAGTTGACTGCTTTTCATTTCTTAATTCAAGTTTTAATCAAACATTAGAGCATAACCAGATTCTTTCTTGACCGTCTTCTTAAGCAGTGATAGAAAGTGAGGTGCAATTCCAAATGTACAGATGTAAGCTGCTTTCCTTTCACCGCAACTGAGCTGCTTGGCAATGGTAAACTCATATTACCTTATTACCTTTTTTTTCTCATGTAAGTTTTTCATTACCCACTACACAGCTCTGACTAAAGAATTGGATCAAAATACTTGGCCTACTGTGTACACTACCTGACCACACCAATCACATCCCATGGCTTGAAGTATGTACTGTAAATGTTGTAGGAGGCCCTGAATGACACGAATGATGCACACTTGCAATAAGGGGCAGACCATTTAATTTTCAAGGGATGGGGGGAAGAGGGGAAGACACCTGGAATTTTCTTTTGAGCTGGGATGATTTTTTTTCTTATTTACCTTGAGATTATTTATTTTTTTCAACTAATATAATTGATATAATAGGTTCTTTTTCTATAAATCAGAGGATACATATTTTTTTCAAACTATTGGAGGGCAAGAAATTTTTTTCTTAAAAAAATCCCAGCCTTCTCCCCACCACCAATGCCCAGAAAATGAAATGGTGGGTCCCACAACCACCATTTCCCCCCCCCAAAAAAAAAAGCTGTGTGTGAGTATGATGACATAGAAAAGGATGCATAACTTACTCCTATTTTCTTCTTATTCCTTTCTCCTTCCTCATCAATGAGATTTTTTGTGTCTTGAACATTTGACTACCTTGCATATCTGGTATTTCCATTCTGCTGCAGACTTGGTAATAGAAACTGAGCTTGTGTCTCTTCATCACTCAAAACATCATCTATTATTTCATGAAACCTGGAAAAGAAAGGCTAAAGACCATGATTAATGAAAGTTTTATGTTAACACAACAATTTGTCTTTATTAAACCAAAAACTATTTATATTTACAAAAATTCAACAAATAATCCTAAATTTATATAAATCCATGATTTATTAAATGCAAAAAGAGGCTGTTTGGACAGCATATATCATTAAAATAAAAAAGGAAAGACATAGTTATGGGGTCATAATTTTTAAAGAAAATAGTCATTTGTAGCTAACCTGCACATTAGTGCAAGAGAACTAATACTATACCCCCAGCATCATAGTCATGAAAGGTGTTACCAAATGTACACCTAGGCATTTAGGTCAACTTCTCATACACTATTGATGGTACCTTAACCTTGTATATGTGTATACGTGCTACTGCAAATGTAGGTCACCTTGATCGACTTTTCATGCTCCAGTGATCATGTACACTTTTTACATTTTGGTTAGTTTCTGAGACACTTGCTGGTACAGTCATGAAAAGATATCTGTACTTGTATCCTGAGAAGTGCTAGACCATCATACCATAACTAGGTAGCTGTGACCTACTTTTCAATGATCATGTACACTTTCATGATTAAGTCAGTTTCAGGTACACTGTTTGTACAGACATGAAAATAAATATGTGTCTGCATTATAAAGAGTAATACTCCACCATATCAAAATTAGGCCACTGTGTACTACTTTTCACTCCTGTGATTATGTACACTTTTCATGTTTAGGTGGGTCTCTTGGGCGCTGCTGCTTGTGCAGTCCCGGTACCAAAATGTGCATGCAGGCCAAGAATCACTACACTGCAATATCAATAGTAGGTTACAATGATCTTCTTTTTACACCTTAGTGATTATGTACTCCTTTGATGTTCAGGTGAGTTTCTTGGACCTTTGCACAGTCATCAATCGGATATGTGCATAGATCCTGAGGAGTACAACATCACTATATCAAAGAAACAAGCTTTGCTGTCTTTTGACAGCTTCATTTCTTGTTAAAGCATACAATAATACAATTCTACAATTCACTACAAATGATGTTATACATGACTGAAGGGCCCTAAATAATATACATACAAATGTAACTCATTTATAACAAGCTTGGATTTAACAAATTCCCAAATTTAACAATGTAATGGGCCAAGTCTGCATACAGAGAAAATGTATGTATTTATTCCTTTTCTTTAGACGAAACTTTGTTTTTAGGGAAAAAAAATGTACTGGCCACTAAAAGCATGTGACAAAAGGGTTCAACTGTAATTACACACTAAAGTGTTTTCGACCCACTTTGACAATACTTAGACTGCATCATGAAAAATTGACAAATTATGAGACTTTCAACACAAAACACAATATATTTATTATATAACAAACAATAAAGAATTCATTTTTTAAAAATTCTACAGAAAAAAATATTCTAATCACACAAAGTCTTGCTGAAACAAGGTAACAACTGCTTTGTCCAAAATGAATAGCTTCCTTGGAACACTAGTAATACTTCAATTTTATGTTATGGAAAAATACACTCAAAAAGACTAATTTAGCTTTCAACAATTTGTTTGATTTCAGTACTTACTGTCTTTTCAATCTCTCTTCATAGGAATCATTCTTCTTGTCTCCATACAGGTCATCCAGGTAGCTGCCTGAGCCTTTCTCGGAACTAATCCTTCCTGAGGATGCTGTTTTCAATTTTGCCCCAGTACCTTTCTGTGGAGAACTTGTCTCACTTTCCCAGCCTCTTCTACAAATAAAGAATAAAAGAAGGAATGAATGTATTGGCTCTAGATAATGAAATGTTAGTCAGGAAGTCCAGAATATGTTACCATAGCTTCTAATTTTTTCATTAGGAAATTTTTTTTCTTCAAAGTACAAGAATAAGTTCTATTGTTGAGTATTTTTCAAAATATTTTTCTCCATATGTGAAACTTTAACAATGAAACACTGCAATTCAGAGTTAAAATTTCATGTCATAAATCTCCCCATTTATAGAAATTTTTGAAATTTGGAATTTATTAAGGATATATTTGTCTGATAATAAGGCCACCCCTATTTTTGGACAAATTTATTCAGTTGGCTACATGGCATTATCATGGCAAAATACTGTATAAGGAACCTTGAAATCAGATGGCTCCAATTCAAAGAGCAGTTAAGTTCATCTGTCTTACAACAAACATGCATTTAGAGTTACCTTTTACATTGGACAATGTAACTGACACAAAACATTTGTGAGAGGCAATTAAACTTGATACATATTATACTTTGTAGTAGCCATAAAATGGACACTATTGGAATCAAACATTTTGGCAGTTTATGGAGGTTGCCAATGCAATGAAGTTTAATTGGCATTATAACAGCCTTTTAGGGGCCAAAATAAGAGGCCTGTAGGTACAGGAAGCCAGGTTACAGAGGGGTTGGGTTAGGGAAGTTTTTTTGCAATAACCCAAACATTATTTATACATTTCCAATCAGGCTTCAAATACTGTATAATGGTAATTTGTTGGTGATCTCATATTTGCTTATTTTTTGTAGTCTGAATGCAACCATAAACATATTACTAACCTAGGTAGTTGACATATGTCAGCTTGTGAATGCAAATTCACACATATATTGAAACTGTAGAGGAGGAAGAAAAAGCTTGGAGCACATAGTTATTACACTGTCTATTAATGTTGATGATCATTTATCTTCTTTCCTAGCCCATATATATAGGATCACTTTCTCTGCATAAAAAGGTCAAGTCCTGTATACAACCAGCATTGCACCCCTGGATCTCTCTCTCTCTGCCTCTGGTGAATGAGCCTTGATTCATAACTTAGAAACTGTTCATAGGCCCACGCATAAAGTGTATACACTTACTTCACATTACAAAGGGAGTTAATCTGTGCAGTCAGCATGGATTCCTGGCCTGTTCTTACCCCTCGAGGGCCCTGCCCCTGGAGTCATAACTTGGAAATCATTAGGATCCCCACCTAAGAAATCTGCAATGGCTCATTGGTTAAGGCATTGGTACTCACGTCCAGAAGGTTGCAGATTTGATTCCCACCATCAAATCAGCCTCACTGACAACAAAATTGTTCTGGATTTTATTTTTAAGGTCATGGGTTTCTCTGCTCTTAGTAATTAAATCTGGATGTTTTAGGTGGAAGGTATATTGGTATTTTTTAGTTTTTTTATTAAAAGCTACAAATACAAAATAAACATTTAAAATAATTTGTGAGTAATGGCACTGAATATATGAAATATCTTAAAATAATGCACAATACATGTTATAACATATAAATGACAAATGTTTCAGGCACTTTAATATGGCAATACTATCAACAGTCAAAACTGTATTTAACCAAACATATCAAACTTGCTTCCACATATCCAAGAATTTTAAATGTTGTTAAGTTTTTTAGAAATAATTCTCTATAAATAAATTTATACATCTGGACATGCTTTTTAAAAGAAATATGTTCTTCTTAAAGCAAAATCTTTTTCTTGCACATAACTAAATATATAAAGAAATTCTCATATTTAGATACCTTTATTGGTGTGCATTAGAGACACTTTTAGTTGACTGGCATAGAGACTACATTGTATTATTAGTAAATTTCCAGAGCTTTTTCCTCTTCATCCACAAGATTGTAATAATTCAATGGCATTTTAGACATTAATTTTATAAATATTATTGCATTATAGGGATTTACAAATCCACTTGCTCGACTTTCGGGACAAGCTCAAATTTGGTTCAGGCAAGTTCAAGTTTGCAAGGCACTTGATCGCAGGTGAGTCCCAAAAATTGAGAGAGGGATACAAGATACAAGAAATTTTATTTAACGTCGGCAGTATGGGTAAAAAAAACCCCAACACTATAGTAGCTTTGTGTGAGCTATTTTACCGACAAGGGGTCGTGTTCAGTTCTTAATGCTTTATGTTCTGCAGGTTTTATACCCTGAGATCGTGCCACTGTACATATATCAGCTCCTTTATTTAGCGTTTATGTGCAGCACATTTTTCTTCTGCATAACTGGTCAGTTTCTTTCATCGATTGTGTGTGTCACTTCCATCTTGTAGTCAATGTCAAGGTCAGTCTCGCATTTTCTAGCGCAGACATGACAATGTGAATATTTACTATTTAAAGCAAGTTTCGACAAATAAGGAATAAATATTTATATTTTAACTTATCAGTTACATTTTAATCGTCATATTTGTATGTATCTGGGATTCACAGACTTTCAGGTCCTAAGATAGGCTCAGGCAGTTGGTCAGATTGCAGACTCTAAACAAGTGGCTTTTCAAATATTGTTCTATTGCATGTCGCTTATTTTATGGTGAGAAGTTGTTAATTGTTTATAATACAACTCAAGAGATTTATTTGACAGGTGTGTTTGGAAATAAAAGGCACTCTTCTCTAATGATTAACTACCAGGAGGATTTCATTCAAAGCATGACGGATGTTACGAAAATGTAACACCCACAAGCGATGTTTATGATCTGTTGTTTATGTGATAATTACAGGAGACCGATACATACTTACTGCTTGGCAAACAATTAAATGGACAAAAATAAGTGTTCTCAAATCATTCTCAAAAGTTGGATTCTCAAATATTTTGATGCATGTCACTGATTTCAAGGTGACTAGATGATAAATGTTAAGTAAATGGATAAAATAAGTGTTCACAAATCCTTCAGTTGTGAGAATAAATAAATCATTACAAACAGTCTAGTTTTCATTCTCTCTCTTTCTCTTGCTTAAAAATCTAGCTATTTCCAAACCCCTTTTAACCTATCCATTTATCTGTCTACATGTCTGGTTTTGATCTTCTAACTATATCTGCATTCTAACTCTTTCTAATCTACATATCTATCTACATGTATTATATACATATCTATTTTTTGATAACTGTAATTACTGGCATATGGTTTTAAGATGCCAATAAGGATAAAAAGAAAACAAAAGTTGAAATAAATATAATGCTATTTCCTTAAAATATACCATATTTTATTTTACCTTAATGTTTTACTAATGTTGCAATATTATTTTTGGGGCAAGCTCATGTTTTCCAAGGGCAAGTTCAGGGCAAGCTGACTTTCATAAATTTTTAAATCCCTGCATTATCATATTATTATCAACTCAAAGTGTTACTTGTTATATTGCTATTTTATAATTTTCTTCAGTTTAAATTACAAATTATTCATTATGATCCCTAAAATGTTTTAGTTTGTTAATTTTTATAAATTGTTCTATTAAAATTTAAGCATTTTGTATTCTAAAATTAAATGTTTTATTTTTTTAAAATTTTGTCTGCATGGGCAGAGTGTTTACAAGTATTGACAGACGGATGGATGATAGATGTAGGGACATGCCATAGCCTCACTTCATCGTTGGCCAGGATATCTAAATGTTACTCATAAAATATTCCTTCCATATGAACCTATGATTTTCACACTGAAAATGCAAATTTCAGATTAAAAACAAAAACAAGAGTATCTTGAACAGCACATTATACAGTTGCCCCATATTTAACAGTCCTCTGTGTAGACACTAATAGGGCATGGATCACTCTGGAGATCATTAACCAACAGGTCTCAATGACCTGCTAATGACCTCAACCTTTGGACATGATATGCAGTCTTAAACTAAACTTAATGTGCAGAAACAATCAGTTTCTTATTAGACTTACCATGATTGTGACCTCTGACCTTTAGACTTCAGAATCTATAGGGTCCTTTTTTACCCCAAGTGCAAGCCATCCACAAAGTTTGGTAAAGGAACTTAATCTAGAACAAAAGGTATTCTGCAAAAAGCATGGGGGGGGGGGGACACGATGACCATACCCTTTTATCTTTCACCCCCCAAATCAATAGGTCTCTTTCAAACCTAAGTGCAAGTGCTCCACAAATCTACAGGCTTCTTCTTTATTCTAAGTACAAGCCATCCACAAAGTTTGGTCCAAGTCTGTGATATAAAACTAATGTTATTGTGTGGAAACCATTTTCTTCTTTCAGTCATAATGATCTTGGCCGTTTACATTTCTGACTCAGAAATCGATAGGGTTCGTCCATACCCCACGCATAAGCCAGCCACAAAATTTGGTAACTGTAGATAGTGGACAACTCAAGTTATTGTGCGAAAATGAAATTGGTAACAGACAGATGGAAAGATGGACAAATGGACAGCATCATAACAAAATACATTTTGCCTTATGGCAGGTGTATAAAAACCATTTAAAGCTGTATAAATTACCAGTTATAAAATATATCTAGAGCCCAAATATATGGCTTCACCCATTTCAAGGTACATTATATGAAATGCTTAGAAAATGTGAATGTAATGTTGCTCATACTTTACTCTGCCCCTGTCAAAATTAGGACTTGAGTCAGTTGTTGATCTGTCTACTAAAAACGACACCTTTCTTTTAGCCTTGCTTGGGGTAAGCTGAAATTGAAAATATATACAATTTCAAAGTTAAAATATTTTGATCCATTTAAAAGAAAAAACTGCAGACATTTTTACTTATACTACAACCAAAATCACCCCTAAAGAAATATCCAATTAATTATCCTGCATGCTGGTGATAATATTAAAGTTCATTCTAAACGATAATAATTCCTCTCTTTGCATTCCAAAAAAGTCTAATCTTAATAAATTTAAATGCATTTTTTCATAGAAGTTTCCTTTTTTCCTTCTCTTTTTTAGAACTTTTTGTCTGGGTTTTACAAATCTGGTTCTAGTTTTTTCTAGCTTTTTCTGCATGTTCTCATGACTGTGCTTTGTAATGAGGTTTGAAAAACCAAGAAATGCATTATAAATAAAGTAAACATTTCTATTTCTATGTCCTTCCAAACTAACAAATCCTAGACATGCCCATTTAACAATACCAATTAAAGTAAAATAAAGTAATAACTTCAATAAAGGTATATGAAATCTTCAAAAAACTTTGATATCCAACTATGTACAATAGATCAGTAAGAATTAAAACAAGAGCCCCAATTGGGCCTCAGATCTTCACTGAGCTGACATAGGCCTAATAGCCAAATGCAAGAGCAGTTGACCAAGAAATCTGGGTCAGTAGGATGCTTTCTGTAAAACTTTCTTCCAATGATGCTGCTTGCATATGTCATGAAAACAATTGCTTCAAGGAATCCTATTTTTTTTATCTTTATCAATATTTGATGGCACAGGAACATAATTTGTCCAATATTGAAAGGATAGCATACTGGGACGCTTAGTGTCAAAGTTGGTCAAATTCTATTCAGCCGCTTTCTGAGATAAACTTGTTGAAATTTTGTTTATTTTACGTACTTGCAGCTATATATCTGATAGTGGATCAGCATCACTCAAAAAAAGTTTAAAGCCCTTTATGCCAGAATGTTTTTTCTGGTCAAATTCTGTTGAGTGGTTTTTGAGAAAAAGTAATTTCAAGGTTGTTCTATTTGTAGTAACAATGGCCATATGTGATGGTGGATCAGCATCATCTGAACCAACTTGAAAGCCCTTCGTACCAGGATGCTTTCGATCAAATTTGGTCAAATATTGTTCAGCATTTTCTGTGGTATACAATATTTTCAAGGTTTCACTATTTTTCAGAAATGGTGGCCATATTTGGTGGCAGATCATCATCATCTGTATAAATCTAAGAAACCAAAAATCATGCCAGGATATTCTTTATCAAATTCTGCTGATCAATTGTGAACAGATAATGAATAATACACAATGGACAAAGGACCATATCATAAGCTCACTTGGTCTTACAGCCATGTGAGTTAAACATAAATAAAGATTAACAATTTCAAGAAAATCACCCTTTCTTGTTTTATTTTGCTAAAATATAGAATCGTTAAAAAACTTTAATACATTTTTATTATCTGCCAATCATAAGCATTCAATGGAAACACTAGCTTATTCTGCGTCAGTTTAACTTCCAAAAATATCATTTCTTCCTTAGCAAAGGCTAACAAGATACCCTCACTTCTGTGGCACATGTAAGCAGTTTTCAACAACGTTGAATAACATCCCAAAAGTAGGTTACAGTAAACCAGTTTTGAAGTATGTCACACCTTGGTCCCAATATATGCCAACAGGGTATGTCTGGACTCAATATGTGAATGGAAGTAATATTTACCAATATTTTAAGCAATGCCAAATAAACTTCCACAAGTTCCTCTGTGCATGACACAGCTCCAGCAAACATGTGCCCATATTACAACTTTGGGGGGGGGGGGGCAACACTGACAAGGTATAGAAATAAAAGCATGATGTAATTTCTAAGGAATGTTTAGTAAACCATAGCAAGTACATCTCAATAAACCAGTTATGTAATGGACACACCTTCATCCCAAGCATTCACACTGCAACTTTGGTCTCAATCTGCATAGAGATAGGTTGCAGTGCAAACATAGAGGACAGACTTACAAATGGATATAAACATACATGAACAGATAAAAATCACCAAATACTTGTATACCAAATTTTTTTAAATATAAATTAAAACTTTAAATTATGAAAAAAATAACCGTTATTGTGTCCTTAAAAAAAACTAAGGAAATGATGCAATGAATTTTTTAAAAATCCAATTACAATTTATTCTGATCACAATAGAAGGATTTATTCATCCTGACTTCCATTTAATTTCAAGTTTACCTTTAAAAATTACTTGCCCACTGTGACAAACAGGTGGTAAAATTGCCCATTATGGCAGGAAGGTGGTAAAATTATTTGCCCGTTGTGGCAAAATGTTAGTAAAATTACTTGCCCATTGCGTGGAAAGAAGGTGGTAAAACTGAACTGACTTCAACTGTGAAAATAATTTTTTGCTATATCTAACTCGAAGTAATATCAAAGTTGAACTGTCTTGCAAAAGTTGTCGATATTTTAACAGTAGTTAAACTTTTTGACATTTAAAGATGTTGACAACTGAACATAAAAAAACTGGTTTAATCTTTAGAACCACCTACCAATCAGACTGGTGAAATGTAAATTTTATTTGTCTGAATTCAAGTTTCAGTTCTCATGGGCATTTGAAGAACAATTCAAGTTTCAGTTCTCATGGGCATTTGAACAACTGTTGAAGTCCAGTCCTGTATATCATGCTATTGGGAATTTGGGTTACATACCTCTGTGTCAGACAGCCTATCAGACACAGGACTTCTCTGATGTGCAGAGGGAGATGTCCGTTTTGCAGGAGATTTTGAACTCAGTTCCATCTGGTCTTTTCTTGAGCTTCTAGCTGCTGTATGGGCACCTGGTACCACTGGAGGGGACTTGCTGACAAGACGCTCAGTGCTGCCAGACCTTGGAGGTTTAATCTTTCTGGATATAGTAGACCGTGTTCTTGTTAAATTATCTTACTTGAGAAGTCTACGCTTAAATTGTCTAATATACTAAATTGAATTACTAAAGACAGTTGAACATATCTGGATTGTCAGGTGTTTGACTTGAGAAAAAGGTTTTCAAAAATGGCAATCAAAATGCACATCTAGAAAGTTACCTGAGAAAACCAGTAGTTAAAATATCAGTATGACAATAAGCAGTATTACAGACTTTGAACAAATATATCTCAGTTCACTAACTTTAGTCAACAGTATTCTACGTCTTAAGCTGTAAAGTTCCATGACAACTTGTACTTAAGAATGAAAGTATCTTGCAAACACGAGTCCCTCAAAGGAGCTGATGCTCTACTGGATGAAAAGAATTTCCAGGAATTCAAGATAAGACCATTTCTTCCTTTTAACTGCTGAGTGTTGAAACCATCTTTGATTTTCAAATTTACTGCTGTGGTGGACATAATGAATGTAACTTGGCACTATTTTCATTTAGGACCAACAAGATATCATAAGAAGTATTCTGGTGGAAACCCCATACTGATTTGACTTTCCATTTTGGAGGAGCAATTATAAAAAGATTTTCAAGATGGATGCTATGGTGGCCATATTTTATATCAGATTGGCACCGTTTCTATTTAGTACCAACTAGACATCATAAGAAGTCTTTAGATGAATGCACAATGTCAATATGACAAGCCATCTAGGAGAAGTAGTGGTAACAAGATTTTCAAGATAGCCTTTGTGGCAGTCATATTAGAAGTTGGATCGGCACCATTTTCATTTATGACCAACTAGACATCATAAGAAGTCTTTTAGTGAAAACCCCATGCTGATATGACCATTCGTTCAGAAGAAATAGTGATAACAAGAATTTCAAGATGGCCACTGTGGCAGGCATACTGAATGTTTGAATGGCACTATTAGGAGCAACCAGATATCATAAGAAGTTGTTCAATAAAAAAACCCATGTTGATACAAAGAAATAGTGATAACAAGATTTTCAAGATGTCCACTGTGGTGGCCATATAGGACATCAGATTGTCACCATTTTCATTTTGAACCAACTAGATATCAAAAGAAGTAGTGATAACAAGATTTTCAAGATAGCCACTGTGATGTTCTACCTGTGAAGTGTGCAATAACAATGGCATATGACTTTCAAAGAGGTTTTACACAAAGTTGTCGAGTTGACAACCATGCAAACACTACTTTTGCTGCCAGAAAGTAAAGTTTGATTATATATAAATGCAGTTGTGACAAAAACTGACTCTGGGTGTATACTATGCAAGTAAGTTAACTAAGTATGTATTGTGATTCATCAATAATAACAAACAACCTCTAATGTCTATATTGTAATTCATGAATGATATCAAACAACCTCTAATGTGTGTGTGTATATATGCATGTCTGCATGTGTGTTTGTGTGGTTTAATGGCATATTAACACGATCCTGACTATAATGTGCTGAGCAAGTTTAGGTATTAAAAAAAGGCATGCAAAACAAAGATAAAGGAAAATATAGGCACAATCCTTAAAATATAAAGTAAAATCTTTGATACAAACCACACTGTGTTCATAAGTTCAAGACCTTCGCAACTAAAATATAATCCCAAGATGCATACCAATGCTAAAACGTTGCCGTCATTAAATACCTCTTATGACATGCAGGCAGACACATCAGGCCTATTCTACATTCTCAAACTCCCAGGTAGTTGAGAAACTTGGTGAATATGGGCATGCTTATTTGCCGTGACTGTGGCCTCTCTAACCTCACACCAAGTAATGCATTCAGATACCAGGAATTAGTCTGTAACCATGATTTTAAAATACAATGATACCTTCAAACTAGGACCACTGTTTGAACCGATTTAAATCAGTCTGAATTAGAAGGTGATCTGAACAATTTAGGAGTGCCTGGTTATTGCAGCAGTAGCACACTCCCATGACACCTTTGTGGTCCCTGGTTTGATCCCCAGTTCCGATATGCGCATGGATGTGACTGACCAGCCAAGGTCAGTGGTTTCCTGCTGGTTCTCTGGTTTCCTCGACATTAAAGATCACATAACACTGATATGTGAACCATTAAAAGTATCTGTTATAAGTTATCAGAGCCTATGCATTTTATGTTAAAAAATGTTTAAACTGTTCAATAAAAAAAAGTAGTCTGATTTTGGAGCATAACTTTGATTTTCTACATTTATGAAACAAAAAAAGGAAATGACAACATTGTTTTGATTGGAAAATGGTTTAATTTCAGAGCTGGTTGAAGTGATGGCTCTAAACTACAGTCCTACCCATTTATGTCGACATCTTCGGACCCGAGGCAATATTGTTGACATAAGCGAAAGTTATGATAAATGTTGGGGGGTGGGGGCAAAAAAAAACAAATTTCTCTTTGACCCGCAAACAAGTGAAATTTGGCTGTAAGGGGTGACATGTCTTCAATGAGTAGGATTTACACTTTAAGAAAATAAATTATGGAAATTTCAAGTAAATGAAGACAGAACAAGTGTGAAATACACTTGTATATTAACAACTTAAATTTTTGTTACCTTTGTGTAATAAAATCTATAAAGTGTGAAGTAAATGAAAATGAAAAATCCATAAATTCCAGTACAGGTCACTTGTTAGAAAATTCATATATCAGTCACATCCTGTTAGAAAACACATGTACAGTAAAAAAAAAATGGTTTTGTTTGATCTATATCCCATTGTCGACCAACATGTTTTACTAAACAATTCA
Organism: Margaritifera margaritifera; assembly: GCA_029931535.1. NCBI lineage: Eukaryota > Metazoa > Mollusca > Bivalvia > Unionida > Margaritiferidae > Margaritifera > Margaritifera margaritifera. Next base: position 3,053,616 of record JAQPZY010001465.1, read on the forward strand.
CTATGATATTCATTGTCACCATTAGCACATGGCTGTATAGTTCTTATTAATGTTACATGTACATGTACTTAAACTGATCTAGATTCTGCCTAAGGCAACAAATGCAACCATCTTACTGAGGCTACCAAGGGGATGAGGCTATTCATAGGGAAATGAAAACCTGTCAACAAGTTGGTTTAAACAGTATTTATTTATAGAAGTCATTGTGAAATTTTTCACAAACATCTTTGCAAGATGCCCCACCTTCAACTTCCTTAACTGCCAGATATTTTGTTTCAAGCAACTGTAAATTTAATTTGCATTTTATGCTGCCCTTGGTAGCCATCATAAGCATAAAAGAAAACTTTCACAGCACAATAAATGTGTTTCATTCACCGATCACTTTGGAAATTGCAGCAATTGATCAGATTTTATTGATTTTTATAAAGTTTGGTGATGACTTCCTTTGATTATTCAAGTTCGGTGATGACTTCCTTTGATGAAGGGTTAATTGTTTTTACTGAAGATTGTAGCCAGCTTGCTTTGATGAAGGGTGCACGCGCTACAGTATTGATGACGCAGCGAAAGGCCAACTTTGGAGGACCAAACAAGTGCCTGTTTGTTAATCTGACAGGGCAACATTAGAGCCTGGTGGCAACATCAAATAATTTTAGAACAAAGTAAGGGTTGGAACTGGTCAATTGTCAACATAAATGATCCAACGGCAACATTAAAGCCTGGCAGCAACATCAAATAATTGAAGAACAAAGTATGGGTTTGAACTGGCAGATTGTCGACATAAATGATTATAAAACAAATGATTTGTTCAAGGTGGAACTGAGAGATTTTGTCGACATATATTTTGCATCTCAATGTCAACATAAGCATGACAAATTTGGTAGTAATAACAGACCATGGAACCGGGACTTTGCTTTTTTGTCGACATAGGCGGCTTGTTGACATAAGTGATGTCGATATAAGTGGGTAGGAATGTATATGAAACAGATATTATTTCCTTATTTCCCTAAATAACATACAGTACCTTGACTTTTCCAGTTCACGTAGCATAGATGTGGCTGTGGAGGGGCTGGCCCCTATGGCTGCTCAGGCCATGGCTGCTGTTTCCTCAACAAGGTTCTCCAGGCTGTAAAATGGTGACACTGGCCGCTCTGCCCCTTTAATGGACATGCTGGTAAATGGCTTGTTGGCCCCTAATCCAGGGATGGTATAACGATAGCGAGGATCATTCTCAAGTCTTCTGAGAATGTCTGTTACGATCATGCAGGATGGTTTCTGAAAAATGATATACAACGGTAACAAATATACTGCATTTTTTTAAAAATATGTAAAAATATCCCAGTAATATATATGCAACCATTAAGTACAAAATATGGTAATGTTAAGTTCCCTACATTTATCTTTAAAAAAAACAACACAAAAACAAATGGCTTCCTTAAAAAATGTTACAAATTACACCAACTTAAATATTAAATAGTATTTAAATCAAAAGGTAACTGTTTCCTCCAAATATGACTCTTATCTTCAAAGACAAGACTGCAATCAATAAACATATATCTAATAAGTAACAATACCACATGTTGCCATAATATTATGGTACAAAAAAGAATAACAGCAGCAAAAGAGAGAGAGAGAGGGAAAGAATCCAAATCCTGGATGGCTGTACATGTGTCTCTACCTTGAGCCATATAAGGCTGAGAAGGACCCTGCTTCCTGCTGTCCACAGTCAATTTTACCTGAAAGTAACAACCATATAATGCAATATAAAAGTCACATGACAATGACAATTCTAGTTTACATCGTTCACAGTTGTATGTGCAATATATATATAGAAAAATACAGTATATAAAATGTTTTCATCTCTGACTTGCAGTCTTCATTACAATATAACCTTTTCCACTGTGCTGGCTACAAAAAAATTGACACATTGTCCGCAATCACAAACAATGTTGCTTTTTATGCACTTAAGACCTCCAAAGGTCAGAAATTAATTTGGGTAAAACAGTCAATAACTAGAAGAAATTATGACAATTACATGGCAAATAATGCAGATTTTAGATATGTTAGTTACAAGTTTATGTCAACCGTACACTGACAGCAAATTCTTGCATTTTTGATCTTAAATATGAATTTGAATGAACACAACATTGAACATAACATATTTTTCCATGAATTACATCTAAACTTATGCAATGGGCATTACTAGTATCTGCCTTCTGAGAATGTGTTGACAGGTGTATTAGAAAATAAATATTCTGAAACATTTGTAAAAAGTTATTACAATTACACCAGACATGACAAGAAAAATAGTTTTGTGCAATCTATCTTGTATCTGCAGCGCTTTTAGTTGTTACTCTCAGTTGATCTGATTGTCTCTAATTAGCATAAGCAAGATGCAGATAAAGTAATTTATCTCAGGGCCTGAAAACTTTGTTTCAAACTCAATGGTTCAGGACCAGTAAGATCCTACACTGCCCAGGTTCACATAAGCCAAGCATTGGTCCAGCACACAAGTCTGACATGCAAATATTTAGTGCAGTACATAGAAAATTAACATTACTGCTCATTGGATCATATATTATTTCCAATTTGGTATTTATTTATTCAGTTACCATAAATATTAGAAAATGACACCTTTACACTTAACATAATACCCAACTTTCAGAAATCTGCTTAGCATCCAATTTTTTCTTTCATAAGGGCTGTACCAATTAAACACACATGGTACACAGGTAGTTCTTTACAAATATATGCCAGGGTACTCTTATTACTCAAACAGTTCATATGAAAATGATATAGAACTCTAAGTCACATTCATATGAAAATGATATTGAACTCTAAGTCACATTCATATGAAAATGATATAAAACTCTAAATCACATTCATATGAAAATGATATAAAACTCTAAATCACATCTATGGGTGACTACTCCATGTTGCAAGTGCCTTCCTTGGGTACCAATTTTGTTTTACCAGAACAGCCCTAATGAAAATCTGAACCTTTAGCAAAATGTTTTTACTTAGCCCTTAAACTGGATTTTCCTCAAAATTTATAATATCCAGTGATCAAGCTGGAAAGGGGTCAGTCCCAGACCACCCCTCTTCTCATGAAGAAATATATACAGGCCTCAGTTTATTTTTATCACATATGGTGTTCTTTTCAGACCTGTAACATTTTCCATCCTGCAGTGCAACAGTTGTTGCCGACAAATTTCATGAATAACTTTGGCCTGCCAATACTTACTGTAAACAGACTCATCTAGAACATTCAGTAAGCCCGTAGAGTAGATGCTTGATTTTAACTGAGGTAGAGGAAAGACAAATGTTTGATTTACAAACATCAAGCTTAGACAGGTGTTCCACATAGTGGTTGCTACATTTGCCATTTTCTGGTAATGTTATAACACCAATCTCTGATTATCAACTGATCAACTTCCACTTGCTTCAATGTACTTGTATGACTGTTTTCAGATGTAAGTAAAGAGGATAAGCAGCACATTTATGGAAACAATTATGAAATACTAATGGTCCAATGGGCTAGTGCTGGTAATATCTGACAGGTCCAATCGGCTAGTGCTGGTAATATCTGACAGGTCCAATGGGCTAGTGCTGGTAATATCTGACAGGTCCAATGGGCTAGTGCTGGTAATATCTGACAGGTCCAATGGGCTAGTGCTGGTAATATCTGACAGGTCCAATGGACTAGTGCTGGTAATATCTGACAGGTCCATGGCCAAAAAAAGATTGGTCCTGGACCTCAGATCACTGTAACTTTCAGGCCCTGTCATCAACAAGTCTTGGCAAGAAAAATGTTGTACACTAGCAAACATCAGGTACAGATCAACCAATGTGATCTAACTGTCTGACCTTCTAATCATCCATGTATGCAGAACTTGAATATTCACCAAACTCATTTGTACCGATGTTTTCATATTCAATATGTTCTCAAATTCATGTTCACTGGGCAATTCAAAATAACATAACACAATATTATGTCAATGTTATGACACATTCATCACATCAAGGTAGCATGGTGCTATGAACTTTGGCAAAAACTGAACCTCATAAAGATGTAATTACCACATCGTTCTGCCATTAAAAAATGAAAATGCAATCTTGAATGAAAAAAAATATAAACAAAAAACAATAAAATAACTTAAAGAAAATAAACAAGAGACTAAAAATAGTTAAAAACTGAAGTAAATTATTAGAAATTTACGACCTGCCCTATGGCTCCATCGAGATCTAATTCCAGACTGCAGCTGTGATCATAACAAAAGTATATAATGAAACATTTAAAACAGTAGCATACCCATTTTCTATGTAACAAATTTTTTTATGATAACCCTGTGCCTGATAATAAGCCCATTCTCCAATTTTACAGTTTCAGAAACTTTTCATTTTAAAATGCCTTGCCCAATGGTAAGCCCTCACTCAGCTTTTTAACATATTTACAAGCCAGGTCTCCTGGTCCTATCATGGGAACAATACTGAAAAGAAATACAGTATTGGAGAAAATAATGCTATTCAAGCGAAAATTTAATGTCTCTAAATGCTTTTACTGAATTATTATAATGACACAGTTAAGAACATTTAGTATTTGTGTATAATTGGATATATATCATTATCTTGAGACAAACATTTTACTAAATCTTGTGCAACAAAATTCACAGCATATCATGACTTACTTCAAAGCAGTGCATTATTTTGACCCTTATTAATTAAAGCTTTTTTTTAAAAAAAAAACAGTTAAATATTCTTATGTTTACTAGCAATCATTCTAAACAAATAGATACAGCAGTGTGCAGGCATGAGCATGTTTGGTGATATTAGTCAAGTAAATTATTAAAATGAATTACCTAAACAAAACTTCAAACCACCAGATCATTCAAGCCAATGTTTTTTTTATTTTAGTTTTCAATATCTCTATGTACCTGTAACCCCATGGAGCCCAAACCAGGCTCCAGTTTCACTAAACATCTCACAATTTCCTCAAATTGAGATATTTTAGTATCTCTCTGGTTGCTTGGTTGGTAACAAGTATTTTTGTTTTTCACATAACATTCAACAGGCATTATAGATTAAAATTACAGTCATAGAATATTGAATTTTTCTCAAAAGGATTCTTTCCTTATCTGAGGACATTTTGATGATTTCCTTAAAATCTTGACTCTTTTTCAAGAATAAAAAGGTTTTCATGTCTTAAATTTTAAAAGTAAAAAAGAGATTTGCATCTTTTAAAATATGTCTGCTTCCGACTAATATACTGTCTAAAGTATCATAAATAATTTGATGTAAAATCTCATTTTCAGGATAAATCTGAGACCCCAGTTCATTACAATTCTCAAAAATTTTCCACAAATAGGGATTTTGCATTATCTTGCTTCAGATATTTCTGACAACATGGGATTTTTGTGAAAGGTAGTTATAATGCAAAGAATGAAATATAACTCTTTACTTTTTTAAAATTGTCTCAAATTTTCTGAGAGTGGTGATTCACAGGTGGGTGGGTGGGTGCAGTGGGGGGCGAAATCTCTTGATTAAAATTCGATGTTGAGATGACCATCAATTCAGGAGGAGTAGCGATAACAAGATAATCAAGCATACCGCTGTGGAAATCATCCAAGTAGTTTCAGAGGAGTAGCAATAACAAACTTGTACTAATGTACGGATTGTTGTCAGAAGACACATATTGGACAGGATTCTGTCCCATAAGCTCTTCTGGTCTATGACTGGTAGAGTTCAAACTGTGAAGCACAGCATCTGGTGATGACCGCTTGAGTTTCACTGTCCCGGTTATCTCTCATGAATATCCACTTGTTACCCTTACATTTTTTGTGTCTGTCTCATCTAACTTACCTAATATGGTACCATTATTTTTGACAAAAGTAAAGTTTGACAAAGTTATGCAATACCAAAGGCATGTAAATATGACGTTTTTCTTTTTCCACATGAAACATGGCATAGAAAAAAAAAATTCACTAATATTTTTAATGGAATTATGGGTAGAATTTGACAATAGTATGTCGAGTCTAAATAATATTAGATTTACAAACAACATTCTTAAACAAAAACTAATATTTTTTGTTGAACTTGGCTTTGGTGCAGACACTGTAGATGAAGGGCCTTGGAGGGGTGGGGCTGTTGGTACAGTTAACTCATTAACATCAGTTTGGGAGTTAGCTACAAATAGCCATCTCATTTGCCTTAGTCACTAACTCTCATCTTGAGCTTTTCATGTCTAAGACAAAATATTCTAAATTCATTTCCACTGTCTCTATTTCACTCTTTGCTGCTTTTCACTCTTACCATGGCACTTGAGGGCCCTTTCCTCCACTAATCTGATATCAATTTCCTTCTGTCAAACAGAACACACAGTTCTATATTCATCACTTGTCTCTCTTACCCATATATAGCACTTACACCAATCCCCATAGTTGTGTACTCTACCAACTTTATCAGGCCCAATTAACATGGCATCCATTCATGTTCATGCAGTGGGTACTCCCAAATGAGGTCAAGTACTAATGAGCATATGCTATATACGCCCCAACCGGATGTCTTATTCTATACATAAGGGACACAACACAGAAGTCGGCAAGATTGAGTTTTTTTAAACATTGTTTTAAAAAAATTGTAACAATATTTTTATAAGTAAATTAATATTTTCAAATGAAATGCTTTTGTTTAGAAATTCAAGCACTTTTTGAGGACTACAACAGATTACTAGCACTTTTCAAGTGCTTTTTGTATCTAAACTCAAATTCAAGCACTTTTCTAGGTAATCTACAAAATTCAAGCACTTTACAAGATTATGCAAACCCTGATTTAGACTCTTGAATCTTATTTAATTTTGTGTTCTCTGACAGTTTTGTAACTACAGTGTCAGGTGCTCTCTTGTTACCAATATGCTGAGAGATTTCTTGTACCGGAGAGGTCTGTGTCCTCTTGGCTTTTTCATTTGCCTGTAGTTTTTTCTCAACTGCCTCGTTTTCAGCAATCAGCTCAATAGTGGGGTCCCTTGCACCTGTCCAGAAAAAATCAAATAATGTTGGTAATAATTAGCTCTTAAATTACCATATATACTCCCTTGGAAGTCACATCCAACTGCAAACAACACTGACCCTGATCTGATCACATAATGTGCTGGCAGATCAGAGTCTATGTTGTTTTTTTTGTCTGAATACTCCTAACAAACTGCAAAGACCCAGATTTGCCAGTGTATAATGTGATGGCAGATCTGGGTGTATGCAGTTGGACTCAACTTATAAGCAACTATAAACAGTAGAGATCTGTTCCAATTTGGTAATGGGAAACTTGTAAATGAGCACTCTGAATCGCTCCTTCAATGACAAAAATCCTGTAGGAGACTACATTTTATTTGATTCCATCCGATGCTTTGATAAAAGAGTTTGAGTGCAATGCTTCTTACCATTTGCTGGTGATGCTGGCACTTTTGACTTTACTGGACTTGTTCTGAAAAAACAAAAATATTGTTAGTATCATCTAACCAATATCAAGGAAGGTCAATTTTTGCCATTAAGAAAGACTTACCATATTTACTTACTTATAAGTCGAGTCCAACTGCAAACACCACAATGCGCTAGCAGATAACAGTCTATGTTGTTTGTTCTACTGATTACTCCTAAAAAACTGCACAGATCCTGATCTGCCAGCACATTATGCTATGGCAGATCTGGGTCTGTGCTGTTTGCAGTTGGACTCAACTTATAAGCAGGTATAGATGGTATTTGTCAACTTTACATGCTTCCTATTAACTTCTAGTCTACAGTTCTCTTTGCAATCTAAAGAATGAAATTTATAAAACCACTGCAATCTAAAGAATGAAATCAATAAAACCACATATCTTCATAACAAACGAATTGTAAAAATACAGTCTCTCACAACAAAAGACTCGATAATTTTCAAGAATGCAACTTGATTTTTTTTTTCAAATTTAATTTTTCTCATAATTTCCTTTAACAAGACATACATATTTATTGGAAAATTCATCTTCACTACATGCTTCATATTATAACAAACTGCACTAGTAAATGATGACTCACTCATCCTGCCATACTGCTGAAATTGGGGCCTTCCATCGAGCATCAATCTCCCGCTCCTTTTCTTTAAGCAGCTCTGATTCCAGAATTCTGTCAATATCCACCGAGGTCATCCGATCCAGATCCTCATTCTCCAGATCCACACTCTTGCCCTCCTCTTTCAAAATTAAATGAAATATATTTTAAAAAATAGAGCTACTTCCATACTTCCAATATTTGCTGTGGCCAAAGTCTCTGCCTTACATATCCCACCCACCCTTAGGACCTGTCCCTACACTCCCTTTCACACCATGAACCAGGGATCACAACCTAAACTCCCTAACACATACAATGTATTCTCCTGCTATTACTGCATGTGTATATCTTAACTCTGATCCGTTACCCAGAGACCTCAGGGGTCAGGCAAAAAAACCTATACCCCTCTCACAGATGGACCTGTTATTTGCATTATTTGATGCAGATGCTTCAATATCGGCACTAAAATAGCCCAGTAATAAATATCTGCAAGATTGCATGGGTGGAGAAAATAGTAATATATGAAAAAGAATATTCATGGCATGGATGTAATGAATGACCTCCTTTTCATAACAAAACAGGATCAGAAGTTTAAAATATAAAAATCATATCCTGTCTCTATCTTGGAAATTTAGAACATTATACCACTGGGATTAGATGGATCCTGTCAATTTTATAATAAAAGAAACTTCACAACAGTAATTAACTTAAATACGAATCTTTACAGTGATTTAAAGTGTTCAGTTTTATTAATCTTGAACATTTTGACCAAATATATGAAACTGTCTAAAGTTAAAAATAAAAAGATGGATGTTTGGGTGGTATAGACAACTATTTATTTAAAAGATCCAGTCACCCACATTTCTTTTTGCAAAGACCCAGTCAACCATTAAATTCTTTTCGAATTAAATTTAAAATTTGAAGAAAAACCTGTGAAATAGCCAAACCATCCAATTAATTTCTTTTTCATGACCCTAATAATTGTGTTTAATTCAGAAATATACCTGATAAAAATACTTATGAACAGATTTCCCTCTAACCTTCATCATCTGAGGCAATATCACTGTCAATCTTGTTTAGAATGTACTCCAGCAGTCCAGATATTATCTCCACCAGATTCCGTTTGGACTCTCGACAGCCCTCTACAATGTCCATCCCACTGATGTGATCAAGGGGTGTGTGAAGAACATCATTAGCTAGTGAATCAATCACCAACTGACAGTTGTGAATTTCATCCTCTTTGGTAATGGGGCTCTTGATTTTTCCTAAAAGAAATAAGATATAAAAACTTAAGCTAAAGGAAGATATTTTGATTGAGAAATGAAATTTTATGCAATAATGTAAAAACAAAAACATTTCAAATTCATACTTCTGTATGTTTGTCGCAAAATGTAATCTGGATACACCTGCACACAAAAAATTATAATGAAAACACACAAAATCCCCAATACTCCTTGTCCACAGCATAAGCATCTATTGAAGCCTATAACAATATCAGTCTCGTATATCAAATTGACTTTCTCTTACTAGATGCACTCAGCTTGTTCAAAAATAACTGTTGATACAAAATGGATAATTAAAGTGATACCACTATTTTACTACAGATGCTGTTCTATATTTATAGATTATACTGTTGGTACTGTTCAATATTTTGGGCTTGACAGAAGTAGTACAAAAGGGTATGCTTGCAAAACCCACATACTTTCTGCGAGACAAAAATGACCAACAGTACAAATGCTATTAATTTATAATATACCCCCATTTGTTAAATAATAAAAAGCATTTAAATTATCTTTCATAAAATTACAAATATGTTTTAAGAGAAATATTATCTTAATTATTTTATACCAGAATCATGCATAAATACATAGTATGATGTGATGTAATTTTTATGTACTATTGCATCATAATACACCTGCTGTGACATTATATTATATACCGTATATAGTATATACTTGCGTATAATCCGAGTCCAAATACAAACAACCCAGACCCTGATCTGCCATCACATAATGCACCGGCAAATCAGGGTATATGTTGTTTGTTCTACTGATTAGTCCTTACAATCTGCATAGACCCAGATCTGCCAGCGCATTATGTGATGGATGATCAGGGTCTATGCAGTTTGCAGTTGGTATTGGATTATACGCAAATATATACAGTAGTAAAAAATGTATTAGGTCCTACAAGTATTTAACAACACCAAAGAAGTGCTTTACAATGTCCAATAAGTGAAAAATATTAATGGATCATCCCACACAATGCATGGGTGGCTGATATTGATAGGTTTGACTACAGAATATACAATGTATGGTTACTTTATTCAAATACAAGGTTTATTTGGTCAAGTGTTAAAAAATGTTAAGACTCCAAGATCTGCCCAAGCTGTCTTAACATTTTCACCATGAGACCAAATAAACCTTGTAATTTTTTTAGACTAATTCTGTATTTTATTTATCCTGCAACCTTATAATAAAGAAAAAAATAAATGTGTTTCTATTTCAACTCTGGTTAGCCTTATTCCTATCTCAACTTGACCATATCACCATGTAAGAAGCAGAATGTTATACAGCTATAACCTCATGTACACATGAAGTCATTTGGTAAACAAGCTACATGTATATGCAATGGCAGCTACTGTGTATTTCTGATCAGCTTTACTGATCATTGGAGCAAAGCATGAGTGTGATCTGATTGCTGAGGTCACACATGTAATTATCAGGGTACTAACCCAACAAAGCTTTGGCTTATTGGATACACTGTTTTAAGTGAATGCAGGTACTAGATGCAGGATAAATAAGCAGCATGCATGCATCAAGTTGATCAGATTGAATCAATAACAAAACACAATTATTGGTATGGATTCTGATAACTTATGCTGTTTGACCCAGAAATTTTTTATCAGAATTTTTTTTTTATTTTTTATTTTTTGTGAGTCGGGAGTTTTCAAACATTGATGCAAAAAAAGGAGGTATTACTGATAACAGGTAAAATTGTCCACCAGCTTGGGAGGGTCAGGGCTGAGCAAATTTGTCCAGGACAAGTGGTTTCAGAAAATTCACTTATCCTACCTACCTTTTCACTTGTCCCAAAATTTTAATCACTTGTCAAGATGTGATGAGATGTATGCACTTTAATCCATAGAAAGAACAAACGAAATAATGTACAACATATTTATTTCTTAAAAGAATTAAATTTTTCAAAAACATAGGTTGATATTATACATTTTCTTACATCAGAGGTTTTCAGTTTTCCACTGTTCATGTATAGTATATGCACTATTACTTGCACTGTTTTTTGCTCCGATGCGGTAAGATCGGTACTTCCATCACCAAGAATGGAAAGGAATTTACTGGAATTCAGACTTTCCCTACCTTCTCTTAAAACTTGATCAAGTGATAGAACAAAGTCTCTTGCCCTGAATCTGTTCTTATTATTATCACCAAGTTCAACAGCATTCTTCTCCTGGAGAGCACACATAATTTCCATATCAGAAAATAGTTTTACATAATGGGCAAGATTGTAGCCTGTGTTAAAGAAAGCATTCATTTTTTTCATTTCAGTCACATTTAGTCTTAAAGGGCCTTTCCTAGTGAAGTGTTAGCAACTACAACCTCAGGCATTTTCTGCACATACTGGCTAGTGTCATGCATATACTGTGCTGCACAGACCTTGTGAGGTCCAGAATTGTTGTGAGACTTGATTGGTTCAATCCTGAATTTGTCAGTTCCATTGAAAAATACACTGGTTGAATTTCCAACCTGTGCCAGTTTGGGATATTGTTTGCAATAACTGCAAAACATTTTTCCTTCTGAGTCAATGAATTCAAGGCAGGGATAATTATCAACCCAATGCTGCTGAAAATCTCTGAGTCTCATAGTAGTGTCATATTTGACAATTTTTGTGGTAAGAGAGTCTGACTTATGTCTCTTTGGAGAAATAGTTAACTCACACTCAGTGGCAGTCTTGTGTTTTACCCCTCCACTTTCACATGAATTATCATTTTTTGAATCTTTGATATTAACTTCCTCTAGAAAATAATTTAGTAAACTCATTTTATCCACATAATAAATATCACCCTGCTTGACAGCTACTTCTAAAGTGATAATAACATTTATCGATTTTGAATTAAAGACGTGTTTGGCCTCTTGGCCATTTACGTCTAACGATCATAACATACATTTGTCCTTTAAATATGAACAGAGACAACTCCTAATTAGCGCAATTGTTTTGCTTCAAACGCAATATCGGACATGGAAGTTTAATTTTCTGTAAATTAAATTAAAAATTAAAGAATCATCATGGCCATTTAATCAGTTCATAAAGGAAACTGACACTAATGTCGGTGAGGTGCCTTTCATTCCTTTAATTGGATTGACTCGCTGGATTGAAATCAAAGGGTGAGTCGTTTGTGAGGATCTGCTTTACTTAATACCATAGAGCCTTTTAAAACACTGCTAATTAATCATACCAGTTTTGTTTGTCTCACGTGTTCTGATTGGCCAATATTTTTGGTCACTTAGCCCAATATGCAGTCAAGCGATAATAGAACATGTGCACATGTACCAAGTTATCAATAGGTGTGATACAGGATGTAAATAAATACATGGAGAGGGATATAATCAAGCATTCAGAATGCCAGGATGACAACAATGGCCAGAAAAAGGTAGATAAAGTGATTATGGCATGAAAATAAGCACTTGCCCAACTTTTTTTAAAAGAGGAAAAAAGCACTTGTCATGGACTAGCAACTTGGAAACCTTTACTTGCCCGACTTCGAAAATGAATAGTCCGGGATGTTGGACTATGGGATTTGCTCAGCCCTGATTGTATATAAATTCAGAATAACTCACAAATCATGGTAACAACATATATGAGAATAGGTGTGTGTGATTATCAACATGTCATTGAATTCTAACATATATCAGATAGGGATTTGAATAGAACCCCTGGGTTATAGGATAGCATTCCTTTAAAATTTTGTACTAACAGAATATTTCATATTAAACAGTGGACCATTATCCATCATTGAATAAGAAAGAGTAACATAGTGATTTAATGCCTGTTAACATTTTCATCTCCAACATGGATGTATATTTAATGGAGATCTGGTATGTACATTGTGACTATCTGTTCATGGAGGGGGGGGAGGGGGCTATAAAAATAAATTTCCAAGCAATACTGTGGCTTTATTCAAATTCTTACAATAATAATAGAGATATTTGCTATTTTAAAGTTACACTGACAGATTGACTTGAGTATGGTGAATAGAAGCAAGATAAGGCATGTTTACACATCAAATCACATGACATGTCTTTACCTAAACGATGCCTTTCTTGGGAAAATAAATGCTTCATTAGGACAGTCAATACACTCAAGTGACCACTAAAAGTAGTAAGAAACTTCTGTTTGGTTAGGAAACATCTGGACATTGAACACAAAAAGCTAGTGACCATTTATAACATTACTTTTTTCAAAGAAATTTCATGGGGCAAAATAGGAATGACCGTTGAGACCAGGTGACCACTATAAAAAGAGAGCAGATCTGACCATGTATGTAGCCAGGGATGGTGCTGGCTTTAAAAAAGTTGTCGCCCAAAAAATCGCAAATCTCAATATTTTGTCACCAATTTTCAAAAAGTGTCGCCAAGCAAGGAGTAAGTATTTTTCCATGTCTATTAATGTGGTAGGCAATGAAAATTGAAAAAGATGGAGTATTTATAACTTTATTGACAGCAAACAATACAATACCACAATATTATAGAATAAATCATTGCATGACTGTTTTGTATGCTTATTGTTTTGCACTATTAAAATGTTGTTTCATAAAAATAATAAAATCGAATGTCACATGAGTATGCATCGTGCCCACTTGCTGAATGCAGTTTCAAAGTCAAAATCTCCTTCACATTCGTACATGCCGATTCTCATTAGGTTCTCTCTCAGTGATGTACTTAAGACAAATTGGGTTGTTCCACTTAGTGTACTTTACCTATGCAAATTAACCTAATGGGCTCTCACTCAGCAGTGCTCAAAGGATTTGATATGACACATCACCCTAGCTATTGTGAGTCAATTCAATAATTCTCTGAAAGGTGTCTGTTTATCGCTGACCACCTTACCTTTTAATTGTCTTTAAACAGTTGTATAAACTAACCGACTTTTTATCATATTAAATGATACACTGTATTCAGTTTATTACAGACTCAGTATTTGTAAATTTCTTGTGTCGGCTGAACAGTATGTACATGTTGTATGAGAATAAAGGGTAACCTTGGAAATATTAAATCGGGAAGGACCTAATCGTTTGAATGTAAAATTCTTGAAGATTGTCCGAAAAGTATGAAACACATATCACAGAACATCAGTTTTAATTTTCTATCATATCTCAGCCACGGACGCCCAAATTTCCAACGTATAAAACGTGCACTCTAAATGCCATGTAAATATGAATTACATATTTTTTACACCTTTTTTTTTTTTTACCAAATCAGTGATGAATACAAATAAAGACAGAAATGTAAAATCAAATAGTTAATACTTTTATTGTAAGGTACACGGTTGTGATGTGGATCTATACTGTATTACCATACAAGATGCCTACTACTTTAATGACTATGACTATAATAAATGGATACAAAACAACATTAACAAAATTCTCTAAATCATATGTCATTCTCTAACTCATAAATATGTCAGATAATTAGATTATAGATTTTTATCATTTTTATATCATATGTTAAACATTCCACAAAAAATGCAATATGAACATAAGTGTCTTCACCATCTAAATATATTTAATTCATATTTACATGGCATTTAGTATGCCAGCAGTTTGATTAACATTTAAAAAGTGCTTGTAATGTAGACATTATAATTATTATTATTATTATTGATCTTGTTGAAAATACAAATAATTCCTAAATATAAGTATAAATGTCTGATAAACATATAAATCAATATTATTAAAATTATTTATTTTACAATCTGATTCAATTTCTTAATTTTAAAATTGTGATACAAAAATATCAGTATTATTATACAATATTATTTCTATTTTTATTTGTATTCATTTTTAATCTGGGAAAAAAGTATTGTCATCTGAATATTTATAATTTTTATTTGAAATATTACTTATTCTGCATGCATGTGTATATGGTTTTTTTTGGTCTTCTATAATAATAATAATAATAATAATAATAATGTATAAATTTCTTGCTGATTTAAATGTACTTAACTATGATTTTTACAAAAATATTATAATGCTATTTTTATTCAGACTTCATTATTTAGGAATGTGTGGCATATAATTAAAAAAAAATGATAAAGTCTATATTCTACCTACATTACATTTTTAACATTTTTATGATTCAGATAATTTTTTTCACTGTAGTTTCATAGCCTTTATTTTAATTTTACTGATTATAGTGGATGATATTGTGCACGTTTTATACAGAATAAATGTACCGACTTTTAGTTTTATCTGCGCGAGGATCCGCGTCGCAACCATGCACAGTACGACGTGTTTTAGGCAGTGCTTGTACTATAAATAGCATTTTCTTTAACATTGCACTCGCCGTTAACAACTTTATTTTTGCAAATTAAAAAAGTATGCGTAGACGGAACAAGGTTTGGTTTGAAATTTTGTAAGGTATAAAGAGATTAATTAATCCTCAGTTAGATAGTAACTGGCCCAGGTAAATATTTTCGAAGACCGAAGGTGGTGTACGATTCAGAATGGAACGGGCCCATACTAAAGTCCAGTAGCATGACTATTGGAGTGTATCACCGCATACAGTACTCAGGCCAGATGTCAGCATAAGCGGTCGATATGAACAAATGATTTGTTTATGTAACAATAGAGAGATTCCAGTGCATTGTATACCCAAGTTTGCGGCTTCCTTTCGTGGTGCCTTTGAATTCCTCCACTCCAAACCCAAGATTGTATATACAAGTTTTAAGAGCCAAAAACATTGTCGCCAAAAAAATTTCCAGATGGTATATTTTGTCGCCAATCAGGAAAAAAAATCGCAATTTGCGACATTGGCGATGCACAGCGCAATCCCTGTGTAGCATATCAGACAATTGTTCAAAGCGCCTTAATAATCAGGCAATTCTGAAAAATGGTGAGGTGTAAGACTGCATTGACAAAAATCCTCATTGAACAGTTCAAAACTTGCCTAATCTAGAAGACTGAAATCATAGCATGATATGTGAGAAAAAGCCACATACTGAGTTACATGCTCAACAATATGACATTGAGATTTCAACATAAACTTGTCAACACTGCAATGATCAATGAAGTGTCTTGTACCATATCAGTCTTCACCATATTTTCTGCATGTTTTTTTATTGAAAAAATTGATTTTCTTTGCTGTCCAAAAACATATTAAATTACTTAATTTGGTGTCTGAAAGCAAACAGGAAGAGAAAGAAAATTGCACCAGCAATAAAATTACTAACTACAATAATGTGTGACCTATGAAATAAAAAAAAGGCAAACTTGTTTATCTTTATCTGTTGGGTAATGAATGAAAAGCTGACATTACTTGCCTAGATTTGTTGTATTTGAAGTTCATACACACTGCTGATGGTGATAAGTGTGAAATGGCAATAAATGATATAATTACAGTACTTTAATTCTTTCAACTCTGGGCATCATTATGAGCTGTGGAAAATATCATGATGCTTAATCCGTTTGAGTAAAGTATTAACAAAATCAATTGATTAAAAGCCTAAGAAGTCTCAAACATTGCTAGAAACTTATTTACAAACCAGACCCAGATTATAATAATCTATGCAAATTGCTAATTGAAGCCAGTTCTAATATCGATAGTCTCATTATGTAAAAATTATCTTTGACAACAGAATATATAAAAAAATGACATTCATCTATTCATATTATCTTACATCTGAAAACTAAAGTAAATCGATAGTTTCCTTAAAAAATGTTTGAAGTGATCTCAACACTACAACTCCAAACATGGCGATAATTGCCCTAAATATGTAAATGAGCCAAATCACTTAGACTGGTTCAAAAATTTAATTATGGAACACCATTATTTATAATGATACTCTAGGTACAAAGACCAAATCAACTACATCCACAACAATGTTATCATGGGGAAATCTGCCACTGAATAAAAGTGAGATTACAAGAACTTCTGAAACTCCTGTGTGGAAGATGTTGACCATTTTATCACAAATAAATGTCAACCCAGTTTAGCTTACTGGAAAAGAAAGAATAAAAATGATAACCTGCATACATAGTTAAAACTTTATAACGTACAAGTTAATTCACTTTACTGAGAATGTGAACTGTCTACATCATATTTTCAGGTATATCACAATTAGTAATCATGAGTTGTGGAGCATGTAAGCTATTTCTACTACTGCCTATTGCCAACACCTTCTGTTAATGCACAAGATAATGTGGATAATCAAAGTGGTTTTCATTGTCTGACAGTTGCCTATTCAAACATAATTTTTAGTACGAGTAAAACATTCCTTAGTTTAAGTTCAAATTTGAATGTTTTACATTTCTGTCAGCATAAAAAAAATGTACTTGGTGCAGAACATTTTGAACGATTGAAATTACCAATTCTGAAAACATGGTGTCGAGAAAATTGGAGGGACCATATATTTAGGTTAATTATGATATTATATAGTTACAAGTATGTTTATTGCTAAATATGCAATGATACAAGCCCTCTGATTACTGGCAAACACACTGAGACTTTTGCTTGAAAACAAGACTCCATGTCTCCTTAGACTGTGTCAGACAACAAAAGTTCTGGAAATAAGATATTGATAAACATTGTCCAAAAATTATATGGCATTAAAATATTATTTTGGTGAATAATTTTTGGTGTCCAAAGACAAACAGAGTTAAAAAAACATTCAGAATATATTATATTACTGCGTACTTCAGTCTGTTTCTCCTGTCGTGTGCAATTGTTGTTAATATAGTTTCAGTTCTAGCTACATTTTTAATATGCTGTGTCAACTGGCAGAGCAGAATAAAACAAACTAATCATTTAATCAGAATTTTCATTGTTCTCAAGGTAGTAAAAAATGCTGGGGTTTTTCAACACTAAAATCTTCAGTTCTAAGGCTAAGTTTTCACCCAACACAAACTTTATTTTCTAAAATTTAAAAAACAATCTGTGTCACCTGGCCCTTCCCAAATCTAATATGGAAGCAAGGTAAATTAAACAACAGCTCACTTTGAATACTTGTGTGGACATTAAGTGATGTCTTTTAGTGTCCTGTCAGTTTTAAAGTTGCAGTGATACATGTATACTTCTAGTGGACTGGAGAGCTGATCATGTGCTTTTCTGTGAATACATAGTGATGCTGACAGGTTTTATTACTGTAGACTGAAACGTCTCCAAGTCCCATATAAAAGGAAATGATGTTACATGTTTTGCTGTGTACAGATAACTGTGATGATTTTATTAGCTCCTGAATTATGTTCATGTTTGGTTGTATGCTATATATATATATTGTATGCTACCTAATCATATATTATTCTTATGGTGAAATTTATTTCATGATTGCTGTTTTTGACCTTTTTACATACTAAAATTTTGAGTAAATGAAAAAATCTTCAGGATTTGAAGTGAAATCTCCTGATCAAAGTTCGTTAATTCTCCTGACTTTAACTTTCTGGGTCATTAAATGAGTGCCACATCCCCAGTGGCTGTTTCAAAATTCCAACTGTTCTGTACATCTACAGACCACCCCCAATGATATCCCAATGTTTGAAGTTTCTATCTTGAAAGGGTGTAGGAGTTGCACAACATTACTCACACAAACACTGAAACACACACACATGCACACATCCAGACTAGCAGAATAACATAATCCCTGCCTTTTCAAAAAGTGTGGGTATAAAAAACACCTCTGCAGTGGTTACAAATGCATGTGTCCATTTCCATAATCAGCTCAGCTGGCCTTTGACTAGATGAGTTGCAAACTGTATTCACCTTGTAGCTGTTCTCCACACAATCCCTCTAAAAAGGTGACAAATACGGAGACTCCAATCTCATCAACTGTCTTTACTCTTTCTGTGGAATTCAGCTGTTCCAACAGTTTGTTCACCTGGTGAACCATTTCTGTAACAAAAGACAGCAATCTAATAGTAGCTACACATCCAAATGTGCTTTTGTACATGTATTTATAAAACCACCATTATCCAAACTAAATGGGGAACACAAGAATGATTTTGATCATTGGAAGTTTAAATGCATATAGTCCATTTGCTGTATCTTGAGTGGCGAAAAAAATTCAATTTTTGTCAAAATTTTGACCATCCAGGCAATTATGAACCCACTCAGTTAAATAATTCGTTCTTGGACATACTACTGTATATTTTTGCCAGATTTCTTTAAGGTGCTATTAAATTTTTTGTCCCATACTTCAATAATTTACAAACAAGCACTTTGGAGGAATTTCCAGTGTTGCTCAGTAGATTTAGCAGTACATGACATGAGGTAATTGACTGCAACCTCAGGTTAGTCAGTCACGAGGTGCTTGGGACTCCAGTACTGGCCCTAGCCACTGCACTATTCACACACACAAAGCACAAGGCCACTGGTAATATTATAAGACTTGGTTATTCCATCTAATGACTGTTTCTTCTATATGGACAGCCAGCTGTATTAGATGCACATTAATTTGTATGTATGTAGTTGCGTTTTGTGGCAACTCAGCACAATAGTGATTATATGGTGCCAACTAAATGTGAAGTTCGAAAATGTTTAAAATGAAGAATTACACAACAACTTTAGGAAGATAAACCCTTCTAAACAATGCAAACATGAAGGATAACAATATAAAATATAAAATGTACAGATGTTAAAATTCTGTAAAAGATATCTAAAATAAAAGATAAAGGTAGAACATGTAAAATCCTTAAAATATTTGATGCATATTAAAATGATGATAACAAAATAAAAAAATTGTAAAAATTTACAATGCACATGTCTTTGTCTGTACTGTATTTCAACTCATGAAAGCTTTGTCCTGTAATTTTCACACGTTTTATATTTTATGGGCAATCAAAGTACAGCAAACAAACCATATATATATGTATCGGAAGACATGGGGCTAGTTAGGATTTACTGAAATTTTGGATAAACAAGCTCAGATAACTGATGCTCTACTGTACCTGTTGGTCTTAAGGATGATTGCATGTGAAATGTTGAAGCATTTAACTTTTTAAAAAACTTATATTTGTACACAGATAATAGTCCAATATCACTTGACAAGAATACTGTAAATGGTAAATTGTATACCTATTACATTCTAAATAGATGATCTTACATGAAAGCTCATTTGAAATGAAATGTATGCAACAAGTCAGATAATTTACATCTTTTGCAAACCTTGGCAAAAATTTTCGATGAGTTTCATAAATTTCATTTGAAATGAGCATAAATGTGAGATTCTATTTATCATATGATGAAAAATACTGATTTTATTTGACCAAACTGCAGAACATTGCAATGAAATGACTTTATAATACATTCAGATGCCTTGATCATTACATCTTTCTTTAGCATGACATTATGACATCATTTGTGATGTTTTATGGTGTTACTTTGCATTACATATATGAAAATTATGATATGGGCATATTAATGTGCATAACATAGTCATATCATAAATAGTATTATTACATTTCTGTTACATCAAAATATCTTTCACTGGTCAGATACTCAGGTATTAAAAGATGTAGTGCTCGTTTATCGTACAACTTTGCCTCATATGCAAGATAGCCAAACAGGCTGCCAAAAATGCAAGCTGCTAATTAACTCTGGACAAGGTATATGGCATAGAAGTCACTCTTTTGGGCTCATTGTGACCATAGCCTTTGACCGTTTGAATGTGAAATCAATAAGTGTCTTTTTTTTCTCAAATACAACCTATCCACAAAATTTGGTTAAGGTAATGACACAGAGCTCAAGTTAATTTAAAAGAGCAGATTTTCTTCTTTCAGTCTTATTGACTTTGACCTTTTAATCCCAAAAGTCAATAGGTGTCTTCCTTGTCTCAAGTGCAATCCAGAGCTTAAGTAATTTTGTGGAAATCATTGTTCATTCTTTCAGTTCCTGTGACCTTAAACTTTGTCCTTTTGACCTTACAAAGAATAGGTTTCTTCCTTGTCTCATATCAGTTAAATCAGTCATAACAATGGATCTAATGTGTCTTATTTAGTGAACCTTAATGAGTGAGAGAGAAAGCATCTCCAAAACTGATTTCCCCAATATAGATAAAGGGAACTAACTCTTCTAGTTCTGTAATCTTAATATTTCAGTAATATTAAATTTTCACTAATATATGATCATCTCAAATTTAGCCAAAAATATTTTGATGAATATTGTTCGCTAACATTTTGTGCTTGCTAAAAATTTGCTATAATTTAGAGTATGTTGATACATGTGATAAAGATAATGTTTTTGACATATTTAGTGTGCCTTGATATGATGTGCTTTAACATCACAAAATTTCCCCAAATAATAATTTATTAAGCACACTGTGTGTATTATGCTGTATACAGTATTTTAAATTCATCGAAAACCTATTTGCCAAACAAGGTTCTGAGAAACAAACTTCTATTGCAAAATTGTACTTATGCTATCTGGATGTTATCTAGGATAAATTAAACTGCTCTTTTAATCATTAACATTAATACAGCCTCGATAACAGAAGTTGAGAGAGACTTTTCATGGTGAAATCTGCAGACAAATGGATAGGCCTGACAATTTTAAAAGCCAAATTTGTAATTTTAATTGAAATTAATCTCCATCTGATACAATTTTTAACACCTTTGGCAATTGTGCTGATTGTCAGTGCCAACACAGGAAATGATACAATTTAGTAAGAATGCAGTACCAAGTGTAGATATTAATCGCATACAGGTGAAAAAAGTTCCTGTCTCAATAAGAATAGCTGACTTTTGCTTACATTTAACAACACTCTCAACTATTACCAACAACTAAAATATCATACTAAAAGCAACCAGTATAAACTCAATAATTATGAAATTATGAATTGATTTGTCACATTTCAGCATTCATTGCATCCCTATCTTATGGCATAAAATTAAGACACACATATCTGGTCTCCTTTGTCCTGTAAACAATATTTGTAGCATGAAATAAATGGACTGAAGATTTATCTTCAAAACTTTTCAATTTGGAAAATAACCAGTCTTTTCATAAAAATCTGACTGGAAGAGATCAAAAAGATTCATTTGAGAAAAGAGAACTCTTTAAGTTTCAACATATTTCTATAACTAGAAAGATGAATTTTACCTTCATCTTCATCCAGGAAACTGATCCCCTTGGGATCCATTATATTTCTCTATTTTTACGAAATTTCCAGTGTTAATCTGAAAAACAAAGTGAAACACACATATTTTAAATCCTTGCATACTGAACTCTGGCACATATGCTAGGTTTATGATAAACAGACAGACTGAGACAGAAAGGCAGACAGATGGAAACAGTGAGACAGACAGACACTGTGTCATCTGCATCAAATGTATGCAATGTTTAATTTTAATATTTCCAAAAAAAGGGGGTGGGGGAATATGCCATTATATATCTCACCGTTACAGAAACTTACAGAATTATCCAGAGCTTACAGAACACTATGAACTACAGCACTCCTATTGTGTGAAAAACACTCGCACAAGCAAATATGGACAGTGTTAGTGTTGAAGTTTCATTAGGTTTTAAATGCGAAGAAGGTGACAATGTTAGGGACCACTTGGTGACAATTGAGTTAGAAATTATAAATCAATGAATGAAATGAGTACTTTTTGTGCATTTTTTAAAAATATTTTTGATGCTTTTGTTTTCAAAATCGTAAGGACGGTACAAGCTGACGAGGAGGTAGTCGAATACTTTAGTGAATGTCTCTGAATTGCAGCACGGTATGATTGTTTACATTCGCCGCTTGCATTCCTTGTCTCTCTTACATCGGATACTCAGTTTTATACGGACACTGTTTATTTCACATTTATAATGCTTGCGCTTGTTTATAGTGGCTAAACACCCATGTCCCGTGATCTGGACAAAGTTGAACACACGATGTTACGGACTGCGTTTAAGTGAAAAGTCATAAGTGATGCATGCCTGTATCAATACTAAGCATAATATTACTGATTATTTTAATATTTACCTTTTTTTTTTTGTTCTTGCCGAATGAATAAACTCTGAATAACTGGCACTAAATTCCCTGAGTAATATTTACAACAAGTTGACACGACTGTTCCTACGTTAGCCTATGTAATATTTACAGTATAAAAACTTCTTGCGTCAAAACGTCTAATCAGATTATTTTTATTGCAACAATATAAAAATGCAATAAAAGCTCAACTATTATGTTCTGCGTTCAATGCAAAAAAATAAATAAGTAAATAATAAAGTTTAGTCTATAAAATACCTATTGATTGGTTTCCACCACGGATTTGTTTGATCGCGCGGTAAACCACGAAGAGTCAACAAGGGCAGTTACTCTCGTATCAAATAATAATAATAATAATAATAATAATAATAATAATAATAATAATAATATGATTTTATTTCAGAATTAAGTCCATTGAAAAAAAAACAACAACAACAAACAAAAAAAAAACAACAGCAATTTCACACAAGATATGACACAAAAATCACAAAACAATTAATACAACAATTTGCTCCAACGATCAATTATTAATTAATTAATCAAATAATTGTTTATGTCGACTTTTTCCTTTCTGTACGTATGTATATACCAGTATAGGGGCATCGAAATATTTTTTTATTTGTGGTGGTTTCTTATAAAATAAGGGTGATTAGTAATCCCCAGTTTATAAGGGCGTGGCACTATATGACATTTGTTTGTTTGTTGGAGGGGGTCTTTGTTTTTTGCTATTATTGTCTGGTTTTTTTTCGGGGGGGGGGGGGGGTAACTAAGTAGGTATGTATCATAGGTATAACATTATTTGGGTACAAAATGTCCAGAAGCGCAAAATTCTATCATATGCGGAAAAATTTAAGATGTCATGGCTGTCCATCTCGCCCTGCCTCAAACGCCCTACATTTAACAAAAAAGATAAATCCAAAGATTATTATTTTGTTAAATTCTTTCATGATCTGTGTTTTCATGCTCTCGCCTTCACTGGGAGACTGCAAAAGAGATGGGGGGTGACGACATAACATTCTCTCATTCATACACTACTTCTATATGATGTCATCGTCTGTCATATAGGAGGACACTTTACAAATTTCACTATTGATATTGTCGGGTGTACGACAACTGAGACATACATTGACTCTCAAGAAAATATCTGTAAACATGCATCAACATAAAGAGCAAAAAATGACTTTCTGTCGGGGTCTATATTAGTTCTTATATTAGTTCTTTTTTGTACTGATTTTGTCTCATTATCACCTATGGCAATGTTTTTTCTTCACTCACCATGTACTGAAAAAGGGCCATTATCTTTGCACAAAATGTCTAGAAAACTGTACTTAAGAAAAACGAAACAAGAAACCCGTGACAGATATTTTTTATATATGTTGGGGTGGGGAATAAATTTACGTTCTACCTTTCGGTCATACTTGCTGAGCCAGTGTCATATTTAGATCAATATTGAGGTATTTAGTATCATACTTTTTTTGGCGATACCTTATATGTTTTTATTTATTTTGACCACTAAAGACAGACATGGAAGTCAACTCCTACTTTTACTATCCTTTCTTCAAGTGCCTGCGAAAGACACCCTTTGCGTTACTTTACACAAATTTACATGTAAGCTATATATAAATGAGTTGATATACAACCTGCCACAAATCCATGTAGACGGTTTATATTTATATGCAATTTATTGGTGTTCAGTTAGACTCGAATGCCTCTCTCTCTCTCTCTCTCTCTCTCTCTCTATATATATATATATATATATATATATATATATATATTATATATATATATATATATATATATATATATATATATATATATATATAAATTGTAAAATGTAAAAATCTACGAATCCGTTCAAAAAAACTTGGTTTTAAAGTAAGGTTTAACCTTATTACTGTCTCATTCATAAATAGTAAGGAATATTGTTTTACTTTTGGGCGACACTAGATATATCCTCTTCGCGACCGCGGTCGCCTAAAGGTTGCTTGTATGTCGCCGAATGGTAGCATATCTGCTAATATATATATATATATATATATATATATATATATATATATATATATATATATATATATATATATATATATATATATATATATACGCGGTGCAACCTTCCGGAGACATCATGTATACTATGGATATCTCTGTTGATAGAATGTATATTTACATTACTAAAGTAAGTTTTAAAATGCATTTTGATCATCATCGTTGTTACGTATCGAACAGTTATCATAAATAATGTTAAAGTTAAAACCTAACAGATTAGCTAAGTTTAGTCCCACTTCTGAGCTTAACAGTTTTGGTCATACATTCTAATGTCATGTGCATGCTTTTGTTATATTCAGCTTCCGGACAAGCATCCTGGATATTATTCGCAATAATAGCTGGCTTTACCATTAAGGAGGCGCACTACAGATAATACGTGCTTCTGAGAGAGTGACAGGTGTGAGATGAAGTTGTTTGCATTTGCAACATGCACAACGGAGAGAATGTTGGCATACCTCTATGCTACTTTCGTGTACTGTCGCTGAATTTTTTTTACATATTGTACTTGTGGAAATTGGACATGATCAAAGCACACAACAGACAAAAATGTCCACTCCAACGTATTCTAAAAATCAACCTGAATTAGTCAAAAGTACACTATTTTCAGCAATTATTAAAATAAGGAAACAAATGTTGCCAGAGTAGGCAACATCAGCCTCTGAAAGTACAATGAATGAATTACAAAATAAATCAAAATTTTAAAAAAAGAGTTAACGGTTTTTTTTTTTTTTTTTTTTTTTTTTTTTTTTTTTTTTTATCTTTGAAGTCCAGGAAGTGAAAATGACCAGGCGGAGCTAGCAGTTTTTTGAGAGGTGCACATCTTAAGACAAATATTAAAGTTTGTGCAATTGCTCTGTGTGTGTGTGTTCAAGTTGATATCTCCTGATGAGTTTCTTTTGTATTCATTACCAAATAAACTTCATAAATGTATGCCGCTGTTATCATAATATCATCGTATCGTATCTTGCTCATACTGATCAGCCAGCACACCCATTTCCTGTTACTTCAGCCAGTCGTAGGAATAGAAGTATGGTGAAATGTTAAATATTTTAAATATCATATATTAGTGAATCGAATATATCACTTTTAAATAACCAAAAGCAAATTGAGAGCTATTGATAACAGTAGACGCAATAAAATAGAATAACAACCCTTGCTATACTAATGAAAAGAAATCGGTAAAGAGCTTTCTTTAAGAAATAGACAAATAAAACCTATTTTACATCGGAATTCGCCACCTGTGTGGAAAATTCCATGAAGTGGCTTTCTTTTTAGGGCGGGTGTGTTTATGCGGTCTCCAATAATGGGTCCACAATTGGCAACCTTTTATTATTATACTCCGACTATAGTGTAATCAATGATACTCTTTCATTTATACCTTGTAACTGGCTATTATACATTTTTTGAAGGCGTCAATAGCAGGTTACGAATTTGGCACGGGTGTAGCCATTCGTAATGACCTCACGCTTAAAAATAGCTTCGCATGGAGTACTTTAGCACCTGCAGAAATTTATGCCTTAAGGTGTATCGGGAACCAGACTGGATTCCGGTCTGATCTAGTATGGACGATTTCAATTCATTATTTAGTTGGTCGTTTTACCTGCATAAGAGAAATTTGCTCATATATCTCGTGCTTCGCGTGGACATGAGTAAATGTACATTTTTGTTTCTCGTTGTTGGACGTTTCAGCTACATGAGGCCTGGTTAGTCGATCACGTGATTTTAGGGGGGTATAATAATCTGGTCAGTTTATGATTTCGTTGGATTTCAAGTTCTGAGCTGGTGAGTAAGCATGTATCTTTTGGTGTGCAAATGTTGAACCGAAATGGCTAGAACATATATATAGGATTTAGAGTTTAATATTTACAGGGGTAGGAGTATTTCTGCCAATGGTATTGAATAATAATAATAATGAGTTTATTTAGAGAAGGTAATTTTGTTACAGGAACTAATCTGCCACGAGACCTTCAGTTATTTACAATATTAACCGCATATACAGCACAATGTGACAAAATTTAGCTTAACACTAAAGAACTGAGTTATTCTGAAAATCAAACAAAGTTTAAAGCCTGTAACACGTGCACAAGTATCGGTGAGCACAAAAATATAAAATATTGTATTGAAAAATTAATACGTGAAAAAGATCTATAAGCAAAGAAAAACAGGAGGTATTTATATTAGAACTGTTCGACCGTTTTAAGATCTCATCCATTTAAGACATTGATTATGAAAAGAAGAAATACCAGGAGCTGCCTTATGTCACTGGGGATGGTGTTCCATACCAGTGGATCAGTATATTGAAAGTTCTTTTTAAACAATTCCTTCTTTGACTTTGGTATAATGTCATTTTTATTTACAACAGACCTTAAATTTGAATTACCATCAGCATCTCTTTGTTGAAAGATATTGCTTAGATAGACCAGAATGACTTTTCTGCACACTTTATACATGAACTTAGCCTTCCTAAAGAATATTCTTTCATATATTTGTAAAAATTTTATACAATTCATTGTCCTCAAAATTGTCTATACATTGCTCTAAAATTAAATGGCATTTTGGAGTCTTGAAAGTTTTGTTATGTTTGAATTGGAGGAATTATATGTACCCCAAATTACATTACAATAATCCAAATATGACTGAATTTAACTTCTATAAAATGTGACCCTATACTGAAAAAGGAATGAATGTTCTGATAATCTTAAGTAGCCAAAGATAAGAATTAACCTTTTTTGAAACATGTTTAATGTGAATAGACCAGGTTGGATTGTTGTCTTCAAATACACCAAGAATTTTGTCATGAGAAGTCATATTATGGTTAACATTGTCAAACAGAAATTGGGAGTTTGTCACTATCTAGCCTTGCTCTTGTTGTTTTGTTGTAGTTAGTAGGACCTGTTTTTTTTCTGTATTTATAATCATACTGTTTTCCTAGTACCAATTTTCAAGCCTGTCAAGATCATCTTGTAAGTTATTTTTATGTCCAGTTTTAATTTTACTTGACTTGGATAGTGTGTTATCATTTGCATAAAGGTCAGTGGAAGAAATTGAATTTCATATTTTAAAAGGTAAGTTGTTAATAAATTGAATGAATAAGAAAGGTCTAAGGATAGATCCTTGTGGTACTCGACAGTATTTTTACTTTCAGAAAGGGGACAATTTAAAGATACTTTTTGCACTCTATCAGTTAAGTAAGAAGTAAACCAGTTTAGGGAGTTTTCATTACATTGGTAGAATGTCTGTTTTTAAAGTGCATTTTTATGGTCTACAAGATCAAAAGCTTTAGAAAAATCAACCACAATAGTGCCATCCATTTCTCCTTTATCAACTGCTTGTAGCCATTTATCAATCATAGAGCCAAACTGATCATCATGAATCAGATTACAAGTGTTGAAATAGTTGATAAAAGAACAATGCACCTATATTCATACATGCCAGCCTTCCAGACAGTGTCGGTGGATGTCTGTATCAACATGGGGTTTTCACTCTTAAAGACTTCTTATGATGCCTTCTTAGTCCTAAATGAAAATGGTGCTGAAATGACCTCCAATATGGCAGCCATCACAGCCATCTTGAAATCTTGTTATAGCTACTCCTCCTGAACAGAAATTCATATTGGGATGGGGTTTTACCAGAAGACTTCTTATTATGTCTATTTGGTCCTAAATAAAAATGGTGCCAATTGGATTTTCAACATGGCAACCATGGCGTTTGTATTGAAAATCTTGTTACCACGACTCCTCTTGAGTGGAAAGTCATATCAACTTGGGGTTTTCACTGCTAGACTATTTATGATGTTTAGTTGATCCCAAATGAAAATTTTGCCACGGTGGCCATCTTGAAAATCTTGTTATTGCTACACCTCAGTGGATTGTCATATTGACATGGGTTTCACCAAAAGACTTCTTGTGATGTGTAGTTGAACATAAATAAAAATAGTGCCAATCAGGCATCCAATATTGCCAGCATAGCTGCTATGTTGAAAATCTTGTTAAAGCTTTTTCGGCTCAACAAAAAGTCACATTGACATGGGCTTTCCACCAGACTCCACATCTAGTTTCTCACTGTCCCTATGTCCATACATCTGTACCATGTCAGTCTGTGCATCCCAAAACAACCGTTAACAGACAAATACGATTTTTTAAAACAAATATTTGAGCTTTTTGGACTTTATATTTTTGGGACTGGGTGGGTGTGTGAAGGCCTTGCTAGCACGATTGTGCAAAAATCACTCGACATAGACAAATGAGATTAGGAAGCATACCTGCCAGAGTCCCAGAAAGTGTTTTCATGCCCCAAGGGGAGTCAGTGCATGTGATCCCAAAAATGCAGTGTCATGAGAATAAGCTATCTTTTTATCTGAGCCTATATAAAATGAAATTCAAATTTGAATAAAAGAAAATAACATTTGTTTTCTTCAAAGCAGTTAATATACTTGCAAACAAAAAATAGTAGACTTCGCATTGTCAATTGTCATCACCACACACACACACACGCATGTATGCAAACACACATAATCAAAACCGCACAGACGTTAAATAAGAAAATACACCAAGTTTCTGTCTTTAACATCCATTGCATTGTGGAATAAAGGCAGTCTTTGGTGCTCTTGGTAGTTCAGTAGTGGGTTTGAAGGCAATGCAAGTGGCATTTGTGTTCATCTCATTAAAGACTATGGGACTGTTGTTAAAACTTCCCCAAAGATCTTGTTGAATTTTTCTCAGCATGGAAAATGATCATTCCGCATCTGCACTGTTGTGGTGCAGTGTCAAACATGCAGTGGCCACCCAAGTTAGATTATCATATCTTGGTTTTCCTGAAGGTAGATGACAAAACTTTATTCAAGGCATGGTCATACACCCGGGTCAAAAATAGCGATGGTCTTGTCACCTCCATTGTCTTTAGATTCATCAATCAGGACCGAGTACATGTATTTGTTATTTTGGCATAACTCAGTTACTTGATTGTCCAACATTGGTGCAATTGCATTATTTATGATATTCATTGCTTTTGTCCTTTTTACAACTGCATTTGCTAGCAATATTGCTATCCAGGAACATTTCCATACACCGGTCTGAAAAATGATTTGCAACTGAAAACAGATTGTGCTCTGGAACAAATTTGCAGCAAAGTAGTTAAGCTCTAAATATTGTGACATCTTCTGCTGATGATTGTTTCAACCTGTAACTTGCTTTGGGATTGAGCTGTACATTCATGCCTTGTCCCAATGTTAGTTGTAGTTGCTACGTGGACGGATGTCGTACATTTCAAAATGACCAGTGTCTATATGGTGTTTGCAGTATGTGCAAAGCAGAATGGCTAATGCCAATATGGTGTTTGCAATATGTGTAAAGAATAAAATGCTCTTTTGCTGCTGCACTTCACAAAGTCAAACTTTGTCAACCAGGAGTTCTGAAATTTAGTTTTGCTGGGCTATTCTTGCTTCACAAATGGCTTTTCCTTCCCTGAATCATAGGTGCATTTCGACCTTTTGCCTTAAAAGATGAAATCGCTAGTCTTGTACATTATTCTGACCTCCAAAATAATCAGGTTTTGCATTTTATATATGGAGTAAACTCTGACTTCAATGAAATGTTCCCTTTGATCATGAGCTTGCCAAATATTTTTAATAAAGATGGTTTAAACATTCTCATTCAAGGCAATGATGTGTGAAAACTTTTTATTCAACACACATCTCTTTGATTTACCAGACTTCAAACAAATTGGGTTGTTCCACTTGTTCCACTTGGTGTACTTTAGATATGCAAATTAGCAAATTATCATAATGAGTTCTCCCACAGCAGTGTTCAAAGGACTTAATACAATATCACGTTAGCTATTATCAACCAATTAAGTAATCTTGTGAAATGGTGGCTGTTCATCTCTGACCACTTGATTTTTAATTGCCTCTATGACAATAGCTGAAGATAGTTTTACTGAGCTCTAAGCAGGGCTGTTGACTATTTAGGCATACTACAGGTTACAGGCATATATCATGGTGGTTAAGATATGTCTCGATCTCTCTCTCTTATTGGGGTCCTTGGTGGCCTTTACATGTCACTCTCACATCTCACCTCTGTCCACGCAAGTTTGTCTCGATTCGACCAATGTGGGTATGTGCGAATGTTTGCCAGTAGCTTCCCGTGGATCGGTTGTTGTTCAAGGGGTCTTCCCAGGTTCTTCTGCCACCAAATATACTGGCCGCCAGGTGTAGCCTATCATGTGCTGAAAAATGGCGTTAAATCTCACACAACCAAACCAAACCCCTCTTATGGCATGTACAAGGAAGGTATATCTGGATGGGTTAATTGATGCCTCTAAAGCAAATTTTCAGCTTTTTACAAAGTTTTGAACTTGTATGACTTGTAATTGTTTTCTTTGTTTTTTGTTGTTGTTGTTGTGGCAGTCCGTGCATACATGTGTCACAAGCATTATACTGCAGTTTGCAGGTGAGTGTTCAATGGCACCATGTGTTGTTTTTGATGATGATGATGATGATGACAATAACATCAAAAACAATGACAATAACTCATGATTCCTGTGAGGGATGGTTTTTCATTGGATGACACAACATCACATGATTTGATATTTCCTTATGGTGCATAGTTATTCTTGGTTTGGGTTTGTGGTTTTGACGCCATTTTTCAGCACAATTTCATGGCCATTATATATCTGGTGGAGGAAGAACCTGGGGAAAACCAGAGAAAAACCAGTGACCAATGGGAAGCTACAGACAAGCTTTCTCACATACCCACTTTGGCCCAGCCGAAGACTCAAACCCACGTGGACAGAGGGGAGATGTCAGTGATCTGAGAAGTCGAGCGCCTTAGACCACTTGGACACCCGGGGCCTCAGTTATTCTTGTCACATGATCATGATATTATTGGCTTGCATGTGATGTCACAATATTATGTTCTTAGCGTTGTGCAGTTGAAATGGCATATCTAGAATTCTAAAGCAGATTTTTTATATTTTTTCTCTATATTGTGTAATAAAACATTATTGCAGAACTTTGTTTTGATGAAGATGAAGTTTTAGGAACAAGTAAACCTATCATATTAATCTCGGTGCTTCACATCAGTCAGTATGATGTTTACTTTTTCATAAACCTTGATATTCAGCTAAATAAAAGTCGATAATTATATAATATTGTGCTTTGAGAGTATTTATATTGGAATAGGTGTAGTGGTAGCAATGGTTATTCCCTTGAGGAACTACTGTTGCTGCGGAGGCATCAGATTGTAACCAGGTGTATGGCAAAGAGTCTGTAATTGTATAATATAATTTTTCTTTCTCATTCTTCCTCCTTCTAAAATAGTTCTAAATGCAATATTGCTGTACTAGTTTGTATTTTTTTCTTTTTCAGTAATAATTTGAGCAGTGCCTGAAATCCCCCATAGCCTTTAAGAATATTAAGATAGAAATTGGTGTTGTTGCAGCAATGGTTATTCCCTTGAGGAATTACTATCGCTGCCACAGCGGTGTGTGCAGTACGGTAGTGACAAGATCCATGGCAAGGAGGAGAGTTGCTGAGGTATGTATTTCACCTGATTTTTAATATAAAGAAAGTCAGGACAGTACCATGCTGTTCTTAACAGGGTCCTGAGCAAATATTTAGCCTTAAAAATCCTGTCCATGGCATTTATCCACTAGGTGCAAGTTATAGAGAGAAAATGAAATACTTTTATGTCATTGTTTTAAAGGTCAGAACTTGTAATGCACAAAGGTCTTAAGATCTAAAAACATAATCTATGCAGGGCTGAGCAAATTTTTTTTTAGCCACTAGTCCAGGACAAGTGGTTTCAGAAAATACACTAGTCCCACCTTACTCTTCACTAGTCCCACCTTACTCTTCACTTGCCCCACCTTACTTTTCACTGGTCCCAAAATGGTAATCACTTGCTGAGATTTGATGAGATGTATGTACTTAATCCATAGAAAAAACAAACAAAATAATATACAACATAATTATTTCTTAAAAGAATTTAATTTTTCAAAAACATTGGTTGTTATACATTTGGCTTCTTCAGGTTCATGTATATATGTTTTAGCTGATAGATTTGTAAAAATGTCCATGTATATGTCTGCCACCTGCACCAGCACTAATCCAGCAGTTGATAGCAGTGTCCGAGTTGAAGTCCTCAAGCTCTGGTCTATTTGCGGAAATGTTCATTAGCATTTGTAAACTCTTTTGGTTTAAGGAATTCCTTAAAGAAGTCTTGATTAAGTTCATTGAACTAAATCCTCGTTCACACTCAGCAGTGGATGGACTTATAACAAAAATGATTTCTAATAGTTTGCATAATTGACTGAGACTAGGTGGAGTATTCACTTAGAGTGTTCCAAGAATTCTGTCTATTAGTATTGTCATATTTGACATTTTTTGCTATCACAGATTGTTGCTTATGTCTCTTCGGAGAAATAGCTACCGCACACTCAGTATCAGTCTTACGTTTTATCCCTCCACTTTCAAAAAAATTTTCCTTCTCCGAATCGCCGTTATTACATTCCTTGCGAAAATAATTTAGCAAACTCATTTTATCCACAGAGTAACTATCAGCTTGCTTGACAACTACTTTTAAAGTGATCATAACATACATTTTCTCTTTTAAATACGAACAGAGACAGCTCATTAATTAGTGTAATTGTTTCACTTCAAACGTAATATCGCACGTGGAAGTTAATCATCTGTATAATCAATTAAAAATTAAAGAATCATTACTGTCATTTAATCAGTTCATAAAAGAAACCAACACTGATGTCGGTAAAGTACCTTTCATTAATTTAATTACACTGACTCACTGGATTAAAATCATAGTGAGCCGCTCGTGATAATCTGGCTTGAGTAAACTCAATGCAACAAAGCTGCTTAAAACACTACTAATTGATCATACTGGCTTTCTTTTGTTTGACGTGTTTTGATTTCCTGATAATTTGGTCGCTTAGCCCAATACGCAGTCAGGCGGTAACAGGATATAAATGTATACACGAAGAGGGGTATAATCAAGTATTCAGTACGCCCGGAGGGCATGATTGGCCAAATAAAGGTAGATACAGTGATTAAAGCACAAAAATAAGGACTAGCCCAACTTTTTTATAAAGCACTTGTCCCGGACTAGCGACTTGGAAAATTTTACTTGCCCGACTTCAAAAATGACTAGTCCGGGACGTCAAGCTATGGGATTTGCTCAGCCCTGCTATGGTTCTGTTGTCCAGCATAGAAATCATTATGGAAAATTACTTGCCAAAAACTTGTTCATTGTATTGACGTTTCCTCATAAAATTAATATTAATGTTGCCTTTATTTCCAGTGTTGGTAGTTGATTGTAAAAACGGTCCTATCGATATTTGTACATATTTTCAGGCAAGTCCTGTGCCACTTTATATATCATTTTAAATCAGTACAACAGGCTGGTTTTGATAACTTTAAAAATGAGTTACTGGGAATGGGTGCAGATATGCTTTTTTGGTAGGTTTGATCATTATTACACATTGTTCGTACAACTTTGACAAATCTGTGATTTTGATGGGTTGCCTTGAGAACTTGAATTTTAAAAATGGTTTTATCTTTGAGAAGTCCTTCAGTTTCTTCAATGACTCCTTGTGTTGTTCCCAAATTCCTTGAATTTATCTTTGGGAATACAAAACGTTAGAACTGAATAAAATATATCACTTTTTTAATTCAGATTTTTTTAAATTTACGTATTTTATAATGAATAGATAAATGGTACAGAATTTGATGTCATAAAATTTGTGTTACATCTCAGACTCACTTTTTAATTTTTTTTACAGTTATTATAATTATAAAAACACCTGATATTTATTTCTGTATGAAAGGAGATAGTTCCTTATGTGTATTGTGTAAAACCAAATATATTTTTTGGGTTGAACAAAAGATGTAACACAAGACACTAATGAGATAATTTTCAAACAATTTCAACATTATGATTGAAAAATATCTAAATGATATTGTGATTGTGTAATAAATAGAGGATGCAAAGAACAAATCTCAGTTCTTATATTTAACATATAGGTCAGGATATGGAAACTGTAGCCATTAATATGCTGCAGATGTAACAGCAGACCATTTTTTTGCTTTTTAACAATGATTGTGAAATACATCAGATGCATACCTGTCAACCTCCTGAGACAAAAACCTGTACACCAGACCAAAAAAAACCTTACAAAGACCAGAAAAACCTTAGACAAAGACAGGGCTGAGCAAATTTTTTTTGGGACAATTGGTTTCAGAAAATTCACTTGTTCCACCTTACTTTTCACTTGTCCCACCTTATTTTTCACTTGTCCCAAAATGGTAATTACTTGCCGAGATTTGATGAGATGTATGTACTTAATCCATAGAAAGAACAAATGAAATAATATACAACATAATAATTTCTTAAAAGAATTTAATTTTCCTAAAACAGTTGTTGATATACGCTTGGCTACTTCAGATACATGTATATATGTTTCAGCTGTTGGATTTTGAAACACAATGTCCATGTACATGTCTGCCACCTGCACCAGCACTAAGCCAGAGGTTGATAGCCATGTCTGAGTTAAAGTCCTCAAGCTCTGGTCCATTTGGTGAAATATTCATTAGAATTTTTACACTCTTGGTTTAAGGAATTCTCACACTCTGTAGCAGTCTTGCGTTTTATCCCTCCACTTTCACAAGATTTTTACTTCTTCAAATCATCCTTATTACCTTCCTTGTGAAAATAATTAGCAAAACTCATTTTATCCACATAGTAAATATCAGCTTGCTTGACAACTACTTCTAAAGTGATCATAACAAACATTTTCTCTTTTAAATATGAACAGAGCTCATTAATTAGCGTAATTGTTTCGCTTCAAATGCAATATTGCACGTGAAAGTTGATCGTCTGTATAATCAATTAAAAATGAAAGAATCATTACTTTCATTTAATCAGTTCATAAAGGAAACCAACACTGATGTCGGTAAAGTACCTTTCATTAATTTAATTACCTGACTCGCTGGATTAAAATCAAAGTGAGCCACTCATGAGGATCTGGTTTGAGTAAACACAGTGCAACAAAGCCGCTTAAAACACTGCTAATTAATCATACCAGCTTTGTTTTGTTTGAGGTGTTTTGATTTGCAGATAATTTGGTCGCTTAGCCCAATATGCAGTCAAGCGGTAACAGAATGTACACCTATGCGATAGTTGTCACTGAGCACCTGTAGGTGTTATACAGCATATAAATGTATACATGGAGAGTGGTAGAATCAAATATTCAGTACACCCAGAGGGCATGAATGTCCAAAAAAAGGTAGATGTAGTAATTAAAGCACAAAAATAAAGACTTGCTGAGATTATTTTTTTTAAATATAAAAAAACTGTACAAAGTGGTTGTATGGCCATACACTGCAAAACCCCCACAAAAAACGTACAAATTACAGGATTCCAGTACAAGTTGACAGGTATGCAGATGGTTATCCAAACGAATGATCATCAGTTTGAAATGGTCACTGGATCCAGATTTCCTCTAGAGTCAACCTGAATTTTCCTCTGAATGGAAAATGTCCTTTCAGTGTCTGCATTAGAATGTGACAATGTCAATACAACTCGACCGAGTCCACCAAGAAGCTTAAATTGTTTCCTGCTTGTGGGTAGTTTCAGATTGTTGACTGTCTGCCAAAACTGCTCCAGATTGGTACTGTCTGGGTCGATTTGGGAAGTTCTTCTTTGGGAGTCCAAATGTAGTCCTGAATTTCATTTTCCAGACTAGTGCAGTTTTCTCATTCTGGGTTAATGTCATGAACTTCTCAGACAGCTTCACCACTGCAATACAAAATGCAAAAAAGAAGAACTTTCTAATAAACTTTGTTTTTTATGCTGCAGTTGAGATTTCTAAGAAATATTACATATCCATAAGATTTAAATCCAGAAATTACTTCTATCAATATAATTCTCTTGGAATTTCATTGAAACAGTTTTAAAAAATAACCACTGGGGTGAAATTTTCCTTCAAAGGTACCCATCACTGCTTTTAATTTCCAATTAGTAGTGCAGACTAATAATATTGTTTCATTGTTCACCCATCAATAGCTAATAATTATCAATATTGATCATGGGAGAAAAGATAACCTACCTAATCAAATTAGCGAGTATTGATTGCACTCCCAAGCATCTAATGTTGTAATGTCTGTAAGATTGTCCACATGAAGTACTGATGCATGCATTATACCATCACACCCTTTGTGACATTAAGCCTAATTTTCAGATGCCTTTGTTGTCATCATTATCATCATCACCATCCTTTAACAACAACAATGAAATCCAGAAAACAATTATCACTTAACTAGCATTACAAACGAAGACAAAATCCTCATTCAAGCCAAGGCATTATGGATTCCTGTACTGTATCCATAATATTCATATTACATGAATTATTATTATTATAATTATAATACAATTGTGATCATGATTTCTTATGAACAATTGAAAAGTTTTAAACTTGCATAATACTTGCAAGAATATTTTATCCAAGCATGCAAAGATGAGTTCTGCTGATCCAGTGTTACATGTTGGTATTCCAAGGAATCTTGTGGATATCCTGTTTACACGAACTCAGACTGTCAGCATTTTATTATCACCTTGACATTTAACTTGTCAGTGAGAATGGTGAATTTTTCATTGCAGCACATGTCTGACTTTCTCATTCCGATGAAGACCTAAAGCTTGGGTCATAATGCACGTAGTCTTTGTCTGTTTGCATGAGAACTTTTGTGCAATTTCCAAGTCCAGGAACATTATTTTGACTAGATCTGAAAATGATCTGCTACCAGAAACGGGAGGTTGTTTGGCTGTAAAGTTGACAAATAGTTTCTCAGCACATGCAACTTTGTCCACATTTGATGCAGAATCTGAGAACATGGATTAAAGTGATGGCATATTTGTTGTCGCAGTTAATATGCTTTTATTTGATGGAGTTTCTGCATGACACGTGTCTTTCTTGCCACCATAACAGATTTTAAAATCAGCTTTACAGGAAGAGCAGAATACATATTCATGTCCCTTTGAACTTGATTCCATCCACTGAAGTTCCCATTTCTATCCATCACAGAATTTCATGTGATAATTCAGTTGCTTCAGTTTTGGTGTTTTGGCATTGGGAGATAATGCACGCTTAGACAACTTGACGAACTTTAAACACTGAAGTCAAACTGACCCAGTTTTATGCCACTTCAGCTCTTGAGTAATCCAGTCATAATCAATTAACATCTTTAATCCTGTCCAAATTACTTTAAATCATACATAGTATAGACTCGAATCCATCTCGACAACTTTAAACACCTAAGCAGAACATACCTTGTGGAGAGAATCAAAGTAATGCATGTGTGCATCCCAATATTTAGAACCCTGATTACACAACTTATTTGTCCATCTACACAAAGACCCACATCTTTGCACATAACTGTAAGTGTACTTGTTCTAACCACCTATCATTTCCATAATTTGTGTCATTTAGTCGATCTATGGGGTACATGATCATGAACAAGAAATTAAACAGTGAGATGCAAGAAAGATGCGAGTTTTTGTTGTCCTTGTTACATATTCGTTCAGCAGTTACATCATATTTCATCTCAAGTTTTTGCAAAAAACATTGTATTATATTATAATAAGTGAATTTGATTTTTTTTTCATTTCTGAGCACTAATACCTTTTAATAAAAGGTTTGCTCATTTCAAACTACTAGACAAAACAAATGACACAAAACTTGGTTACTGTGGACTTTGGTACATGTTACACTGCAGCTATCTAATATTATATTAACGGGATGTTACACGTATCAAGTAAACATGAAAGTTATCTTCCACCCCCCACCACCCCAATATAATTAGTTGTATGAAATAATCCCAGAACCAATGATAAAGAATGTTATTTAAATTTTAAAAAATCAGATAAAGATGAAACATGGACACAAAATTGGGAGATTTTAAATGGGGTATGTGCAACATCTCAGATCTCCAATTTGAAATCAGCGTGAAGTTTTACTCATATCAATTAAACGTGACAACTATCTTTAATTTTTCCTTAAAGAATTACTGTTACAAAATCACACCCAAACCAATGATCAAGAATGTTATTTATAAGTTTTAAAAATCCGACATTGATGAAACATGGATACAACATTAGATTTTAAATGAGTACATGTGACCTCCCCGCTATCTAATTTGAAATCAGCATGAAGTTTTACTTATATTGATTTAACATGAGAACTATCTTTTCCCTTTCCTTAAAGAATTACTGGTACAAAATCATCCCCAAACCAATACAAAAGAATGCTATGGGCATTTAAAAATTGAATGAATACATAAGAATGGACATGAACATCCAGCATCAATAGCAGCTGGACAAAAATAAGTTTCTTGAATGAATTTCAGGCATAATGCTAAGTACATGTAATTTAAATCCTTTACCAATGTATGACTAAAAATGTTAATTTCCATCTGTCTTGAGTAATATTTAGAAACAGTTATTTAGAGAGATTAACAGTGGTAAAAAAATACACCTACATCTCACTTGTGCCCATTCTTCCAAACCATGTGCTTTGTACATGTGAAGCTCTCATAAATGAGTCTTTATACAGGTCGTAAAATAAACAAGGCTTGATTAAGATACAGCCATCCTTTTTTTCCAGTTGCTATCTGTATTTTATAAGAATCTGATAAGTAATATTCTAACACCAAACCAATTTACATAATTGTGAAAAAGATTAAGAAAAATTGATTTCTTTTGGCGACTTTTACCGTGAATGACAACACAGTCATCATTTCTGCTGAAGATGAAACATGATCTGGAACTGAATAATTGGCACAACTTTGGTCTGATTTTGGAATGTAACAGTTCTGACACCATGTTACATACGAGACATGGTGACAAATAATTTTAAAGTTGATATTTCTTTCATTATGGGGATGTTTTGATGAGTTTTTGAGATGTATTCCAAGTAATTTAATGTCAATGACCAGTCACTTTTTGAGAAACCTGGTATTGTGACAGCAATTAATTATGACACCCTCACTACTGACACAACAAAAACTTGAAAACGTCCTTAACATTTCACATGAAAATTTCACGTGTTGAATTCATTTTACTTGTGATCAATTAAAGATATATCTCTGTTATCTCTCTGTTGTTTACTTCAAATGGCGTAAGCACCAGCTTTAAGTTTTGTTGACTGTTTCATGAAATACTGCCATTTTTGTTAGAGAGGTAACAATTATTTTATGACATAGAATTCTGTACCAAATACATAAATTGGGTTAAAATTGGGTGGATCAAATGACACATGACATGGGTAGTTACCAGATGGAGTAATGTTTGTTTGCTCCTAAGTGGTACACCAATTGTGTGTTTTTTCTTCTACTTTTGTATCTATTTATGAAGGAACAAAGAAAGTGACATAGAGAAAGTTCAGTTTCTCTAAGAAAAAATACTCCTTGAAAACTTTTGGAAGTCCTTGAAAAAAACTAATTGAAAAGTCCTTGAAAAAAACTAATTGAAAAGTCCTTGAAAAACACTAATTGAAAAGTCCTTGAAAAGTCCTTGAAAAACAACTCTCTAGAACTGTATGAACCCTATTACATATTTATGTCATGTCATGTACAAACTTTGAGATGAAATTTGTAGATTACCAAGTCAAACAGTTTCAAACAAAAATTGAAAAGATTCGAGTGTTCACATTTTCGGCTGTGTTGCAAAGCAATTCCAGTTTATGGATAGCTGTCTATCTTTCAGGAAGTATGTGTGTAGGTCTGTCCATCAGTCCATCTGGGATGAAACTTTGTGCTTAAGGTTCATGTTTGTCATTTTCTAAGATGCTATTTCTTGTTGGCTCTAATCACACAAGATGATACATAAATGTTTCATGAGATGTATTACATGCTTCAGTCAAAACTTGGTCACCGATCTAGATTTCACACCTTAATGACTTAATTGCATTAACCTTCACATTTATATGTAGCTCAGTTTCTCTGAGAAAGAATTGTGTAATTGGTATTATAAATTCATCATGGGGATGTTTGTAAAGCAATCTTTGACATTGTCTATAAATTGAATAGTTGATATGCTTTCAATGAGGTCTGCTCTTGCAAACTTTTAAATAGGGGTCCAATTCTTTGGGTATTTTCTAGATGAAAAAAAAAAGGGGGGATCCATACCTGATCCCCGCGAGTACAAGTGGGCTCACGAGTTGATCCAGGATGCAAGTTATTGAGGGAGCGGTTGTTGTATTATTCAATATCAGAGTTTTGTAACATGGACATTTTAACGTTTTCCATCACACTTTTCCATCCTCAATAACTTTTCAAGCCATTTGAGATTAAGTAATGTGAAACTTTGTATACCTTATGACACATCGAAAGGAAGGTGTATGGCTTTACAGCTCAGTGTTGTTGCATTTTCATCACACATTTTCTTCTGCTTTTTGTATACCATTTGAGATTTCATGGTATGAAACTGGTATACTGTACATCACCACAGGAGCCAACTGTAGCTCGGTTGGTAAAGCACTGGACTTGTTAATCCAAAGGGTCACAGGCTCAGTGGTCACCCAGGCTAGCTCTGGGTTGGCTGGCCTTGGTGTGGTCGTTCAGGTAGGGTCAGCTCCCATTTATCCTCAGGGGATGATATAGCCAGGGGTGTTAAAAGTGCCACATTTAAAAACTAACCATCACCATCACAGGGAGGCTGTTGTCATATACCACATATGATGCGTGCTTAATTTCTATATATAGTGTTCGGAGCTAGGGTTATATTATTTACATTTGCATCACAAATTTCTTTTAACCATGTATTATATTTTAAGGGATGATGAAACTTGGTAGGGTATGCTTGTACATCATGTGCAAGGTGTGATCATGTACC